>CM056570.1:10996100-11486100 GCA_029721515.1 Synanceia verrucosa | reverse complement strand
TCCCTCCGTCCAGTTTGGAGTAACAAAGAACTGAGGGAAGACAGAGAAGATGTCAGACAGAACCACACCATGTTTTTGTCAAAAGTCAGGTAGCGTTCACACTTACCTGAGGAAGTAACCAGCCCCCTTCATCGTTGTTAATGCCGGTCATGTATGGTATGGTGAGAAGTTGGTGCGTTCGGAAAAGCTCGTCCACGGGTTTGGTCAGGAAGTGTCCGTCAACATTTATAGGAAATCTCAAATGTACATTCTTGATAGAATAAAATGTGTAAAGTGAAAAAAATGACATTTTGCAGAGGACATTATTGGCTCATCCAGTTTTGCATTCAATATCTTACCTCCCCAATAGTCAAAATAGTGTCATTGTTGATGTTTTTCATGCAATCACTGAACTTCTCTGTGCTTTCCAGGCTACAGCCAGATATATTTGCAACCCCCTAATGAGAAATGCATGGATTCATCTCAACAGTTTAGAAAAACAATTCCACTGTGTTGGGATACTGTCAATTTTGTGCACTGCAGAGCATTTACATACAAATATAAGAGCTTCAAATGTACCTGCATTCCTGGTCGGGGATCATTTACAACAAGTAAATTCATGGCAGCGGTGCCGCTTTCAGCAATGGCATGATGGAACAGGCCGTCGGACAGCGGTGAGAGGAGCTGTTGAGCGGAGCAGCAGAAACAAACTCTCATGTTTCTGTGGACAGTGGTGATGGTGTATAGGCTTCTGTACAACACTAAACACTGTTTATTTAAAGTGCTTTATCTGCAAATTCATCCTCACCAGGAGGGATACGCTCACTCCACCAGCAGACTCTCCAAATATGGTGACTAAATCTGGGTCTCCTCCGAAGCTGTGGATGTGCTGCTGGACCCACTTCAGAGCTTGGACCTGGTCTAGCATGCCAAAGTTCCCTGACATGTGCTCATCGCCAGTGCTGGATAGAGGTCACAGTTATAGTCCATGTGGTAAACGCTGATAAATGTGACCCAGTATGATCTAATCAAAAGCAGTAAATTAGACTGCTGTGTTGTCAGACTAATAAATAGGTCTTACTGGTCGCTATAAGCACCACAGATATGTATCAACAGAGGCCTGCTGCACCTCCTATAGGTTATTATTATCTATTCACACCACAGAAGGTATGAAATAACAAAACAGGAGTGTCTCATAGTCAGTATGACAGCAGTCAGGCTCTGAAGTACTGACATAAAGTTTCACTTTCACTTTTGAAGCTTCAGTTTCTTTACCTGAGATAGCCCAGAAGTCCCAAGCGGTACTGAACCAGAACCACAACAACATTCTGGTAAGCCGCCAAGGCAGAGCCATCATACATGGAAGCTGACCCCATAGCAAACCCCCCACCATGGATCCAGACCATGACCTGGTGAGGTAATGAAAGATGAAGCTTTAAACAGTTTTACATTCAAACTACATAAAGACTGTAAAATGACCTGAACATAAAAGTGACAATGTCACCAAACCCTGCAGGTGCTTACTGGGAGCTTGGCGTTGTGGCCTCTGTTGGCAGGGGTGTAAATGTTGAGGTAAAGACAGTCCTCTGAAACATCTGGCAGCTCTAACGACATTTCAAAATGCTCAAGCAGATCTAGAGAAAACTGTTTTATCTGAATGCACCTGAAAAAAAGACATGAGTTAGCAGAGTTGCTTCTCACAGTGTGGTTTGTGACAACAGAAGCGCATGAAGGCCTCACATGGGGGGCTGCTGGGTGGCGTCTCTCACTCCTTCCCACCCCTCCACAGGTTGGGGCGCAGCCAGTCTCAGAGCAGGGCCGACGGGCGGCTTGGCAAACGGGACACCCAGGTAGGCATGGACCCCCGTGTCCTTCCCCTTCACACTCACATACTGACCTTTCAGGCCCCCGAGCTTTGTGTGGACTTCAGGTGCTGTCAGGACAGTAGTACAAAACGTGCACTAACAAATATTCCTCCATGTGTTAAATAATTTGTCTAAACTCAGTGCTGCTTTATTTAAAGGAACAGTGTTAGGGGAGGCTACAGTAGAGCCAGTGGTCAGTGGTTTGATTCCCACCTCCAACAGTCCTTGTGCTGTAGTGTCCTTGAGCAAGATACCTAAACCCAAAGTGTTCCTGATGATGTACATTAGTGTATGAATGTATTTCCCCTGATTGCTTCCCACATTCACTGTATGAATGTGTGTTCTGCTTTCAGTGGACACATGACTAGAGCAGTGCTATACTAGTACAGTAACATGAGCCACTGAATGAAAAACAGGTGTATATATATGGACCACAATAACCTTTCTTTAGGAGCAATAGCAGTCAGACAGCTACAGTAAAGTTGTGCTGACATGGTGAGAAAAATGCAGAAATGATGAAAAGACAGGAAGTATAACACATTTCTCCTTTGAGAAGAGGATCACATTACAGCCGGCACCAACACACCCAGCCACTCCTACAATCCAGTTAGACTGCCTCAGTGTGGAAATCTGTGATTAGTTACCAGCTTTGACCTTTGGACACAGTCTGCGTTGCTGTGGGTCGAGGATCGACTCGGTTGTAATAAAATTGCAAACACGCAACAATAAATGTAGTCAAATGTGATTTAAATAAGACAGGTCTGTTCAATAACTAGTGTATGCCTTTTCATTAGTATGTTATCGACTAACCAGTGCCCTCTGATCTACAGCTGCAGTTAGCCTACTTGTAGTGGATGTTATTGAGCAGTGAAGTGAGTGGTTTCCTACTTACCGTGTGTGTCCGCAGTAACACAGACTAATAATAACACAGTTAGACAGAAAGCCTGCTGCAGCTCCATGGTGCTGTCTGCCTGCTGCTGCTGACAACCACAGACTGCTGTACACAACTCTGCACAGGACACTCCTCCCTCTGAGGGTTGCAACAAACGCCCATAAGACCTTTGTATACACATGTTGCCATGACAACCATGGTTGTCATTGACGTTTTATTTAATGGATTTATGATACACATATTATACTATCATATATATACAGTCATGGAAAAAATTATTAGACCACCCTTGTTTTCTTCAATTTCTTGTTAATTTTAATGCCTGGCTCAACTAAAGGTACATTTGTTTGGACAATTATAATGATAACAACAAAAATAGCTCATGAGAGTTTAATTTAAGAACTAAGGATTATTCATTTTCCATGGTTTTCTTGATAATAACCAAAATTACTTAAATTCTTACATCAATAGCTATGGCATTGTACCGCCAAAAACACTACTTTTAAGCATTCCATGTTTTCTTTTCTGTTTGCTTTAAACACATGATACACACAAGAGTTAATACTTGATTGCATAACCATTGTTTTTGATGACTGCAGCCATGCGTCTTGGCATGCTCTCCACCAGCTTCTGACATTGTTCTGCTGTCACAGCAGCCCATTCCTGTTGGACAAATTCAAACAAATTTTCTTTGTTTTTGGGCTTGTGGTTCTCCATTTTGAGTTTAATGATTTTCCACAGGTTTTCAATTGGATTAAGATCTGGTGATTGAGCAGGCCAAGGCATGGTGCGAATGTTGTGGTTCTCCATCCAGGCTTTAACTGACCTTGCCGTGTGGCAAGGGGCATTGTCTTGTTGGAAAATCCAGTCATTCGAGGCAGGAAAGAGTTTTCCAGCTGATGGAAGAAGACTGTTTTCAAGGGTAGTCCTGTACTTGACCTGGTTCATTCGGCCTTCACACAATTGCATTTGCCCTGTTCCACTCAGACTGAAACAACCCCAGATCATGACTGATCCACCCCCATGTTTTACTGTAGGGGCAAGACAGTCTGGGTTGTAAGCTTCTCCAGGCTTCCTCCTAACCAGTAAGTTGGCTGGAGTGGGCATCAATTCAAAATTGGATTCATCACTGAAGAGAACCTTAGCCCAATCATCAACAGTCCAATCCTTGTGGTCTCGAGCAAAGAGTAAGCGGGCCTTCCTCTGCCTTTCATTGATGAAGGGCTTCTTGCGTGCTCTGTGTGACTTCAAACCAGCTTCAACAAGTCGGTTTCGAACTGTCCTTGCCGAGCAAGTCACATTTCTCGACAGTGCCCACTCATTTTTAAGGTCCCTGGAGGTCTGACGACGATTCCTGACACAGGAACGGATGAGTGCACGGTCATCTCGTGGGGTAGAAAGACGTTTCCTGCCACGGCCAGGTAGCAATTTGGTAGTGCCATGTTCAGCTTGTTTTTTGTTGTTGTAATGAACGGCTGTCTTGGAGATCTTCAGTTTTTCGCTACCTGTCTCTCACTCATGCCAATTTCCAGCAGTGCCAAGATGGCTGCCTTTGTTGCTTCACATAATTCTTTTGTTTTAGGCATTATGTGAGAGCTGACAACTTCTGAGTTGTGCTACGGCTTGAATGTAAGCAGGAAACCACTCTAGGCCTTTGCATGTGCAGTGCTGCTTGTGACATGAAATGGCCTCTTATATACCCTGGGAATCAATTAAGCTTAAGAATGTCAAATAGGACATAAAGTATTATGTGACCAGCTGCATTTTTTGTTGTGTTCATTGTATTATACGTTTAGTGGTACCAGATATTAGAATGAACAAGAAATTGAAGAAAACAAGGGTGGTCTAATAATTTTTTCCATGACTGTGTATATATATATATATATATATATATATATATATATATATATATATATATGACTGCGTCACTGACTGTGATGCAGTCAGTGACGCTGTTGATGTCCTCCCCATGAGAGTCCCTCCCTGAGCTCTTCCCACACAGCTGTGTTAAAACAGTCCTGCAGAGCCTCCTCAGAGCATCTCTTCACAGAGCATTTGACCAGTGGTTGTCTGTGAACAAGGGGTCTGTACACAGACATGAGGTGGACCAGGTTGTGGTCAGATCCTCCCAGAGGGGGAGAGGTAATGAGCTGTATGCCTCCTTGGTGATGGCATACAGCAGGTCCAGTGCTTGATTGTCCCTGGTGCAGCAGATGACATGCTGAGTAAAGTGGAGGAGAGAGAGACATGGTTGAAATCTCCAGAGATGAGGAAGAGGGCATGAGGGTGCTGATTCTGCAGTCTGCTCACAGTGGAGTGAACTGCTTCACTGGTTACTTCAGCATTAGCAGACAGGGGAACATACACTGCTATCGCAATAACATGTGGAAAAGTCCAGAGTTTTTGGCTGTGGAGGAAAGGTCAACCTGATGACTTTGAACAGTTCCTTTTCCATCTACTTCTTCTATTGTGATGTGAAGGTGATGAGTCACTGCTTACAGCAGCATGTGTGTCTGCAGGTGGATCAGCAGCCAAGCTGTGTGACCTGAGGAACACTGAAGGTCTGACACCATCAGGAATATTAAACACATACGTCAATCCGATAATGTATATGAAACATAAACTCTTCTGCTGAAATGTAGCATATTTTCATCCTTCTTG
This sequence comes from Synanceia verrucosa, assembly GCA_029721515.1. Lineage (NCBI taxonomy): Eukaryota > Metazoa > Chordata > Actinopteri > Perciformes > Synanceiidae > Synanceia > Synanceia verrucosa. The sequence continues at coordinate 11,480,703 of CM056570.1, read as the reverse complement.
TCTTTGTCCTTTCCCTTCTCCTCTTTTGTTTTTTACTCTTTTTTTTCTCCTGTAACTCATCCTCAAAGGTGAAATGTACTAAATGTACAAGTACTTAAGTACAAATATGAGGAACTTGAGTATTTCCGTGTAACACATCTATTCCTACTCCACCACACCTCAGAGAGAAATATTGTACTTTTCACTTTACAGCTTTAGTTACTTTACAGCTTACATTTTCCAGATGTGCTGATGTTGAACGTTTTTGTGATAAATTGGAGGATGAAGTTCTTTATGTTTTGACAAAATCATCATAGCCTACTTCAGGTAATAAACTCTTTATAAAGCCCTTTGGATCAGCTCACAGGCTGTTTTTTCTAGTGATATGGTATGGATGGGCTCTGAACGGGGTGAACAGTGTTACCTCAGCTAACCTGTTAACCTCAGTCATGAAAAGGGTGAAGTTAGTTAGCAATGTGCTGCCACATCCCTAGATGTCGCCAAATTCTACACACTGTACATGTAGGACGTGAATACTTCTTCCACCACAGCTCATTCATTTCTATATCCAAACTTTCTCCTCAGCTTCCTGACCTACCACATTGTTTCCTCTACTCTTCTTATCCATCACCTTTTTTTTTTTCCTTTAAATCTTCTTCACATATGTGCCTCCTTCTTCCTCTCATCACCTCCTCTCCATTTATTTCCAGAGTGCTACAGTGAGGGCAGCGATCAGAATGGTGATGAATGCTTGTCCCCTTCCTGTTCTCTGAACTCGGAGCAGGAAGCAGCAGAATGTGACAAAGTGAGCAACAGACGTGTGAAGAGACATTTATTTACATCCCCCTCAGAGTCTGTTTTAAAATTCTCTGTTTTCTCACAGCCAGATGTTCCTCAGCCTCTTTGTGAGCCGTCACCCTGCACCTCGGTCCTGCCCACTAAACCAACCTCTGTAAACAGACGAAGAAGCACCTCAGAGGCTGGCATTTTGAGTAGAAACAGAATAATAATAAGAAGAGGAGTGCCTGGACCTCCCTGTTCATGATGGAGCTGGAGCGTCTGTCCTTCTGCTGCATGTTAGAGAAGAAACAGAAGAAGAGGTCGCCCATGGTAAACGCCTGGTTACCATAACTACTTGACACGTCAGTGTGTGTTTACAGATGATGAGGAGTCCACAGGGAGCAGTGTGAGCTGTCTGGTAGATGTCCTCAAATTTGAAGATGACAAGTGTGAAAAAGAAAAACAATAAGACCTCTGTAGCCGCTCATCTCTCTGCACTAGCTGCTACTAGCATAGCACACCTGGACCTCCTGTCCCAACTGTCAGTTGTTCCATTGCATCATGAGTAATGTAGTCCCTAGTTTTTCACCAGAAAGAAGTGTGGAATAAAGCTGATCTGCACTGATCCTTTCTTTAATTTTCCATTGTTCATTATGACACATGGATGTGGCTCCTTTAAGTCACTGACCTCTCTCTCTTTGCAGAGCAGCCTCCTGATGAGATGGAGCCCCTCTACAACTACCCGAAGGCAGCCAGCTCGTCTCCCACTGGACGGTCCAGTCAGAAGGACTTCAGAGCGTCGTTCGCCAGGAGATGTCAAAACAATAAAGTCAACGAAAATCTTCACCTGCTGCGGATCCTCAGCAGGTGAATCAGGAGTATATTAGTAGTATAGTACTGTGTAATAGCATGTAAACGTATCATGTTTTATAAAAGTAAATGTAATGGAATAGAGGTGGAAAGTAGTATAAAATGGAAATACTCAAGTAAAGCAGAAGTACCTCAGTCTTGTACTTGAGTAAATCTACTTCTATCCGTCCTTCAGGCCAAAGAGTCAGAGCTGCTGGCGGTGGAGCAGATCCTCACTGACCCCACTCTCACAGTGTCCACATACAGGAAGTGGAAACTCTCCAGCTTGCTCCTGCTGCAGGAGATCGTTCATCAGAGCCAGGCAGCAGGAGGAGCTGCTTTCACACCAACATGGAAGACTGTTCACAGAAAACCTACCGAGGAGTCCACATAAAACATGTTTGGGGTTGATTTATATGGTAGCGTGAAGGTCTGCTGGTTATTATTATTTTAGTTTTGTTGAAAAAAAATTAATTATACATTATATTATATATATTATTGTATAAATAAATCTGTGCTGTATTTTACTTGAAGTTGAAGTATTTTTATACATAAGCTTTTGTGCTTTGAAGTAGCATTTTGAATACAGGACTTTTACTTGTAGTAGATTATTTTATAGATTATAGAATACTCAAAAACTACATTGTCATCATTACTGAATGCTTGCAGTCATTTTCTGGTGGGACCATATTAAAATGCAAATTAAATCATTTCCAGAATTTAATAAAATATGGATCTGTCGTTGTGAATCAACACAAATCCACTGCAGCTGATGTGGTCACCCTGCTGTGATTCAACCCAGTAAAAGTATATCCCATAGCTGGATTTACAGAGTAATACATAGATGTTTAACTGCTTTCTTTATAATAATATAATGCAACACAAGTTATGTTTATGTAAAACCTCTTGTCCATAAATAACCATGTAAATAATACAATAATAATAAAACTCTTAATGCACTTTGATCCATGCTCTTGATTTAAGAAAGAAGATAAGTAAAAATGGTTTGTTGTGTCTTACTTTATCAGCACTTTAAACTCTCTCCTTCCCTCATATGACTTTTGACCTTCAGTTTTCATTGTGCTCCTGCATACATGAGATGTTTTCTTCTTGTCCTCAAAACATTAATAGCCAAATCTGTCGGCCTCAGGATTCCTGTTGCAGGAGGGTTGAACTGCTGTGACCCAGCCTCAGTATTTACCCTGAGCCGACTGCAGCTCTGCACAATAGATGCAGATAAAGGTGCCTGAAACGAGAACAATATATATTATTATACAAACAGCAGCTCAGGAAGAGGCCCTTACTGCAGCATTAGTGAGCCAAAGAGCCACAAATGTTACAACAGAAAATAAAATTACACAGCTGTCCTGTTTTTACTTTGCTTTTGAACAGTCATACAATTGCAATTGATTTATGTTTGTGTGTTTTTATACAAGTTATTTTGCAGGTCATACTAAAGTACTAACTTAACTAACTAATAAGTAGGTTAAAATAGCAAAATATACAGTTTAATTTATATTTCATCATAGCTCATAGTCAGTGGCGGAAAGTATCTAAATGCTTTGTGTCATATTGTATGATTAATTATAATATATACTTCCCAGGTGGAAATACACAACTTACCTAACAGGTAAAGTAGTTGTGCTGTACACATTAATGCCTCACTAATCACAATCAAATAATATAGTATAATATAAACTGTATGGATCTGTAGTTTGACAGTAACATACTATATGTCAGACTGTGGTTTTCTACTTTTGGATTTACACTTCTTCTCTTCTACCACTGCCTAATATTTACTGTATGGTCAGGTCACCTGCGTTGCACTTTGGGTAATGACGTCTTTTCAACAGGAGATGGCGCCACAGCATGGCATTCAATAAGCGGGGCCAGACAAAGATAGGCTATGAAGGACAGATGTATCACTGTTTCAGAGCTCTTCAACAGTAGCTGTATTTCCTACTGACTATACACACAACATAGTATCCAGTAGTTCTAGCTAGCATTAGCTCAGCCTCAGTAAGTTACTCATTCGTTATCATTCATTTTAACTCATTATGTGCCAATCACAGAGCTAAGCATTTATTAGCTTAGCTTAGCCTACATCTGCTAATGTTGTGCTAACACCAGCAACGGAAGAGGTATTCAGCTCTTTGACTATATAAAAAAAACCTAAAGAGTAAAAGTCATTCAAAACTTACTACTGAAGTAAAAGTATAAAATCATTGGCACTGATATACTTAACGTGAGCTGACTGTTAGATAGCATTAGCAGTGGCTCGAAAATAACCGGAACGTTGAACACCGGTTCCTTGAATTATGTGTCAGAGTGAGACCTCCTGCCTGTCGATGCTGCTTCTCGATGAGAGCGGTAGTTTGTTTCAGTGCTGGTCGGCTCCCTCCGTGTTAAACAGATCCGCCTGAAGCTGGAGCTGCTCGGAGAACCTCTGTCTGTTTGGAGAAAGTTTGGAGAGAAACTATACGAGAAGAAAAAAATACCTGTTTTACCTCTCCCTCCTAAAGCCGAGGGCAGCGCACTTGAACCAGGACCGTGTTCGCTGCATTCAGCCGCTGGATGGAGTTTTAACGGTCATTTTTCTTCTCGGTTTGTTCGCAGATGGAAACGGAAAAACGGTGCTGCTGTCAGGGGTAATGATGCATTTAAGGTCTCTTTTCATAAATGCCATAAAAAACAAGCTAACAAGCTTGCTTTATGTTCACAGTTTTCCTTTTATTTTTCATATCCAGGATGTTCGCACACGCTTTATTATTGTTTAATATATAATATGTATTTTAATACTAGCACTGCACACTTCATGTCATGTCTGAGACTAAAGGTGCATTCATCCAAGTTAGCATAAATCTCTTCAAAAATCAGAAGCTTTCTTGTAGAGTTGTAGTTTTAACAGAGAATATGACTACAACTGGAAACAAAATCAATATAATAATGATAATAATAATAATATCTAATCTGTAGATTGATTACAGTTTATTGCACATTTCTGTCTGTTAATGACTCTTTAATCCTGTTTAAAATGTTACTATACCATAATGTAACATATAATATTGAAACAATAACCTATAGTTTAATTGGTGCTTAAGGGTACTTTTCGTTCCTCATTAGAGCACAACTAAAACATTACTATATATGTAACATTATTTCCAGTTTATGTCAAAGGAAAGTTAAAGCAGTAACATTTCATGGATGTAATGTGGAAAATGTTTTTTGAATGCTCTCTGTTATTCTCACCAGATGCCTCCAGTGAAAGCAGTCATCCAGCAGGAGGCCTGAGGACTGAACTGCCCTGAAACTTCCCAGGATCCTGAGCCTTTACTTCACAGTTAGTTTAGATGTTCGTCAGGGACAGGAAACAGGATTTCAGCAGTGAAAAATGTGAGAAGGGACAGGAAATGCTCGGCTGACAAACGAACCCGAGCTGCAAAAAACGTGTTTTGGATGTCGTTCACCTGCGCTGCCTTTTTCCTGCCTGGACGACGTCACAGATAGCAAAGCCAATGTCGGCTGACAACAGCCCGCCACTGCAGCCGTTGGCCTCGCCACGGTCTTTCCCCGTCCTCCCTCAGCACAACGTGCCACCCACGCCGTCCCCAAGCCCGCCTGCCACCCTCTGCAGCCGGCTGTCCAACGGCAGCCAGACGGCCCCCAGCCCCACCAACTCACGGGGATCTGTCCAGGGAGTCTCCTTCCTGGTTCAGATCGGCCTCACCAGGGAGACAGTCACTCTGGACCCTGGAGACCACTCGCTGTCTGCGGTCCGGGAGCTCGTCTGCTCCATCGTGGATCAGAAGGTACATTTTTCACACTTAACTTTGGTTTCATGTGTGCTTTAAGATTTTTTTTTCATGTCACACAAATTCTCCAATCTTTTTCAAATCTTTGTCTGAAATGAGAGAAAAGAAACTGGAGACATTTTATGGTAATTATGAATTGTCAGTGCTTTGGTTCTAGAGGCTTGGCGCCACTTCATGCAGGGTTTATTAGCTTGCGAGCTAACCGCTAACACAGTAGCCAGCCAGGAATATAATGATGCTAGTAGGTCACAGCTGCTCTGTCTGCACTGAGATCTTTACTACCTCTGTGGCATTTTGTTGTCAAGGTTGTAAATTATTTCATCCATCATCCATTATCTGTCACTTCTCCTACGTAGGGTCATGGGGCTGGAGCCTATCCCAGCTATCTTAGGGTGAAAGGCAGGACACACTGAACAAGTCGCCAGTTTTATTATTTATTTAATCTAATAATGAGGGTAAAAAACCTCAATACACTCACTCAGTTTACCGAGGAGGTGTACTCTATCCATTCTTGTCTTTTCTGAGGAGCGCTCCTTCAACAGAGGTTAAATAAAACATGGTGCCACACAGATGAAGCTTGCTAGTAGCCGTGTTTCTATTCAGTTGTCAAGCAGATATTGATTGAACATTTTAAACGTTGCAGCAGATTTCCTTCAACTGGTCTGGAGTGAATAAACTGGGCTACATAGTTTGGTCAGCAGTTGGTGCTATCAGCTACACATATCTGCAGACTGTGAATTGATTTGCAATCATTGTTAAAGTTTGAATTGTTCTTGTCGTGTTGATATAATGTTTCATGATGTCCAGAGATCAAGACGATATAAATATACTGTATCCCAGAAGCAGATCAGTTATGTGGGCAAAATGTTCCTGAAGTCGACTAGATTAACTCTTTTGTTGACAAAGCACCTTGAAAAGTAGTAACTAGTTTTTCTGCACTTTACCATGAAGTGGAAAATGTTAGCCTGGCCATAGTCCTCCATAATCTTCCGCTCAGTTATCATTTCCCTGCAGATTATGTCTGGGTTTGATCCCCTTGGATTTGATTTCTCAGGATGAATTCCATCCTGGCCAATCAGTGAATGGTGGGGGACAGGGGAGGGGGATGTTAACAGTAAGGTCAAACATGTGTGCAGCATTTGCATTGTAGTCTAGCTGGTTGTAGTTTGGCAACTGTGGCGGAGATGGACGTGAAGCAAGCCATTCAATCCATTTTGGCTAGGCTCCCAAATACTCATGAATTGAAGTCTGAGCAAGAGGAATGTTTAACCAGTTTTATTGCTGGCATAGATGTAGTGGCTTTACTCCGCACGGGGTTCAGGAAAAGTTTTATTTTTCAGTTAGCTCTGTTAATGGCGTAGGAGTGGGCTAGCCTGGATGCTAGCGGAGCACAACATACGTCATGACCTAGGGTTAGCGATTGGGTAAAATCAGATCGAATTGTTTCAAGCTTTACCAATTGAGTTCACGCCTCCCGTCTAAAGTCAGTTCTCAGTGGAGGAATGCCAGACCCTCTGTATGATAGTACGAGGATCTGCTTAGACCAGGCTAGAAAAATGTGTGCGGATTTCCAAATCCACTGGTTGTGTGTGATTCCATTGTCACTTTAAATGTGAGTCTGACCAGGTCTTTTAAATGTATTAATAGTACGAAAATGAATTTTGCAGTTGTGGCCAAAACTAGCTTGACTTAGCGTCTCGTAACTCTGAGAAAAACAAAACAAAACAAAAAAACGGAATAACAAAGATCTTAAAAGTCACGATTCTGAGAAAAGTTTTCTCTCTTCTGTAAACTTTAAAAAAAAATCTTCCACAGGCAGACATGAGTGTTTTCATAATCTGTTCGGTTCAGACTCACACTCACACTTACATTGTGGACTCAGAGTTTCGGTAAAGTTGATGTAACTGGTCCTTCATATCAGAGCTAATCGTCATGCTTCATATGATTTCACTTGTTGACTGCTGATGTTAAATGCATTTCCCAGCCTACACACACATACACACGTGCATACACACACACACACACACGCTTGCAGTCTTTGCAGCAAACTGAATGAGCTGAGCTGCTTTGCAGAGCATGACAATGGAGAGAGCTCTCATTTGAACTTCTGACTCCCACACTGTTGCTACTCTTCCAACCGTTCAGTGTTCAGTCAGTTGGTTGGTTGATTGATGAATTGAATGGTTGATTAGTTGTTGTGACTGGTGGTTATTTAGATATTTTATATGCAGCTTTGTTGTCTGTCGCTGGCTGAGGAAAAGTCTTCTCAAAGGGGATGCCACTTTGTAGTTGATGTTACCCTGTCAGAGCTCTCCACTTCCTGTTTCACAGCTGTGTGTTGGTAGAACAGCAGAGGGTGGTCACATGGTTATCAAATGTTTTCTTGATTTATCAGTGAATTGTTTGATCGACAAAATGTCAACATAAATGTCTGTTGGAACTGCATAAAATCCAAGGATTCATGTTCAAATGTCTCAAAGATATTGAGGTTGTATTCACACCTAACCAAGCAGACTCAGTTTGCCTGGGGGGCTGAAAGTTGCAACATTGTTGCATTTATCACTTGGTTCAGCTCCGCTTTCACACTGTAATTCCTGAACCACCCCAAACTTTCTGAGCGTCAACAGTCAGGTATGTAACCTCACAGACTACAAACAGGGATGGACTGGTAATCTTGTCTTGTGCTTCGTTACATTATTTGAGGGAATGCTACAACGTTAACGTTGCCGACCTACGTACTAGTGGATGCAACCGTCACTAATGCTAATGTAGTTCGTCAGGGATTGAAGTTGTTAATTTTCTAACTTTGACAGTATAACGTGACGACACATCAGCACAGAGTTTAAGGACTGTGACTGTTGGTAGTTGTGATTAATTTTGTTCAAATATGTCAAATTGTGAATTTATGGGCTATGTTGTTCAGACGATTGAGCTAAGCTAGCTAACTGCTAACGGTGGTCACTCGTTGTTTGTTGTGTTCTGGAGTGGGCGCTGTACTTGCTGTACATGCACTGCGTACATTTGGTCCTGTGTTTGGTCCAGCGAGCTTTCACACTGCATACGAACCGCACCAGGGTTCACCTGCAAACGAACGGAGACCCCCGTTTTCAAGCGGACCAGAGTTTGTTTGGTCCGCACCAGAGTTCGCATGAGCTTTCACACCTGCCCAAACGAAGCGGACTATCTGAGGAAACGAACTCTTGTCTGTTTAAAGCGGACCAAACGAGGACAGTGTGAAACTGACCTGAGTTTATAATGATATGAATTAAGCCATCACTCACATCTGAGGAAAGTCTTCTTCACAAAAGACTTTCTGGCATGTCTTAGTAGGAAAAGCACAGGCGTAAATGATGAAATTAAGATTTGGAGGTTTTACAGTTTACAGTTTGGTTGGCCTGCAAAATGACATCACTAAGGTAGTTTTCCTTCTCCTTCTTTTGTGTCCACATCACAGTGTCACCACACTGATCATAGTGGAGCATTTAGCTAGCAGAGACACTAAGAGCTATTTCCTTCAGGAGTTGGTGGAGACCATTGAAGAACTAAAAGCGAGAGAGTATTGGACTTCTGTTCATCAGGTGGAAGCAAACATTCATGATTGAAAGTGTTTATTGTCATGTGAACAGTAAGGAAGCGTGTCTCCCTGCTCAATGAAATGCTTCTTTTTGCTATCCACATCAAACATTGAGCAATTCATCAAAGTGTAAAATAGGTTATCAATTAATGTACCGTTAATATTGACTGTAATGTTTTTGTCTTTAAACAAGTGAAAATATCACCATGTTGAGAGCTGTTGAGAGTCAATAGAAATGGCTCAACTTCTTCAGGCTGTAATGAGGAGACATGAAACTAGATTATATTAATTACAATAATCGCAACTATATGAATTAAGGAAAAATAAACCCCCAAATTAACAAAAATAGGTATCATATGCAGGTGTTGTTATGGGCTACTTATAAGTGATTGAATGTTAAGTGAGGATGTTTAATCTGGTCATTTTTTCTTTTATGTAAGATGTTGAATTAACATCCATTAACAGCGTCTGTCTGACCACTGGCTTAACTTTTCCATTTGACGTCTCATTACGACAAAAAACTATTTGTCAGACACAGCTGTTGTCTGAAGTCAAACTGAGTATTAAAATATCTCATTCCTAAAAAAATGTCCATGATGACAGTTTGGGTGAATGAGGCAGGTACAGGAAAGCTTTAACTGAATTTAAGTAAATGGAAAAACCTCTCTCTTGAAATAAGAAGTCACTTATCATTTCAGCAGAAATAAATGTTTTACCCACTGCCTGAAAGAGACTCAAATAATAAGTGATTTTTGATCCACAGCAGTGCAGAAGTCACTTTTAAGATGCTGAGATGCTGACCTGCAGCTCCTGAATGTCAAAATCTAAATGACCTCTTTCAGCTGCTGTCATGGTTCCTGTGGCTGTGATGAGAAACACTGGATAGTTTCTGTCTCAAATAGGAAATACGTCTTTTTAATGTTTGCTTTGCTCTGTCTGATGGCTTGAATCTAACGCACATGTCTGACATACATTTGCATCCTAATTGTCAGACAAGGTGACATTGTTTAAGGAACCAGACGTAAAGGGGCATTACGCCATATTTTTTGTTTTTCATGACTGTTGGGGGGGGGGGGGGGAGAGTACCTTTTTCTTTTCTAAAAGTGAAATCACAGCCAGCAATCACCAACAATCAGACCTCTGAGGTCACAGTGAGCAGGCAAGGTCATCACATCCTACAGTTCAGTCTGATGTCACGGGTTTCAGTTCAGTTCCTTACTTATGCTTTATACTATCACTATGTATTACTATTATTTTATTCATTTTTATTATTAAGCCTGGTTGTTTTATCTGGAGTATTTCATCATAAGGTAAGATAAAACTTAATTCATCCTTTCACTACAGTTGCCATACACGGTGGAAAAAAGTAAAAAAAAAAAAAGATTTAAAAAAGATTCATAAAACAAAACTGACAATGTAAACAATTTAACAACAAAAAACATTAAACAATAAATATGAATATTTAACTTAAAAGTTGGAAAAGACAGAGAGAAACTATCATTGGCTGTCGTTTCCAGCTCCAGCTATTATTATGAGGTTAAAAATTAAGCAAAGCTTGAATTTCTAATTTCAAATCAAAATGATATTTTTCTTCCTTTACAGGTAATCAAGTTCAACAACAGTAAATAAAAATGTATTTAATATAAAATTTAAACTGAGTCTTAATATTTAGAAATTCTATTTTGAGGCCAAAGTCACAGTAACGTGGTTTTTTAGGATGAGTGAAAGACTAGATGACTAGATGGGTGGTGACTGTAACACGTAAAGGTGATGCTTGTGATTTATTATTTTTATGCACTACTGTTCTCTACTGAATATGTCTGCATATCTGTCTACTGAATATTGGGCCTTTTGCTAATATCTTCCACCCACTCACTGATGGCACACAGATCTGTTTATGTTGAATTCGCCTTTGGTGCTTAAAGCAATGTATGTAGGATGGTGGCCAAAACAGGTACTGCAATCACTTTCAAATTACCCTCATGACTAGAGGCTGTCAGCTCGCCTGCAGGATCCAACAGGAATGTAAAGTGTTACAGTGAATGAAAAGCAGCCACCTTGGGCATCACCATGGGCACTTAGAAGGAGTGAAATGGGGTGGCGCTCCAGGGCGGGGGCCGCGTGGGCCATGGGGGCTGCGGGTACGCGGTGATAGTGGCCGATAGGGAGTGCTGCTTCTTGGCCAAGGCCGGCAGGTGGCACCGGGTGTCCACCTGGAGGTCCGAAATTTCAAAGTGTAACAGTGAATGAAAAGCAGCCACCTTGGGCATCATCATGGGCACTTAGAAGGAATGAAATGTGCCAGAGGAGAGCTGTGGAGAGACGAGGTAAAGTGAGCTTAGCTTCAGGGCGATGGCCGGGGGTGTGCGGTGAGGAGTGCTGCTGCCTGTTCACTTTCAGCCGTCTCCATCTTTCAAAGGCATCTCCTATACAAATCCTTGTTTTATTTTGGACTTTGTCACGACGTATTTCAGATTCATAACAAGGTCTTTTAGGGTTCGTAAAATGACACGTTCGTAGCTGCAGCTGTGGTAACTAGAGCAGAACTGGCAACCCGGATGTTGAAACACTACCGACTTTGTGATTGGGAGATCAGACCAAAACACAACATGACAATATCAACATCAGTTGAGGGCTGCAACTTGGCTTTTTAAATGAGAATATCCTGGCTGGACTACTGCTGTCAGTGATACAAGTATTTGAAATGAACATGATTTATCAGGGCCATTTTATGATTAATTGAAATACATTCCTTACATATTGTACCTTTAATATTCTTGGTCCGTAGTATTATAAGTAACAGATTTCTGTGGTGAAGTATGCTTTAAATTTACCTTAATGTTTCCTGCGTTAGTGTCACACCTGCTGAGAATTTTTTTTTCCTCCAACTGATGTTTCCTTTGTTCATTACTGCTAATTATGATGTATCATGTGTCTATGTAAAGATATAGAGGAGTAATGTCTACCTGAGTCTATGATATCAGAGTATTAATATATTATTAACACCCAGCAGAAACACTTTCCCCTTCATTTGCACAGATGGTGGTGAGTGGCAGTTGAAATGCTCTTGAAACCCTCTGTTTAGCAGCTTTAAAGGAAGACAGTAATAACTACAGTGGTCTGTTTAGTTAATGTACTTTGGAGATCCTTCTCATTCATCCTCAGAAAGAGTTTATTAGTGAAACATCATGGCTCAGACCAGAGGTGTCACATTTCTAAATTCACAGTCTCTGGATCTTTGGCTGCTTCAGCTTCTGGTGTCATTGATCTTGTTTTAGTGTGTGTGGTTGTTTCTGCTGAATGAATCCGGAGGAAGCGCTGAGGTCACTTTAACACACACACAGTGGGGTGTCTGAGTAGGGAGGATGTTGTTGTGGTCACTGTGACAACTGTGTGTGTGTGTGTGTGTGTGTGTGTGTGTGTGTGTGTGCGTGCGTGCGTGCGTGTCTATGTGTGTAATATAGATATAAACACTGTAATATTTCAGTTATTATTGGCTGAATTACACCTAAATTATGTCAGACATTGATACCCCTAAGAGGATGATCCCTACAGACCTTTTACTTTGTCCAATATTTTGTTTTATGATCAAATACTTTTAAAAGTACTTTAACTTTTAATTTTAATTCCCATTATACTCAGCTGTACTACATGCTTACTGTTGATTAGCAGTTATTAGCAGAATAACTAAGATGGTGAACAAGGTTAAAAACAGCTTGTAGCGGGTTAGCTGTCCCACAGAGGCCTTCACACCTTGGGGGTAGTTTGCTTGTTAATAAAGTTTGTTAACTGTTGTTTTTGTCACGAGTAATTTTATACAGAGTGTGAAGGCTAAATTTTCAGAACAATCCAAAATCTTTTGCACCGCAAATAGAAGCATCTACCAATCACATTATTGAACGGACATATTGAAAACATACACTATACTGTAATGACCACAGTGTACGCAGACTAGAACTAAAAGTAGTTTGAGGCGACACAGCAATTTCCATTTTGGCCTCTGGCTGCATGAGTCACCTGTCGCAGATTTGCACTGTGTTAACATTTGTAATTCAAAATATTCACAGGTGAGTTTTTTTTACATCCACATGTCATTTATTTGTCACGTCCACAATATGTAAATGCACTTACTCAGTTTTTTTGCGGATATAGACACTAATTTCAAAGAACTGACGCTGACTGCTATTTCACTTGTTTTAATGAAATAAGGTTTTCAGAATCTGTAGTAGTTCAAGACAAAATAAGATTTTTTTTTTGGTGAAATGAAGGTTTCAAATAATGAGCACAGAAATTATTACTTGAGGGAAACTAGTTCAAGGAAGAGTGTGTCACAATTCTATTGGAACATGGATCTATTGGCATAAATGGAATATAATATTAATAAGCGAGTGTTCTCTTTAGTGTATAATCACCTGTAAATAAGAATTATTGTGCCTTTTTTCACACTCTCTCTGTAAAGTACTCTTTCTGTATTGATGAAAAGCACATGGACAGTTTCGGTGGTGACTTCAGTGCTTTGTAACACATGGATGAATCAAACTCCCACACACTCCTCACACTAAAACCTTGACCCACTCAGCACTGCTTCCTGTTGTTTCCTGAGCGAGGTGACAGTGAGCGGATGCAGCCGGGGAAAATGGACGCACCTTCATATTTCCCATCAGTTCCTTTTAGCGTCGTCCCTCCAGGCTGATTGCACTCGTGCGTCGAAAGAGTTGAAGAGTTTTATAGGAGCTGAAAGGCTCTTAGTGTCCTGCAGCGGAAGACAACGCCTGTTTTATCTGTTTGTGCTCGTCTCATAGCAGGAGGTTCAAGTGTTTTATAAACTGCTGTCATGTGTGAGGATATATGAAATGACAAGCTCCTGTTGTCACAAGAAATTCATACTTTTAATAGTTATATATTAGATTTTCTTTCAGAACTAAAACAAAATATAGTTAAATGAGTGCAGAGTAATGTATAGCATACATAGAAAAAAACAGCAAAGGCTACATATGAATACACTTGGATATATCCAGTATGAACATGTGCAGTGTTAGGCAGACATAAGCAGTGCAGCTATAAGCAGCAGAAATGGCAATAATATGTTGATATAACAATATGTAGCTGAGGTGTGACAGTGTTGGCATCAGATCATGTAACGCAGAACTGTCTGTGGTTCAGTTGAGAACAGCGACTGACTGTTAATACGATTAGTAGGCAGTGCCTACATGTACCAGAATGCATTGTGCCAAAGCTTGTGTCCTCCCACACACTGAGGAATTCATCACTTCAATTGTCTGCACTTACTGATTGGACAGCCACATGGACAGTAAGGCCTTTTCATTGATTACTTGATGAAAATATTATTACTCTGGAACTTTTTAAATTTTTTTAGTAATGCGTCATTTAAATTTTAAACCTTTGTAACTCTTTCAGCTTGCCATTTGTAAGTGTGTGCTGCTGTTTAAAGTAAACGAAATGAAAACAATCAATTTGAAGACCTCAAGACCTTTACAGTTTTAATCATTTCTGACATTTGAGAGATTAAAAAAAATAATTAACTAAAAGACAAAATAATCAGCTGATGAACAAACACGCTGCAACGTTTGAGCCCCTGCAGATTCGAGGACAGTCATATATATCAGTCATAACATTATGACCACTGACAGGTTAAGTGAATAACATTGATTATCTATCTATCAAAAGTGGTCCAAGGAAGGACCAGTGGTGAACCAGAGACAGGGTCAAGAGAGGACAAGGATCATTGATGCAGGTGTGGAGTGACGGCTGGTCCTGGTTACAGAGAAGTTAATGCTGCTGAGGATAAAAAGGAGTCAGATACCACAGTACACCTTCAGGGGTCAAAGGTCAGTAGAGTAACCCCTGTGCAAATGCGATTAATCGCGTTAACACGTTAACTGCAGTAGCCCTTAATTTAATTTCTGGTTTACTCCTGGACATACTAAAGTGCTTAGTCTGTGTGACATGGATCACACTGGCTCAAATTTTCCTCACAATCTTGCTAGGATGTCTGCAGACTGGTGGATAGCAGAGCTTTCCCATGTCAACATTTCACATAAACTTCATGAAGCACTTTGTGTTTTGTGTGTGTGTGTGTGTGTGTGTGTGTGTGTGTGTGTGTGTGTGTGTGCGTGTCTGTGTGCGTGTCTGTGTGCGTGTCTGTGTGTGTGTGTGTGTGTGTGTGTGTGGATGTGTGGGTGGGTGGGTGTGGACTAGATGCTGACGCTGATATGGATATATTGGATTGGATATATATGGGATTATTGGTCTCTATGAATGCTTAGTCTCTCAGATGACATGAGTGCTGTGCAGATTAAGTGGTGATGATATCGCACCACCCCACCCCCCGGCTTGGTAAAAACATGGGCCACGTAGCCCCCCCCGCTTCAGGTCCTGTGGCCGAGGTCAAAGGTCACGACAGGGCCTGGAGGTTTCGGCCTGTGTGACCCTGACTGGTACTCTGGTCAGATATGTGACTGCAGTTGTGTGTGTGTGTGTGTGTGCGTGTGTGTGTGTGTGCGTGTGTGTGTGTGTGTCTGCGCGTGTCTGCGCGTGCGTGCGTGCGTGCGTGTGTAGGTTAAGCCTGGTTAATGGAAGATTAACCATAAAGAGGGGATCAGTGTGTATTAAACACACACTCTTGTCCATTAACAGACCTCTTGCTGTGTTTCTCTGCTCACCTCTGAGAAGCGACTGACTGGATGGAACACAAATGTGTTGTCACGGAAGCTGAAACAGAAGAGTTTTCACTTCTGTTCCAGACATCACCCAGTCCTCGTTGAGGTTTAATTCTGTTTTTTGTTTTCCTGCTCAGCACTGGTTTCAAAGCTGAGCAGAATAAAAACAATTTTAATCAGACAACAAAAGAGATGATTCAAAGCAGAAATCTATCATTTTTAACCGTCAGACATGAGATAAACCTTGCCACCTTGCTGCTATTCAAATTATTGTACTATGTATTTGCACAAGTACCCACTTCTCTGTCACTTTAAGGTCAAATTGCACTTCTTCGTCTGGTGGACGAGTCTGAGTTTGGCGGTTGCCAGGAGAATGATACTTGTCGGACTGCATTGTGCCAAGTGTAAAGTTTGGTGGAGGGGGGATTATGGTGTGGGGTTGTTTTTCAGGAGCTGGGCTTGGCCCCTTAGTTCCAGTGAAAGGAACTCTGAATGCTTCAGCATACCAAGACATTTTGAACAATTCCATGCTCCCAACTTTGTGGGAACAGCTGGCCCCTTCCTCTTCCAACATGACTGTGCATCAGTGCACAAAGCAAGGTCCATAAAGACATGGATGACAGAGTCTGGTGTGGATGAACTTGACTGGCCTGCACAGAGTCCTGACCTCAACCTGATAGAACACCTTTGGGATGAATTAGAGCAGAGACTGAGAGCCAGGCCTTCTCGTCCAACATCAGTGTGTGACCTCACAAATACGCTTCTGGAACAATGGTCAGAAATTCCCATAAACACACTCCTAAACCTTGTGGACAGCCTTCCCAGAAGAGTTGAAGCTGTTATAGCTGCAAAGGGTGGACCAACGTCATATTGAACCCTATGGATTAGGAATGGGATGTCACTTAAGTTCATATGAGAGTCAAGACAGGTGAGCGAATACTTTTGGCAATATAGTGTATGTGAGCCCAGTGGCCCGTTGTGTCCCTTCAGGGGCTTTAGTTAGTTTAGGTAAACAGAGTTTCCTCAGGATCAGACTGTTCTGTCTGTTGTTTGTGTGGCAGTTTGACTGTTGGCTGCCAGTGACAGGACCACAGCCATCATTTTGATCGACAGTCTGCATGTTGTGTGTGAAGCTTCTGCTTCGTCATCTGGTGGTTGGTTTCCTGCTATCAATGCTGCGCTTCAGGATCCTTGCTGCACTCTGCTAACATCCTGCTAACATCCTGCTAACGTCCTCCTAACATCCTGCTAATGTTGAGAGCTGCTCAGGGCAGGAAGCTGCTTCACCTGTCTGTCTGTCTTTACCATAACAACACTACGACAACGTTCACCACGTCACAAAAGTAAGTCATATAGAGAGTTTAGCTTCTAATTTTAGTTGTAATTATTTGTTTCTTTGTTTCTTTGAAATTGTATGAACTCTATCACATTTTTTTTATAAATTGAATAAAACTTTTCGGGAAGACTTTTAATGTGGAGGAAATCCACCTCCTAAAATATATGATGCATTTAACAGTGTAGTTTTACTCAGAAAGGAACAAAAAAAAAACTGAGACACATCTTTGACTTTGACTGCACAAAGGTAAGAAAGAAAAAAACAAAGCAGTGCAGTGCTTGAATGTACAGCTGCTTTACAGTGTATTAAACAGTCCTGAGTGCGTTAAATACTGCAAGCAGTAAAATTTTCATTTAATTTTATCTGAAGACTTTAAGGTGAACTTTCAGAACAATATGAATGTATGGAAAAAAAGAGCAGCTGCAGTGGAACAAAGCCAACATTCACAAATATATAATGTGAAGTTAAAAATAACGAGACAAGTGTATACGAATGTTGTGTTTTAAAGCACTTCTGTAGACAGAAGAGATTTGTAGAGGTCTGTAAAAAAATAATAATTCACAAAATATTCTGCTGCTTAAACGGCATTTTCTTCAGTTTTTGCATGAGCAATTACTATAATTACTTTATTTTTATGATGACCAACTAAACTAATCATTGGCGACTCTTAAGTGAAGACTTCCTTTAAGCCTGTGTAGTGCTGTCCTGTGTTGATACACTTCCATCTTTACATGGATTTCGTTATCTTTTTAATCTCCCTGTGACTCACTAACATTTGCAAGTCAAATCTTCTGTTGAATGGTGACTATTATTCAGTTTTTTAATATCTACATCTAGGTAATAACCTTTGTTTCAGTAGAATTCAAAGTCACATGGACTCATCCCCTGTATGAAATATTTGTTAATTAATGTGGTGGACCAACCAACAGATGATGCGCAGGCAGGGCTGGAACAAAACGAAAAAACAAATGTAAAAAAGGTGAATAATTGAGTCAAATAAAAGTCATAGGAAAAGGAATAATTGGTTATTTCCATACTGGGATCACTCCTAATAGTGCAGGATGTTCATACAACTGATCGCCTTCGTCCGTGTTTCACATGATATTTTGAGTGTTATGTTACCTGCAGATGGGGACATTTGGCTGCTTCTCACTGTGGATGGCTGGAAAGATGCAACAGAAAGAGAGAGGGCATTATCTGATGAGGACAGTGACCCGGACTTGAACTTAGTTTTTAAGGTCCTTTTATAAAGAGGATCCAGCTGCTGGGAAACCTTCATATTTTGGAAAGAAAAACCGTGGCAGCCTCTTTTAAACCAGAAAATCAGAGACTGTACATAGTGGTTGGTTTCCTTCAGTGGAAAATGATTCAGCAGCCACAGTAGAAAAATATTTCACCACAGTTGTAGTTTCCCTGTGCTGCTTTTCTCTGAATGTGTTTCATCATGCATCATGTGTTCCTCAAATGACAAGGTTAGGTAATGGATAACTCTAGGAACAAGCCATGGAGATGAATAATGTTGTTGAGAACGAGCTGCTTACTGGTTATCAGAAGTTTTAGCAGAGCTGTGTCTGTAGCTCCACCCTCAGGGCAAACTATGTCTCAGAAGGGCAGCTCCATTATATTGGTTTGTGGAGGCTTATCATTATCATTTTGCAGCTTTCCAGTGCTGTTTCTTATGTATTGTAATCTAAACATTAACAGTTTATGAATGCTGGTGGTTTTGAAGAATGAATGTACAGACTTCAGTTCCCTGTTGGAAAGGGCAAAGTTCAGGTGTGAAAGCATTATGATGATGATTATGTTGAAAAAATTAGCTTTACTTTCAACATGGAAAACTTTTAATATATTAATATATATTGTATGAGAGAAGTGCATTTGAGATGGAAACGCACAGTTAATTAATAACCTCTTCTATTATTTGATGGCAGTGTCACTATCGATGGAACACTGTAGTGTTTTTGAAAGAGTTCTAGACATGCATGTATATAGTTATAGTTATTTTTTCTGGTTAATCATACAGATCACCATATGAATCATATATTGTGCAATATAAACAGGCTCTGTGATGAGAATTTTATTCATATAATCCACTGATAATAATTATTCTTGTTGTTTTCATTGATGAAGTGGAGTCAGACAGTGACCTCACTTGGTCTCTGATCTCTCCTCAGTTCCCTGAATGTGGATTTTTCGGGATGTACGACAAGATCCTTCTCTTCCGCCACGACCTGAACTCGGACAACATCCTGCAGCGTCTGACCTCAGCGGAAGAGATCCATGAAGGCGACCTGGTTGAGGTGGTGCTCTCTGGTAAGAAACCTTGAATAAGAATGAGAATCATGATAACAGAAGAGGAGTATTACGGTGGGACAAAGCGCTTTTGACCTATTAATCAGGGAAAATAGCTGTACTAATATATATACTACTCACAAAAAGTTAGGGTAATCAGACTTTTGGATGAAATTTCAGAATACACCTAAAGTGCACTAAAACCTTTACAGGTGAACTTAATTTGACCTTTTCTAACCTTCTGAATGTGCAGCTGCTCAGTGTTTCAGTGTTTATTGCATAACATGCTGCTCTCTAACAAGGTGAGTAACCACAAAAATCACAACAAATGTCTGATCCATGAATCGGCCACCAGATGTTCTGGTTCGTTGACAATTTGTAGTTAAACAGTCCTCTTCATCATTTTGACATTGTGAGACTATGACGACGCCAAACAATCGATCATCAGTACCTGGTCATTGAGAGGCTTCAAACTGGATGTCCACGTCAGACCATTCAAAACTGCTTACATCAGCATGGTCGTGGTAGACGACCTGCAAGGGTACCTGAACAGACCACATGAATAACATCATTAATCCAGTCATCATGCCTCTCCATGAGCAACACAGGCCTGGTTTCATCTTCACGGATGACTGTCCCAGCTCACTGAAGTCGCATCATCGGGGATTTGGTCTATGCCCCCTGCTGCCGCATCCCCACCATCTGGCTTACACGAAGCTCCTCAAACCCGGCTCTCACCTCCTTCTGAACCAGGTCCCTCCTCACTTTTCCCCTCGCAAGGCTGTAATTGGCCTCTGGAAACTGCCAAGATTCAGCCTGATCAACTGCATCCACTGCCCTCCACTTCCTTCTGGTTATCACCTCAATGCCTATCTGTCAGATTTTTGGATCTTAGGATTCCCTATATTGCAGCACCTCCCTTGCTCTGGCAATGAACTCCTCACTGATGCTATTGAAGGGGATGGTCAGTTTGTTACTGTTGCCATGGAGGGCAATGCTGCTCAAACTTCATGACAGTCCCAGCCATCTTCGGAGGTGACAGCTTATCTTACCCCTCAACTGTAGACAGTGGGAATTCATACATCACCAATGGCCATAGCATCCTCGGTAGGATGCCATGCTGGTATATCCAGCCATCCCTCTAGTTCTTGGTTGGTTGCCTTGATGGAGGCAACATCCTTCTGGGAGCAGTTGAAGGTTTTTCCGAGACTCTTTATTGGTTTTTCAGAAACTGATGGGATCTGGATTCCATCAAGAGAGAAGCGAAACCGTTCAGTAACCCTCCCTTTCTTCAGCACTACAGACCTGGATTTTGCCAGTTTGAAGGACATGCGAGCCCAAGCGTCTAGGCTTTCCAAGCCCTGGAGGATCCACCTGCATTTAGGAGCTGAGCTGGAGCTCGCATCTTTGACCACATCTTGGACTACTTTCAAGCTGGGCTCTTCTCGTGTTGAAGTCAGTGGTTGGTGTAGGTAGACTGATCAACGCTCTGCATTCTCCAAGCTCTTTTCCTCTTACAGCTTCACTGTAAGTGTTTGGCAAATGGTTGTCAGTGTCCTCTTTTCAGCATGTGAGGTGGCTGCTGCACTCCTGGCTTAACAGTTATTGAGTTAACCCAAATGGATAAGCGAGGAAGGCTTTGTGGATCTTTGGAACGTCTTCTGTGCCACTCTGCTCTACGGAGAGTGATGAATCTCTTTCTGAGGATGTTAGTGAGTACTGCAAGGCTGATCTCCTCCTCACTTGCCTCCTTAAACGGGCTTTTCAGAAGACACAGTTCTTGCCTCAGCTGCGTGATCTTCTCTACCCTGCGGTTCTTGGTGTACTCACCTTTGATAGTACACTCCCCCCCCCCCCTGGGGCTCCCCAGGGGGTATGTAAACTTGGAAATTTCCATAGTGAAGTTTGGTTTTTCTTAACAAAAGATGCAAGTTGGGTTGCTGGCCCTTCCTGGCCCGGAAGCTGTCTTTCTGAGCTGTCAGCTGTCTTTCCAGCAGTCGCCACTCTTTTGGAGTAAACAACATGAAAGCATGGCTCCATCATGCCTTGTAGTGGTGGAGGATATTTTCTTGGCTCACTTTGGGCCCCTTAGTACCAACTGATCATGGTTTAATCACTGCAGCCTACCTGAGTATTGTTGCTGACCATGTCCATCCCTTTATGACCACAGTGGACCATCTTCTGATGGCTACTTCCTGCAGGATAATGCTCCATGTCGCAAATATCATCTCAAACTGATTTCTTGAACATGACAGTGAGTTCACTGGACTCCAGTGGCCTCCACAGTCACCAGATCTCAATCCAATAGAACCTTTAGGACGTGGAGGAACAGAGATTCTCACCATAGATGAGCAGCTAACAAATCTGCAGCAACTGAATGATGCCATCATGTCAATATGGACCCAAATCTG
Organism: Synanceia verrucosa; assembly: GCA_029721515.1. Taxonomy (NCBI): domain Eukaryota; kingdom Metazoa; phylum Chordata; class Actinopteri; order Perciformes; family Synanceiidae; genus Synanceia; species Synanceia verrucosa. The sequence continues at coordinate 11,458,990 of CM056570.1, read as the reverse complement.
GACCTTGTTGAAAGTTTGGCACCAATAATTAAGGCAGTTCTGAAGGGAAAAGGTGGTCCAACCTTTTACTTCCCCCAAAAAGTGGCAGGTGAGTGTATGTGTGTGTGTGTGTATATATATATATATGTCAGACCTCGAACTGCACCGGGTTTAAACCCATGACCACTTCCTCCTCCTCCTCCTCCTGCTGCTGCTGCAAAAGCAACTTACAACTCATGCATGTACTGTAGAACCGGCTACACAGAGAAAATAAGCTTTAAGTAAAGTAATTGAGTCACAATTACAACTGCACTTTTAATCATAACCACTTGAATGCTGTAAATGCAAATATTACAGTGAAAATGAAAATGTAAGTTTTACAACAAAGATAAGACAAACCTTTATTAATTGTGGAAATCCATTGCTGCAGTAGCACAAAGTCAAAAAATAGTACTGTTAGCTAGATAAAGTATAAGAAATGACTGCTCTCTTTGTGTTTATTTCAGCTCTCGCCACAGCAGAGGACTTCCAAATCCGACCCCACACTCTGTACGTTCACTCCTACAAGGCGCCGGCCTTCTGCGATGACTGTGGGGAGATGCTGTGGGGGCTCGTCAGACAGGGCCTCAAATGTGAAGGTAAGAGTGTGGTAACAAGGTGCTTGGTGCTTCACCAGGTCATGTTGTGATGAATCTGCACTGCTTTCATCTCCTCCTGAACAAACGGACCAAAAACAGAACCGTTTATCAATCTGTGGATTTCAGTTATTGTCATGCATTTTCACACTGCAAACTGTTTATTTTCCACCAGAAGAGATGCAATACTATTGGTCAAACAGGTGTGAGGTAGATTGGGAATGGATGATCCAGATATCTGGGTGTTTAAAATGATTCAGATTGTCACTGCTGGGTGTTGATAAATGAACTGAAACCTAATTTAACATATAAAACTTGACTGTCTGACCTCTGTCCTGCTGAGAGATGGAAAGTTAATCTTCCTGGACAAATTCAACATTATGTCATGACTGTTTAATTATAATTAATCACTTTTTAGTTTCATTAAGGCTGGGTTTGAGCACTCACAAACACAAACAGGTACACATACACTGTACAGACAGATGTCTTCATTGACTTCCTGCGACTACTTTCTGTTCTTTAAAGTCCTGATCCCGGTGTTCCTAAACCTCAGCACAAATCTCAACAAGTGATGACAAGAAGAGGAAAGAGACACTCGATGTTGGTGTCACAGCTTGCTTGTATAACTTGTTGATGAGGTTGAAACTGATAAAAAGCTTCAACCTGAAAGCGGAATCTGCCCACTCACTGCAACTGATGAGCATTAAGGACAAGAAAAAGCCAGTTTTAAATGCATGGACCTGCATTTTGAAAAACACAATTTGCCTGTGGTTTGTCTCACAGATAGGACGTCCTTCTTTGGAGTCTGTAGCATAAATTAGCCATTTTTATTTCATGTATCCTGTTATTGTGCACATCCATGAATGAGGTTCAGACACTTTAATTAATAGCACCGTAAAGGAACAACGGATGCACCTGTAGATATGGGCTTTAGTGTTGTAGCATGTGTTAGTATGTGTTAGCTAGCCCCTTAAGTACCTGTTACTAGGTCAGACAAGAAACATGGAGAGGCTGGTTCCGTTCAGCCGAAACCTGCATTGTGTAGTTTCTGGACATGAGGCAATGTATCTTCAAGAAGAGCACAGTAACTGATGGGAGGACAGGATACGATGAGCAACTTCACTCAAGTAAGCTTTCCTGTCAGTGTGCTAAGATTCATGTATACCCAAATAAATAATACCAAAAGTTAATTCAGGGTGACAGGTAGCAGAGATGATGAAAAAAAATAGTAAAAGGAAAAGAAGTAAAAAGATAGCAAGGTAAATAAGCAATTCACTTTTCAAGAGTATAAAGTTGAACACTTAAAACGAGATAAGAACTCTTAAATATGATTTTTTTATCTTGGTAAGAACCAAATAATTTGCGGTGCTTCTTTACAGAGACTTAGATCATCAGCACTCTTTTGTCGGAGATGGATGCTGATTAGCTTAGCTTCAAGACTTTCTCTAATTAACATACTGTGGTCAGTCTGCTTTAACATAGATACAAATCCAGATTTAAAAATAAGAACATTCACAAGGTCCAGACTAAGATTGTGAACATTGTAAAACATTCAGCAAGTAGCTGAAAGCACGAGTACAACCTCACAGAGATTCTATCTTGGCTGTTAAACACTCTGGTTTAATTCACATTCACTTGTTTGATTTATCCTTAACTGGTTTGTATCATCTTCAGTCTGTTCTGTGGGATTGAACAATCGCAGGACGATAAGACGTAGTTGTTCCCCAGAGGAAATGCAGATGTTGTGCGTCACTTCCATGATTTTTTTTAAATGATGTTCTCCTCTCCAGGATGTGGACTGAATTACCACAAACGGTGCGCCTTCAAGATCCCCAACAACTGCAGCGGGGTCAAGAAGAGGCGGCTGTCCAACGTCTCGCTGTCAGGCGCCGTCCTGTCTGTCGCTCGTCCACCATCCACCGAGTTCACCTCGATGCCGCAGGAGGAGGTAAGTGTACCACCTCCATCACCTAGTGTCACTCTAGAGACAGTTTCACTATAGTTGACAAGAATGTGTTTTATCAGTCAGCGACTGCTGGACATTAAATGTGTTAATACATAATTATAAAAGCTGCTAAACCCAGGAGACCTACACAAAACATGAAGTCATACAGTTAATATAGTATTTTACTTTTCTTTCATATTTAAATTATTAGTTTTACATTTCATATGATTAAAAAGAGTTTTTGAAGCCATTGTGTCAAATTTTTACAGTTCCATATCAGACCATTTTTAGCATTTTAGTTCATTTTTTTCTTTGCTCTTTAGTTTATGCAAAATGTACCTAAAAGTACTTATTGCGTGCCAAAATGGGCTCAGTTAGTATTTTATTTTGTTTACTTTAATATTAGTACAATTGGATTATTGTCATCAATGTTTTAAGTCACTGTAGAATAATGCATTGTATTTGATAGTTTAACAGTAGTGACGCTCACCGCAGTGGTTGGTCCACACCGCGGCACTCTGTCTGTCTGTGAGCGACGATGCAGCTTTTAGATTAAAAACATCCAGTGTGGGTCCATGTGAAAAATACCTGCCGAGCAGCGTTTTGTGTGACTGCGCGGACGTACAATGTGAGCTTTGCACTCATGGAACTTGCAGACGTCTGCTTTTGCTACGCGCAGACCTCCACAGAGTCCGCCCTGAGTCTGTTCCGCCTGAGTATGTTTATGCCTTTATATCGACTACTAAACGCCATCAATCCCCCTCATTGATCGCTGTGGCTGCTCTGATGTTCACGTGTTGCTGATTGAGGCTTCCTAAGCAGTTTACGAGCTTAATCAGTGGCCAAATATCCAGTCCACTTAGTCTCCAACTGGAGGAGATGCAGTGCATCATTCAACCCCAACGCACAAGTGGAGCAGATAGACGAGTGATGGGTGATTGCGGATAAATGACTGTTTAAAATTAAGAGACAAAACATTGTACAGTTCTTTCAAGGTAGGGATGTGCGATATGGATAAAATTCTATATCCCGGTATAGCCAAGTTTATATCCTGATAACGATATACATTCCGATATAGTATTTTTTTCTGATGTGTTTTTACTTTCCATTGCGCTCTCCTCCGTCTCCTCTGCGGCGTAATCCCTTATATGCTTTTATTCTGAAGGCTTACTTTGACAGCGACCGGAAGTCCGGCTATGTTTGCGCTGTATTTTATTATAAAGTTTGGCTGCTAATAAAGATGTGTTTTAAACGATAATAAATCATTCACACGCAACACAACGTCCTCCATGCTACTTTACCTCTGTTTACTTCCGAGTGAGAACTGCCACAAACCTGTCCTTACGGATGACGTAAACATGCTACCACAAAGCAGTAGTGTTGCTACGGTTACAGTAGCCGGCATACTATTATGTCTATGCTTCATACAATACCTGTTTTTAACTCACATGATACATTTGGATTATCCAGCGGTCATTCCGTCGTTGAGTTGTACTTTACAAGGCGTATCTAAACCACAACCACAGTAACGTTTATGCTAGCGTAGCAACAGAACTAACGAAGTAGCTACGTAGCTATGTTAAAATTACAATATAAACAACAGAGGCTTATATCGTACGATAGACATTTTTATACCGCATTACGATATATATCGTAATATCTATATAAATAAATAATATGTATAATATAAATATATATAATATAAATAAATTACTGAATATATAAAGAGGCATTCTCCAAATGTATTGCACTAGATGTTAGACTATGTACAGAATAAATTATGTTGCACAGGGGAACGTAGAACAGCAGCAGTGACTGTTGAAGCTGTTTAAAAACACATTCAGTGCAGATATATTCCCTTCTTTCTTCAGTCTGTTTTCTCATGGAAAAAAAAAACATGATTACTTTAGATTAAAAATGAATGGAATTTAATCGTGATTAATCAAAATTAATCCACAAAAACCTGTGATTAATCTGAAAAGCCCACCCAGCTCTAGTTCTGAGTGAAGTGAGGTTGTTTTCTGTTGTCATTGTTTCCTCAGACATGTTCAGGTCTGGTGAACTGGAAACTCTAATTTGGCCCATAGGTGTGATCTGTTGTCTTCTCTATGTGTGCCAAAATGTGCCGTGTCTCTCGCCCATTTGCATGCTGGGATAGGCTGGATGTTGACGAGTCGCTAGTGAGGTGGAAGTTGGTTTACATGTTTCTGAATAATGAATGATGTGAGTGAAATGAATGACTTTCCACATGAGCAGATGTACATTGTGCAACCAATGAGACACACACACACTCTCTCTCTCTCTGTCTCTCTCTCTGTCTCTCTCTCTCTCTCTCTCTGTCTCTTTGATGGCTGGAGGCAAACAACTGGATTTTCCATCCTGTTCAAACTAGTGAACAAAGTGAGTCCCAGTCACACATCTGCTCTCTGCTACTGTTGAAACAGTTCAGTAATAAACTATTAAAGGGTCAGATCCCCCATAATTATAAATATACAAGTCAAGTCAAGTTAATATTGTTTACATATTTGGTTTTGCTACCTACTCATTTTGATTCAGATTCTTGTAAAAAAAAAAAAAGTAAGAAAACCCTCATTGTCAGGATGCATGGTCAAGAAATCAGTGTTCTGTGAACCTGGTTTATCATTTCAGTTAAATATCACTTTCAATTAGTTTTCATTCACATTCATTCTCTGTATCTTACTGGTAAGTGCCTTTCAGAAGAGCTAAACATATCATATGCATACATGTGCATTTTTTTTTTTTTTCAACTTTATTTTTATTGAACACTGCCACAGAGAAATACATTTCAGTTGCTACATTCTTTTTGTTTGTTTTTTTTTTTTTGTTAATATACACATTCTGTAAGATCAATAAACAAGGACAGCAATAGCAACGAAAAAGAAACAATTATCACAATTTTTGCACTGGTATTCAGGTTGATGGACTTTTAACAGTATTCCAACCTCACCTAGCCCCACTCCTCACCCACCATTTCCAGCCACGGTGCCCATCTGTCCCCAAATTGTGTGTTTTGCAGTCTCAACATAAAAGTTATCTTTTCCATAATGAAAATTCTCTTAACTACTGACAGCCATGTATCAATTGTCGGGGGGTCTTTTTTAAGCCAATTTAAGGTTATTGCTTTCCTGGCTGCCGCAAGTAGTATATGCAGTAGGTATGTCTTTTTCCTAGTCATCTCTGTTTCAGGGAGTGCCCCAAGGATGGCAAGCAGTGGGTTCCTGGGCAACTGAGAACCAAAAATTTTATCCAGTGAGTCAAATATCTCCCTCCAAAAGTTGTCTAAAATTGGACACTTCCAAAATACATGTGTGTGGTTCTCAGACTCATCTCCGCAATTCCTCCAGCATGCACCTGTTTCACTGGGATCTATTTTGGAAAGAATTAGCGGGGTTCTAAAAAATCTGTGAACTATTTTCCACTGGAACTCTTTCCATAGGTTTGCACAAGTGACTTTATGCACTTCTGAGGAAATACTGTCCCAGACCTCCATGCTTATCTCTAGTTCAAGTAATGCTTCCCATTTTTGTTTAATGTGCAGAGTGTTTTCTCGTTTCATACTAGACAGCGCGCTGTATATACTAGATACTGGCCTCCCAGTATGCTCCCTTTTTTGGATCCCTGTCAAGTACCGCTCAATAGGTGACTCTGATTTTTTGATGATAGTCCAGTCTGGGTGTTTAGATAAATAGCTTCTTACTTGAAGATACCTATAGAAATCTGATCTTGGCAGACTGAATTCATCACCCAACTGTTGAAATGATACATGTGCATTTTAATGGCTGTGAATTAGTTTTGTTGTGATTGTCATCACTTCATAGTGTCATAGAAGTCCCTGGTGTCAGGGTCTCTGACCTGAAACAGAGTTATTATTCAGTCCGGTCCTGGAGTTTATCAAGACCAGGTCATAAATTAAGCATCTCACCACTGTTAGTGCTCTGAGAGGTCATCAAGTAAAATAAAATACTGTAAGTTCAGTTTCCTCAGGAAGAACTTTCAAGAGTTAGATATAATTTCATTGCTGTTTTCATCTTTCAATATTATTTATCTTCCTATCAACCAATAGAAGTACAATTACATTGTTTTGACACTACAGGAAATATTATATTCAACATGTGACAAAGAAGGTCCATATGTGGACTTAACCACATTCAACCTAGGTGTGAAGTCCAGGTTGAACCAGTTAGTCTGTGTCAGAGCTATATTAACTCAAAGAAAATACATAGATTATATCTATAGTATATGGTATATATAGTTATGCTAAAATCAGAGTGACACTACATTAGCTGTAATTAGCTCTGTGTTTATGAATAGAACGTCTTTTTCTCTTTTCCTCCATTTCATGTTACAAATTAATACTTTAACGATGCTCTTTGGTGGATTATTTGTTTGCTGAATTACAGGACAAGCTTGGACAGATTCAGAAAAGATGGCCGTCAGCACATTTGACCGTTAGTTATGACTCTGTTGTTAGTTTCTTTGATTTTTTTTTGAATGGAGTTCTGATTCATGACCTGCTTTAATCTTCTTTAGTTGTTTCCATAAGCGGAAGAAATGGATAGTTGTTTCACATTCCGGGCAGTTTGTCCAATTCACCTAACTGTTGCACATGCTGCCATGGGTTGTGTTAACTTGGTGGCAGCCCTAAAAATAATATAATTGAATTCAATAATATAATTTTTATTTTCTTTTGCCTTGTTTGTGACAAGGGTCCATGTCAGGGAACCCAGATGCACGACTCACAGGCGGTAATTCAGTTCTCACAAAAGTCTTTATTGAGCAAGCGCAGCAAAACAAGATGTTCCAGCAGGGAGGTGGAGGACGGCCACGCACCTCCAGGCGGGCAGAGACGCGCACCGGGGAGACCCTACTCTTGCTGCTCTCAGCTATTAACGGGGAAACAGAAAACCACTCTCAAAATCGAGAGGGAAAACCATTTAACAGTACCTAGAACAAAAAGGGAATTCTTTCTTACACAGACAGTAAAATTTACCATAAATGTGACGACGGGGAAAAAGGAGGGAAACTAGCTCATGGCGCTGGGGCGAGGGAAACTATGCCAGTGAACTAGGGCGTGGGAAAACAAAACTAAGGGGCACCTACAACTCTACACTAGAGGAGGGAATTAGCAAAAGGGATACAAAAAACACAAGGATCAACTCCGGGGAGGATTCGTCTTGTAAACTAAATAACTAAGAGTGAAAAAGCATAAACTAAAGCCAAGAATCAGAACAAGCCAGGATCTACTCAGGGGAGGATTCTTCTAGCAAAACAAAAGGGCCAAGGCTATCAAAATTACAACAGAAATCTACCGTAAGAGGCGTAGGGAGCTGGAAATCTCGGATTGTAGAACTCAGGGGCGACGGACACAAGGAACATGACGATCACGCAACGAGACAGGGGAAGACAGGACTATTTATACACCAGGTAATGGGGAACAGGTGGAGACAATCAGGGCGGGGTCAGACAATCACCAGACGCGGGAAACGAGAGAAAGGGGAAGTGTGACGCTGAAACGAGAGGGAAGACACAGTTACTTCAAAATAAAATCGGAAATAACAAAACAACATAGGCACAAGACAAAAATGGGTAACTTAACCAAAACAGACGGACGAATCATGACAGTTTGCCTCTTATCTCGTTGGGATGTGCATACTGTGCAGCTGATAAAATCTGTTTCTCCTTTTGTTTCTTCTCCTCCCTCCCTCCTTGTTGGACCAGCGCCCCCTCCTAGGTGCCGGGAAGCGTAACTCCCTGCTGAGCGGTCGTCCCATCTGGATGGAGAAGATGGTCCTGGGTCGGGTCAAAGTGCCCCACACCTTCTCCATCCACACTTACACTCGTCCCACCATCTGCCAGTTCTGCAAACGTCTGCTGAAGGGCCTCTTCCGCCAGGGCATGCAGTGCAAAGGTGACGACACAAAGAGCCATAATCTCAGAGAAGCATGTTTTGCATTTTTCTAACTTCAGCACCTCTGTTCTACATTAGATTGTAAATTTAACTGCCATAAGAGATGTGCTGCCAAAGTACCTCGAGACTGCCTCGGCGAGGTTGACTTTAATGGAGGTGAGTTCACAGCACACTTGTTATTCTCACTGTCCTGTATATTTACAATAAAACATGTCTGGTGTCATACACCGCTCTAATTGTGTACACAGAGACAGCTCTACTGGATGATGATGGATAAAACCAACGCTTGTTTTTCAAAATAAAGTTACACATGGTTTATTTAGTTAATACGTCTACTTTGGTAAGGTTAGGATAGATGCACTGTATAAACTTCTGTATTTTCTGTCAGAGTGAGACGTGAGATGAACGTTCATTGTTCTTTCTCACTTACTGTAGTACACTACAAACACATCTGTCCTACTGAAGCTACAAATCCAATTACATTCCAATAATCCATGATTTAGATCATAGATCTCAGACATGGGCGGCATGTGTCGCCTCACAGCAAGAAGGTACAGCCAACACCTAGTTGTCATTAGAGGAACTGCCTCTTGATGAACTCTTGATAAAAATTGTTGTCTGGTAGTTTTAAGTTGTGTTCTCAGACTCTTGGTTTGTTCAGAACCAGCCAGTCCCAGTCTGGACTCCGAGGCAACAATGGAGGTGGACAACTGTGACGCCAGCAGCGACGGTGGTCACAGCATGGATGAGCAGGACGACAAGCTCTTCTTCATCGAGGGTCCCTGCATGGACGGCGAGAAGGATGACGAGACGCTCAGAGCCATCAGGTACACAAGTGAACGTCTGGATTCCCCCTCACCTAGACTTACTGGTTGGTACTGGAAGAAGACGATGATACCAGCTTCAACTCTTATTCTACTCATATTTGTGCCAATCAGGGTGTTTTCAAATAAGCAATCGGAAAAACATATTCTGATCCAAAACAGCGAGTAGAAGAAGTATTATTTAAAGCTTGTAAGCCTGCTGACCTGTGCCAGCATTTTTCCCATTTTAAGTCATCTTTCAAGGCCCACAAAATATTACTCACAGGCTGCAGGAGACCGCGATGGGCGACCCACTGCAAAAAAAAACACTTTGAAGTCAATGGCACTCAAAGAATTAGTAATGTATAGCACAATATTGCCATTAAACTTTTAACAGAAGAAATGATACAAGTTTAATTCAATAAAACCCCCTTCTGTTTAAATCAGTAAGCCTTCTAACATGGTCGAACATGACCAACAGTTTCTAGTGGCTAACGTTAGCTAGTTTTAGGTAAATACTGCAGTAAAAGGCACTTTACAGAGTCAGGTCGCTTATTTTACGACTCCTCTCTACTTACATATCTTTGCATTTTTTGCGAAAAGCTAATTAGTTGTTACAGTTTCTCTTTAAACTATTACAGCTACTTTATTGCTTATTTTTATAATTTTCAGTGCTTTTGAACACTCAGGCGTTAAATTTATTGTAGATTGTTAAATGTTCATCTTATAAAACCCATTAGAGGCTTTACTAAAGTGATACTCTACTAAAGACGCATCATCATATTCATAATAACATAATTTTACTTCAGAATTTTAACCTTTAGTCGTAATATCTGGCAGTTTGAGGGGCGCACTGATCAACAGCTACACAGGTAGTTTGTACTGACGATAGTGTGTTTGAAGAAGCAGAAATAAGATGATTGCATTAATAAGTATTTGAGTTGCTTTATTTGTGTCACATGCAGCCCTTGCACCAGCAGCAACATCCCACTGATGCGAGTGGTTCAGTCCATCAAACACATCAAGAGGAAAAGCTCCACACTGGTTAAAGAGGGCTGGATGGTCCACTACACCAGCCACGACAACCTGGTGAGAAGAGACGCAAATATACAGTCAGTATACAGCAAACACACAGGAAGTACACAGTACATGATGCCGCCTTTTTTCCTCTGAATCCATCATGCTTGTGAAGGATGTTTGATCAAAACTATGACACAGCCATTCAGTGAATGTAAGTTAAAGTTTAAACTAGAAGTCCTCCGTCATAGTAGCAGAAAATTACATTTAAGCACATTACTTGTAAATTTGGACAAGAAGATGACAGTGAGAGAACAGCTGTCTACTTCTGCTGGTGAAACCCACCGTGTGTGTGTGTGTGTGTGTGTGTGTGTGTGTATATATATATATACATACATACAAACATATATACATATACACACACATATGGTGGTGATCAAGTTTTTATCCTCATGGACCTTTTCTTGTCTTTCCAGAGGAAGAGACATTACTGGAGGCTGGACAGCAAGAGTCTGACTCTGTTTCAGAATGAAAGTGGAGCCAAGTATTACAAGGTAAGAGACCCAGTGGGCTCAGATCTGGTTTCAGCTGCTCGGCCAAACAAAGCAGCGACGTGAAGAGAAGCCCGGAGAGAGTCGAGTTCAAATTGTATACAGAAACATTCACGCAACATTAACTGACATCATCGCTGTCTGATTATTACCAGCTCATTATTCTCATCAGGTCAGGATGTAAGTTGTAACCTTTCACTAAAGAAAATTTTAAAAAGAAAAATATGAGGAATAAAAATGGCATGGTTAAATCAACATTTCAAATAGGTATTACAATTGTGAATTACACAATTATACAATCATGCATTTCCAAGACAGAGCGTTTTCAAGCAGTTTTCCTCAAATTGTGGTCCACAGACCACTAGTGAATAAGTAAACTAGTGAGTAAATTGTGTTTTTTTTTTTTTTTGTTTTTTTTTTTTCTAGTGACAATCGCCCTCTTAGAGAAGACTAACACAGTGTTTCAGCTACTTCATTTTTCATCTACAATGTCTCTCCCTCACTAAAGGAGACTAATCCTATTTTGAATTAAATACAGTCTGCTTTGGTGAGAATTGGGGGGGTTGACAGCGTTTGGTGGTCCGTTAGTTTTTTGGGGGGGTAAAAGTGGTCCTTGGTCTGAAATAATTTAAGAAACAATGTTTTAAAGGACTGAACATGGTGATGCTTAGATTTAATAGGAAAAGGTATTTTGAATTACTTAAACACCTTCACCACAGGATCCATTTAGTTGCTGACGCTCTGGAGGATTTAGGATTTTGTCAAGTGAAGAAACACTGATTTTTCTGTTTATTGTATGATATCAGGCAGTAAATGTGAAGTTAAACTGTTTAAAACACCTCAGTAACACAACAAACTAACTGATCAGACAGTGGTTCTACATGAAAAAATGACTGTTCTGTCAAAGGAGTCTGGTGGCTTTAAAGAGAGCATATATAACCGCTTCAGTTTCTGTTGTTAAGGGCTGTCTGATGGCAAGACAAAGTATTTAGCACTGAAAATATTCAAATATAGCGTACACAAACTCTCTGCACAACATTACTTTACTGCTGGAGCTCCTGTTTCCTTGAAATCTGAAATGATCACGTGTGATTTCAGCTCATTACAGCTTTCGCTCTTGTCCCTCTCTCCTACTCCACCTCTTTTCTTCTGGTGTCTGCCAGCGACCTGTTGACCTTTACCACAAAGCGCTGCAGAAACCCTGCTTTGAAGAGAAAACAAGAGCGTTGTGGTTTCTGGGACCTCTGGTCGCCTCCCTGCCGGCTCTCTGGCTCGACGCCACGCTGCCTCGTGCCCAGAGCGGCTGAGGCACGTCCTGCCTTTTAATCAGAGCGGCAGGATGAATAGATGCTGATCTGAGTTTGTGGTTTGGGACGAGGTGGAGGGGAGATGAACTTGGCACAGCACAAAAGGTTCAGATGACACAGAGGGGCATGAAGACACCACTGGGCCGATCGCTCTCCTTTATATGTTTGATCTGGCAGGGTTGAGGCTTTCTGGAGGGGTGGACGGGTTTTTACTGCTCTCTGCCAGAAAAGGAAGGAAGGGAAGTTTCAAACACTGAAATTCAAAGAGAGTCTCACAGTTCAGCATAGAGAGGAGCGGTGTTGGGATGAAGGGAGCAACCAGCTTAAACAGTGTCCTTTGAATCATATTGTCACCCTGGAGATGCTTCTGATTGGTTGAAATGACTCCTAAAATGTGCCTGGATGTGAAGGAGGAGGAGAGGAGATGCTTTACAAGTGCAGAGGTTTTGGTTTCTAAGCTGAAAGTGGAGGAACAAGAGGATCACATCTGTCATTCATGGGGCTTGTATGAGACCAGGAGAGGGATCTAAATGTTTTATTTACTGTAATAAACCTGCAGGAGATCCCACTGTCCGAGATCCTCCAGGTGGAGCCAGCGCAGGACTTGAGTAACCTGCCCCAAGGCAGCAACCCTCACTGTTTTGAGGTGATCACAGCCAGCATGGTGTACTACGTTGGGGAGGACAATGGTGGCCTGCACCACAACCCCGCCCTGGCAGCGACTGGTGTGGGTCGGGATGTGGGCCAGAGCTGGGAGAAGGCCATCCGACAGGCGATGATGCCTGTCACACCCAAGGCCAGCGTTGGCACCGGGCCCGGCCAGGGGAAGGACCACAGTGAGTAACGGCAAGAAACAACCACAGCAGTCTGAGTTCATGTTATTTATGGTGTAAATACTGTATATCTAAAAATATAAATAAGGCTCAAAGTGTATTTTTATTTTAAATCTCTACCAAAAAATAAATAGAAAGAGGTTATCTTAGCTTTTTGGTTTATGTTCAGGGCTGTAAATAGGGTGCTGATTGAATCCCTCCAAATAATATTAATAATACCCAGTGAACAGCATACTGATGAAAATTAATGCTGAAGTTGTCTCGACTAATGCTGATGCTTCTGAGAGTGTGATTTTTTAATTTTAAACATATCAGTGAACGTACAAAACAGGCATTTCAGGACATTTTGTCTAAACTGTAGGTTGTCAGTAATTCATGAATAAACCTGACAAAACCTGAAAATGGGGAGGAGACAAAATGACAAAAAGACAAACTCCAATTTGTTATTTAGCTTCTCAAATATTCTGTGACTATTCTGTGACAGACTTCCTGTCTGTGGCTCTCAGCTCCAGGCCCACTGGTTCTGACTGAAGACTTTCAAATCAGTTCACAACAATGTCTTTAATAATTTCCTAAAACTGGAGAATTTGAGCAAATATTACTCAAACAGCAGGAAATAGTTCATGTGTTTGGTCTCTTTCAGCTGCACTTGTTGCACCATGGCATATTTAGTCTTGCTCTTTGAGCGGGATATTGTTTTCAAAAACGAAATATGAAATATCAGCAGACTTATCCTTTAATGCCTAAATGCCATGCCAACATGATGTGTCCTGAGAGATAGTACTTTCTAAAGTGGGCCCAAATAGGATCCCTGAGGCACTCCACATGTTGTTAGGGCTGCAAGGGAGACACTGTTGTTAATGGAGATAAAGCAACAATTGTTACCCTTTGACACAGTAATGGAGACGTTTCTTTTAGCTCTGACTCTGACATGTTTCTGTGTTTGAATGGATTTGTCTGTGAAGAGCTTCCAAACATTTCAGGAGACGACTGTTATACAACCCCATCGCTCCACACACACATACACAACATTTTAACATGATTGAAGGGATTTCAGAGGATTTTCCGCTCTGATTCATTTCAGGTTAAAGTGTCTTTTTGTCTGAATCAGTTTTAAATTTAATCCCAAAATGAGATCTCCTGCACAAAATACCCAAACCATGATGGAGGCCTGTCACTGTTAGGAAACGGTGACAGCTGCATTTTTCACCTGTTGAGTAATTAATGTCAAGCTTCAATTACGTTCCCAGAATAGATGTTTTGTTTTGCGATGAAATTACCAACAACAATAACTTAATGGACAGATGATGTAACATTTTTTTTTCCTGTTGGAGATCACCTCAGTAATAAACAGTGACCCCTTACCACTGTAATATTCCTACATTAAACGGTAACATAAAAAAACAAAGATGACAGCTATTCAAAACATGTAATAAGCAAAGACAAACAACATGGTCAAACACACTGAAGCTCTAACAGAGGCTAAATATGTATCAATAAAGTTATGTAACTTATAGGAAAAGTGGTCTAAACGCAGACATGCAAACACTAGCTGTTGAAATAATCCACTACCATTTTACTCAGTGATTTGGGCAGTTTTTATTTCAAAGTATGTTGTTATTTACCATCTTAATGCCATAATGACTCTTTCTTTTTTAATAAACACTAAGTGATTCAAAGCTGTTGAAGTTTTATATCAACAATATGCCAAACAGAGAAGAAGACTGATTTTTGAAGATAAGCTCACCACACATGTAGCTAATTATTTCTTTACGTATTTATTTTAGGTTGTGTTGCTGCTTAGTACCACTTTACACAAATTGTCCAATTGTTACACAAACTGAGGAGATAAAGCAGCATTTCCAAAATGCTCTGTGTTCACATGGATACAAAGAGAAATCTGCACAGGAGAAAAAAAACCTTTCAGTCTTTCAGTGACCTGAACCTCTGGAAGGACTTTATTATGAGACATATTCAAGAAGTGTGTCAGTTTCATTAAAAACAGTTAATCTGCTCTTTCACCTACTGAGATATTTTTCTATTTTGGGAAAAATGCTTATTCATCTTTTTTTCAGGCAACGATTAGCTTTGCTTAGCTTAGGTTTTATGCTAAGCTAAGCTAATCTCCATACTCAACAAACAGGCTTGAGACTGATAATAATCCATCTCATCTCACTCTCATAAATAAAGCAAATGTGCACTTTTGTGTGTTATTCAAAGTAAAAGCCTTCCAGAGTCAGGAATGGATTCTGCTCCTAAAAATGCTGCAAGGCTTTTAATGTGAAACATTTGGAGGAAGTGTAGTAGCGTTGATATCACAAAACACCAACAGCAAGTTGGAAACAAGGACAATACATTTTTAAAAATGATAATATGTATAATGGGGACTAATAATCGGGGTTAGCACTGTTGCCTCACAGCGAAAAGGTACTGGGTTCGATTCCCCGTGTCTGTGTGGGTTCTCTCTGGGTACTCCGGCTTCCTCCCACCATCCAAAAACATGCATGGGGATTAGGTTAATTGGCTAATTTAAATTGACCGTAGGTGTGAGTGGTTGTCCTGTGATGAACTGGAGACTTGTCCAGGGTGTAAGACAGCTGGGATAGGCTCCAGCCCCCCCATGACCCTATGTGAGGATAAGAGGTAGAAAATGGATGGATGGACTAATAATTGTTTTCAAAATGAAAGCCTATTTAAGAACAGTCTGAGGACAGATCTGGACATTTCTGTCGATAAAGTTACATAAAGTCTGTGGATGATGACCTAACTGTTGACCTGAACACCAACAGGCTGCCTCCTGCAGCGGACTGTATTGATCACAGGGAGGGACGACCTGATCGAACCCCAGCCCAGCGATCTGAAATCAATATCAGCTCATCAGTGGAAATTCACTCGCAGCAGGTTTCCTCTGAACAGAACGCGCCCTCTGCTTTTTCTTTTTAATGTCATCCTGAATTAACACAGCGTGCAACATTTCCCTTCATGAAGACAGGAAGTAGCAGTTTTAATTTCGGTGAAATCTGGAGCATTATTTGGAGATTGTTAGCATGACTGGAAGCATCCCCAGTGGTCTTTCATCAGGTGTTGAACAAACAAACTGTCCTCCATCATGTCTGTCTTTAACAAAGAACATACGAAATGAGACTTTAATGATCTGAAGGTTAGAAAAATAAAACCCCACACATCAGTTCTCTAAGTGTTTACATGTGTGGTTCATCAGGTACCTGTTAACTTCTTTACTGTTGTTTGTCTCCTCAGAGGAAGTTTCTGTCAGCATATCAGTGTCCAACTCCCAGATACAAGAAAATGTGGTAAGTCTTACTCGTTTTATCCTTTCATTTATATGTGAATTACTCACTGAGTCATACAGTGTCTCCTAATACAGTATAAACCAAAACCCAACATGTTCTCTGATGAATTTAAAAAATGATGAAAATGACAGAAAAAAAAGAAAAAAAAATAACATACACGACTTAACAAATTATACCAATCCTCCACCTAGTCTAAGGTATTTGTCACCACTGCCCTAAATTAACAGTATTGCTAATTACCAGAATATTTTTCAATGTTTCTCTAATGGTTAATCCACCAGTATGTGCAAGCTCTTTAATCAAAATTATAAATTTAATGCTAAAACATAATAATTGTTGTTATCCATGAATTTTAGAACTGTTTTACAAAAAAACAGAAAAATTATCAAAGCACAGTATTGTTATTTTTTGGTTGGGATGTTAAATTCAAGTTATTTCCTGACATGCCTGAACAGAAACTTTGTTTTCGTGGTTGTTTGTTATTCCGGATTCATTTCTGACTTCTCAGTGAATTCCAGTGTTCTGGCTCAAATTTCGGTCTAAAAAGGTGAATTCATTTTAAATTCCTCACTCCTGTTCAAAATGGTGAAGAGTAGAGAACTGCATGTTGCATGTTCGTATGCTATGTCAGCATCTATTTTTAAGTACAGCCGGGCCTGATGGGAATCCAGTCTTCCATTTAGAAGAAAGCTAGAAGAAAGTTTTTCTCAATGAGTGAAAGGAATAAAAGTCTCTCTGGGAGAAGGAAAATAAGTGTATTTCTGAAAATTTACAGCAGCTCATTTAAGTCTTTATGGACTGAATCATATGTTCAAGTGTTCCTTTTAGAGTCTGAAAGATTATATCTAAATGTTGATTTAAATATAAATAAAGTGACAGTATATTCATTTTCTCACATAACATTTAACACTGCTCTCCTGGGCCTCGGCACTGGTGGGATGGGAAGACTAATCTTCATCCTTTGGTTTCACACACACATTTCTTAATCTGTGCATGTACTTGTTTGTAATTTTCTAATCTGACGACATTTGAAACCTGTGTGATCTCTGTCATTCAGGATATCAGTTCGGTGTATCAGATCTTTGCCGATGAAGTCCTCGGCTCAGGGCAGTTTGGGATCGTCTACGGAGGTGAGAAGAAACTGGTCAAATGAAACATAGCTTCTCAGACTGCACATAGTTTTAAAGTGGAGAGCTAAGATGGTTTTCTCTGCAGGTAAACACAGAAAATCCGGCAGAGACGTGGCCATCAAAATTATCGATAAAATGAGGTTTCCCACCAAACAGGAAAGTCAGCTCAGGAACGAGGTGGCCATTCTGCAGGTATGACACTGATGCCACTATCAGCAGCTCAACACGACAGAATGAACTGACATAAAGCAGAACCAAAAGAGACTTCCTGTTTTAGGACCTTTAGAAAAACACATTGTTCCTTTGTTGCCTTATATATCCCAGGAGGCACGAAGAAGAGATAGTCAGTGTTATTCACTTCACCTGTCAGTGATCATGATGTTATGATTTTATAGGCTACAGTGCTATTTACTCTATCATCATTTTTATCTGTTAGTCCTCTTCTTCATTTTTTTAACTTGAGCAACTGAAAATAAAAATGAAATGTTGGAATAAATAACAAGCTGAGTTTAAAGGTGCAGTGTGTAGGATCTGGCAGCGTTTAGAGATGAGGTAGCAGAGTGTAACAGAGTGCGCTCCTCACTTTGTTGGCCTGGTGACCTTCAGGTAACACAACAACATGAAAGGCTCTCTCTACAGTCAGTCTCTGGTTTGTAGCTTCTGGGCTACTGTAGAAACATGAAGGGGACCTGCTG
This sequence comes from Synanceia verrucosa, assembly GCA_029721515.1. Classification (NCBI taxonomy): domain Eukaryota; kingdom Metazoa; phylum Chordata; class Actinopteri; order Perciformes; family Synanceiidae; genus Synanceia; species Synanceia verrucosa. The sequence goes on along the minus strand of CM056570.1, from coordinate 11,440,855 downwards.
CCTCTGTAGATGTGAAGGACTCGTTCAAAGCTGACAGACAACATAAGCATTATTGGTTTGAGGTGATGATACCCTAATGAAAACATAGTTATGAATATTAGATCCCAGAAATCATCCACATTGAAAATGGAAATGCCAAGCTTCCTGTCCTGTTCCGGACAGAACCTCCACCACCCTGGGATCGTAAACCTGGAGTGCATGTTTGAGACGCCGGAGCAGGTGTTTGTCGTCATGGAGAAGCTCCATGGCGACATGTTGGAGATGATTTTATCCAGCGAGAAGAGCCGACTGCCAGAACGCCTCACCAAGTTCCTGGTCACACAGGTCAGTGATGATGAAAATATTTCCTTTACAGTCACAGAAAACGGAGCAGAGTCTGTATGTGTGAATGTGTTTGTTAATGCATGTTGTGCCAATAGATCCTCGTAGCCCTCAGACATCTTCACTTCAAGAACATCGTCCACTGTGACCTGAAGCCTGAGAACGTCCTCCTGGCCTCAGCAGAACCCTTCCCTCAGGTCAGAGCACCTCGAGTGTCTTTTCTCTCTGGTGCTTGAAACATGCAGGAACGTTCACCTCTCTTGTCCTCCAGGTGAAGCTCTGTGACTTCGGCTTTGCTCGCATCATCGGGGAAAAGTCGTTCCGTCGCTCGGTGGTCGGCACGCCGGCCTATCTGGCGCCTGAGGTGCTCCGCAGCAAAGGCTACAACCGATCGCTGGACATGTGGTCTGTCGGTGTCATCATCTACGTCAGCCTGAGCGGGACATTTCCTTTCAACGAGGACGAGGACATCAATGACCAGATCCAGAACGCAGCCTTCATGTACCCGTCCAATCCTTGGAAAGAGATCTCAGAGCAAGGTAAGGGCCATATGCCTGGATCAGCCCCTCAGTGAGACCATCTGCTGCATCAATTTATGTGGGACTGTTATCTGGACAAAGTAAGACGTTTGATGGTAAGGACATTTTACACAATGTTGTGGGAAAAGAGTTTAAATGGAAAATAATTGTAAGTCTTTGAATAAATCCAGCTATGTTGAGGACCAGAGCATCACTATATGGATATGATGCTGTCCTTAAAACCGTTTTAGTGCTCGGTGGAAAAATAAAGCCCAGATGTAGGCAGATCATTTTTGAGTAATTGTTTAACAGTATGTTAATATTGTCCTGCATTTATAAGAAGCTGATGTGGTTTAATACCCTGAATCTTCTCATTCCGGCTTCAAAACAGTTACAGTTAAAAAATGTAACTGAATCAACAGTCTACCAGGAAAATACATCTGTAAAATGCTTGTGGAGCACATAACATGCAGTTACATGGCTGCATATTTGACTTTTTCAAATAAAGTGTTTTATTAGAGTATTCAAAGCAAAGTGTGGATCAAAGCTGAGTGTATGTTGAGTGTTTCCTCTTCTTTTCAGCCACAGATGTCATTAATAACCTGCTGCAGGTGAAGATGAGGAAGCGCTACAGCGTCGACAAGTCGCTGAGCCACCCCTGGCTGCAGGTAGCCAAACTGCACCTTTCACCTATAGGCTACAAACCTCTGCAGCACGACAGACGAGGTGTCAAAATAAAAGCATGGTGTCGTGCCGGCAAGCATCTATAAATCACAACTGGGGCACTATTTAAAAAAAAAAAAAAAAAAAAAAAGCTGATAATGGATCTCTGGGTTCGGGTGACAGAGAGTAGTAATATGAAGGAACTAGTTGCACATGCTAATAAACTGTAATACATGACACTGTCATCTCTTATTTTTAGTTTCAGATGTACAGTGTTGTTAATAAACCTAATAGCAAGAATCCCGTGGTCCTGGGCAGCCTTATTCTCCAGGGACTTTAACTGGCTGTGGTCCATCAGGACCAGTACCTCGCGCCATAAGAATGGTTTCTTCCCAGCTGCAGCTGGCCTCATTAACACGGCCTGTGGTCCACCCTCCTCCACCAGCCAAATTGCACATTTCTGAATATTTGCACCTTCTCTACAGTTCTTGCCTTTGTTTATCTGCCATATCGCACTTTTTTTGTCTCTGCCTTTTTACCACACAATCAGAGTTTTTGCATTCTTATTTATTGTTAGTCACTTTATCATCTTTGGTCATCTCTGCACTACACTTGTATACATGTTTACATGTTTATGTGTCTATATGTCATGCAAGTCAAGTGCAAACTTACTTGGCAATAAACTTGTTTCTGATTCTGAAAAAAAAACACTGGCTCCTGTGCTTAAACTGTCTGCAGGACTACCAGACCTGGCTGGACCTCAGGGAGTTTGAGACGCGCCGAGGCGAGCGCTACATCACCCACGAGAGCGACGACGCTCGCTGGGAGGAGTACGCTGATGAGAGAGGCCTGCACTGTCCCAAACACTTCATTATGTCGCCCAACCTGGACGACATGGAAGAGGACCCCTAGTGGCCCCGCAGGACAGAACATGTGGAGGAGGAGGAGGAGGTGGTTAGGCAGCTGTGTGATGACACTGTGATGATAATTCAGGTCCATTTCACCTTTTCCAATCCCACTGCTCTTTTTTCTTGACTTTTTCTTGTTTCTTGACTGAACATTCAACAATCAGTAAAACGTCTGTGGAGCTGCAGAAGGACTACCAGCTAGAAAACAGAGCCAGAGCCTTCAGATACTGTTCAGCTACAGTGATTTTTATTTAGAGCTCATAGAGCTGTGTAGAGTTTCTATGTAAAGACAAACTCAGAGGAAACAAATGTCCTGATAATGTTCTGACGATGCTTTTTCCTTTTTGGGATGTCTTTGCATTGTTAGGGAGCTATTTAAAAGAGACACTTTCACTGATTAAAAACTTCTGGTTTGTTCATCTGCATAAACAAACTTTCCTCATCTGCAACGCTCATTACGGACCCACAAAACTAAATTATTGGTTGATTGTAAACTGGATTCTAGTTTTGTTATATTATTATTACAGGATTAGGACAAACTCCTAAAACTCAGTTGAGATTTTCAAGCTTACTCTTCAAACATGACACTTTTGCAGAGAAACAAATGTCAGAATTATTTTCAGAGTCAGTCATTTCTGATGAAGACGAGCTGAGAATGGAGCTGCTCTCTTTATTTCTTTCTTAGTGATCCTGATCTGACTCCACCCTGAGAATTTATTTCATACCTTTTTTATTTTTGCAATAAATGTTTGTCATGTGGAGGATTTTTGATGGAGAAAATATTAAATGGTTTACTGTGAGAAGATTTCATTTTACATCCTGATTATTCAACTGAAGCTCAACGTATGATCATATATTTTGTAGCGAAATCTGGAATTCAAAATTCTTCATCTACTGGTTAATAATTGACCATCTTCTATAAACAAAGAATACTCAGAGATCATGACGTGACAACACCGGGATTTAATAGTTGATGTGCCTTTATAGTTTAAATACTTTAAACTGAGCCTGAATTTGCTACTTAAGGCCAATTTAAAGGCACAGCCCAAACCATGGTGGCAGCTTCAAGAACAGAAACCTTTTAAACGTGTTCAGCTGGAAGCATTTTAATAATAAAATTCTGTTCAGAAGAGAAACAAACCAAAAAACAGCTGCTCCTGAATCAGAGGAGAAGCTGATAATGATCCAGCAGGATGTTTGGAAACGATCATTTAATTACTAATCCTGAACATGATCGCCTCGCTCCGCTGCTCCTCTGGAGGGACGACACACACACACACACACACACACACACACACACACACACACACAACACACACCAACGCACACACACACACGTAACACTATCTTTTAATTGCTACCGGAAGAGAGGCGGGTTCGTTGTGAATGGCTGCTGCACAACTGTGGGATCAGCTAACTGCTTCAAGATGTGGATAGAGGAGGCAGAGCGACGGTGGAGCAGGGAGGGAAAAAGATCCTCCTGCCCAGGATGACCTCTGACCTTCAGGGGTGTAACATTTTTCTCTGGGTATCAGGGACCACAGCTACAAATTAACTTCGTTAGCCAACTATGAATTTCCTCTGTGAAACAATAAATATCAAAGCCACATAACATTCTTTATTTTACTGCACCTTTGGATCAAAACCTCTTTATAATAAACTTTACTTTTAGTTCATGTTGGACATATATGATCTTCTGAAATCTTCTGGTAAAGTCCAGGCTGTCTCCAGACCAGCTGAAGGTCTTCAGGAGAAGCTGAGCTCGGTGAATCCGGCCACAGGCAGCGGCGCTGGGCTCTTCTTCTCCAGCTTCAGCCCCTCTGCTCTCCTGGGTTGGGCCAGTCGGCTGTGATGCAGCAGGCTGAAGAAGTGGAAGCGCTCGCCCATCTTGGCTGGGTCGGTCAGCATGTCGTAGCTGCTGATCAGCTGCTTCCTGGTGGAGGCGTCGCTGCAGTTCCTCAGCAGGACCTGCATAGAACAACAGGAGAGGTGAAAGCTTTCTGTGGGTCCTGATGTTTCATCAAATCCAGTGTGAGCTTCTCTTCTGCTCCACTGCAAAATGTTCTACTATCAAGTCACTAATGTGTCATTAAAGCTCCTCTACCTGACATTTCTTTTATTATCTGTTTCTATTAACTGAATAGTGGTTTGGTAAATCACAAGAAATGTTTGACTTCATTTAGAAAGCAGTTTCCATTTTGTAAAATGTCTTGTTCTCTTGTTTCATAACTAAATTTGATGGCTCCTTATCAAAAATATTTATCTTATATTATCATTATTGAATTTTTAAAATATCAACATAATAACTAGAAAAGCACTCAGAGAGCGCAGACCGCCAAGGCGGTGGCCTTTTTTTATTTAAAGTTACCCCCGCTGCCAAGGAGGTTATATTTCACTGGGGTTTGTCTTATTTGTTGGCTGACTAGCCCTGAAAATTTCGTCAAAATCCGTCCAGAATTTTTGAGTTATTTTGCAAACCAACATACATAAGCAAACCCCGGTGAAAACATAACCCCCTTGATGGAGTTAAAAGCCTCAAATATCCAGCTAAATCCTAGAAATCCCAGACCAGAAACAGGCACTAGATTTAAAGCAGCTTTTCATCCTGTATATTTCTAGCCAAAGACAATTAACAAATAGCTGGGAAAGTAAACTGTTGTCGCTACAGTCATACCTCCTGTTATCCGTACTAAAAGCCTAAGCTTCTGTCAGACAGTCTGACTCACCTGCAGCCGGGAGTCGATGCCCATGTTTTTCAGGAACGTCCTCTGAGTGACGGGTCCCAGACAGGCCACCATACCTCCGGCCATCCGCCGCAGGTAGCTGAAATCCACATCAGCGGTGAGGTCGGCCAAGCCGGGGGAGGACAAGACATCATGGAGCTGGTGGCCTTTAAAGCCCTGACCAACAGAAGAGCCGAAAACCTTCACATACAGTAAGCAAACAAAGAGTCCTGCTGTGTGATTAAAGCATCGTCACAAGACTGCAACAAGCTTTGTGACATCACAGTCACAGTTATATTTAGTATCCAGAATTCCACGGAAAACACAGATTTACAGAATAATCTCACTTTGATTTGGTAGAAAATGACTAATGTGTTACACATCTCTGGGAAACAGATCAGAATTAGTTTAATTAAAATTCTGATGTGAAAATTGAGTGAAACTTGAGAGGAAGAGGAGCGGCAACCCTGGTTTCCTCTCCGCCAGCAGATGGGCTTCACCACTTCCTACATCTGTTTCCTTCAGCTGGACAAAATGTCCCAACTGTCCAAAAATGTCATCACCACTTTAAGATCCAAATCTCATACTGGTCCTCATGAAAACAACAGAAAAAGAGCACTTTATGAGGCACACCTGTACTGTGTGATGCTGTTTAAAAGTCTCATTTTATGCTGCCTTTATACTGTATATCATCATAGTATAGTATCAATTGGTAGTTAGTAACAATTACACGTGTTGTACTTGATTTGATTTGATATGTTATGCCATCAATTTGATCCTCTATTTATATACTAGCATACGTATTGGTATTGTGTGGTATTTCAACACAGTATTAAGTGCAACATCACCTTGAACTTCACACAATTCACCAAAAAATGCTGTGACTGAACTGCATTATACTGTACAGGTTCCTAACAAAGTGACCACTGAGTGTAAACAATACCATCTCACCCTGAACGTGTCCATCTTGGTTCCATCGTGACCGTAGTCTGCAATCAGCGCAGCGCCGCCGTCCTCTTTGATCCTCTGGGCCAGCTGCTGGACGACGACTCCACCCTCTGCACACACCTCCACATGACCCCGCCTTTCATCCGCCTGACACACACACACACACACACAGTATGACTCTACTAATAATAAATCACTTCAATCTCGTTTTGGTTTGTCAAACAAAAACAAAATATTTAAAGGAACACTGTAATATTTCACTATCATGTCAGGTTACTGTTAAAATAATCATTAGTTGGGGCCTTAAACTTACTTTGTCACCTTTTTAATAATGTTAAGTTTTAAAGGTGGCCCTATTATGCTTTTGCATTCAACTACGCAGTGTCAAAACACGTTTCATATTTGTTTTATGTGTGAAATGCTGTTGGAGCTCAAAGCTTGGGCCTAGAAACCAGCTGAAACAGTCCATTGTTTACATTTTAAAATACAAATGATCCTAATATTTTCTTCAAATCCACTTTTTTTTCTGAAGATATGGGGGCTGAACTCTCAAGCTGGATTAAAGAGCAGCTTCTTCATCCAAACAGGCTGATGATGATGATGATGATGTCAGGCCTCTGGCAGGAAGTTCAAAGTGTCTGAAGTGAGCCAGAGAGGCCAAATTAAAACAGGCTGTGAATGTATAGATGGTTTGAATGTGTGGCAGTAAAAAGCAGATGGAGGCTATAAAACAAACCTCTCAGAGTTTATCTGAGCAGCTCATTTCCACAGTCTTTAAAAGATTAAAAGCTGCTCTGTCCTTTAAAGTTAAGCAGCTCTTAAAATGTTTGCGGGTTTAGTTGGCTTGGCTTTAAAATGTCTTGACATTTCTGTCTCTACTTTTGTACATTTTTGAATGAGAGAGTGTTCCCTTGTACAGAACAAAAAGGTACTTGCCTGTACAAGCGTGGATGAGGCCAGAGTGGGAGATGGAGCCAAAACAAACCTCAGCTGACCAGGCTTCTCTGGGTCGATGTCCACCATTACCTCCCTCCAGCCTTTCTGCGTCCTCTACACACAACAGACACATCACAGTTATAATGTATGCACACACACACACACACACACACACTGTTGTACTTCTATCTTAGTGAAGACATTCAGTGACATAATGCATTTCCTAGCCCCTTACCATAACCTTAACCATCAAAAATAAATGACTAACCCCAAAGCTTACCCTAAACCTGACCTAAGCCTTATTCTAAACCTAACCCAAAAATCAAGTCTGAACCCTCAAAAGCTCTTTAAAGAAGTGAAGATATTTTTGCCGGCTGGTAAAATGCAGTTTTTGGTCCTCACTATGTAGCAAGTACAAGAACACACACACACACACAAAACCTGACACAGGTTTGTTTGTATAATATGAAGAAGCTACAGTGAGGGACTGAACTTCCTAATTAGCTCCATCTAGTGGTCGTATCATGTAACGACACCATGGTTGACTGCACTGAAGGCCACTGCAAACCTTTTTCCTCCCAGGTGAGATTCATAAAAAAGCAGCTTTAACACATACCTGAAACTTGTGGATGGGCAGAGCGTCGAAGAACTCATGAGCAAGAAAGATGCTGAATCCTGAGAGTGAAAAAGAGAATGAACCAAACCCTGTGGAAACCATGTATGATCATTGTGTGCTGAGGCGTACCTGTAGGGACGTCCTCTAAGCAGCGGTACCAGGACACCGGCAGCCCAGCAGCAGTTTCCCCACGGCGGTACACCGGCTCATCTTCAGCGTCGGCCTCCTGGCTGCAGCTCCCAGTCAGGTTCTGGGCCTGAAGGCGACTCAGAGCCGGACTCACCTCAACCAGGTGGAGAGTAACAGAGGCCCCACCCAGCACAGACCGCAACTGACTCAACACCTGGAAACCAACAGACACAGTGAGATCACTACTGAACCACATCCATCAAACACTGAGTGCTAAAGACGAGTATGTCCATCTTTTAGAATAGAATGCTTGACTGCCATAAACGTATATATACTTGTCTTTCCTTTTTCGGCAGCAGGCACAAGAGAGCGCTCTAATGTTGGGGCTTCTGGGATTTGTAGTCGTGTCATAAAGAGAAGGCATGCACCACAGAGATCAAAGCAGGAAGTGAAGACGACCGAGCTTAGAGAGAAAAACCAAGGGAATCTGGACAAAAAGTGGTGATTTCAGTGGCCTCTACTCTCCTCCAGACAAAACAAGAATGGAACAAGGTAAAAACATTTTTTTTCATGAGTATCTTTTTTTCATTTGAGCTATTCAGTATTTTCAGAGTCATAGTAAAAAAAAATTATGTGCGTCATCAAAGATGACTCAAAATGGACAAAAATGCTGGCACAAAGCACTTTCTGTTTTAAAAAGGGCTGGAACTCAATGAGTTAACATGACATAATTATGTTGCAAGAGAACAAAAGTATGAACAACATACAACAAATATACCAAATAGAATGACATGCATATAAATTAACTATTATTATTATTTATTTTCATTTCTTGCAACTTTTATTTTAATTTTCTGTTGACTGGGTATCTAAAATATAACTCACAAATCTGTGTTTATAATATTTTCCCAGGGACTCTGAAACCAGGTTTAACAGCTCTTTGAAGATGTGAGGACCAGACAACATGTACAAAGGTGATTGTACAAAAAGACACACACACACACACACACACACACACACAGGTGAAATATGAGGCTAAAGCCAGCAGCTTATGATGGCACAAAGACTGAAAGCCAAATCCACCTGCTAGCAGTTTTATATGTAAAAACTATGCTTGATGACTGTATTTGTAGACTTTTCAGGTCTGCTGAACTGATAATATGATGAGGTTCGTACTCTGAGGACGTCACTGGCCAGCGATCCTTTTCCAGGTCCGAGCTCGACCAGCTGCAGCCGTTTGGGTCGGCCTGCTCCCATCCACTCACTGACGACCCACACACCGAGCAGCTGAAGACATTTAAAACAACTGTCACTAGTTTTATTATCTGACGTCAGTTTTCCTGCTAACAGACGTAAAGAGGATGGAGTCAGCTGAAATTAATTGAGTTAGTCACCAGTCAGTCTGCAGGAAAATAATCAATAAAGAGTCATTTGCTTAATCAATCACCTTTGAACATTATATCGTTAGTTTGCTCTTCTTTAATTTCCATACATTTAAAAATAAGACAAGTAAGAATTAAGGTGGAATTTTCCAGTCTCACTTCTCCAAAAATCTGGCTGATTTCTGGTGACGTGATGAAATCTCCATCAGGTCCCAGCATGTTGTTCCTCACATAATAACCCTGAAAGAGAAATCAAATCAGTCTGAATGAAGGATGATGGGTGGCAGCAGAGGATGAGAAACTTCAGTATTTCAGGGTTTAAAAAACGGTAAGTATAATAGAAAAAGTGTTATTCAAAAGAACAAAGGACAAACTGGAACAAACCAGGCTCGTTCAGGGCTAAAACACTGTGATCAATGATGTTCAGAGCCTCTACAAAGCCAGATGTTTGATATAACAATTCAGGCGACTCACTGTAACGATAAAGCACTGATAGCACTGACATATTGACAGTCACAACAACTTCTCCTTTCTGAAAGCTGTGTGCATGTATTATTTAAAATATTATTTCAGGTTATTTTCCATTGATGTGAAAACAATAATCAATAGTTTGATGGACTGGGTTGCTGAGGTAGGCAAAGACTTAAAACAAAAGTTACAAAGCACTTCACAATAAAAGCAATTTAAACCAAATTGACAGTTTTCTTCAACCGATCTCGGACCTGCAGGCAGTCCTCCAGGGGTGACTGGTTATCACTCACCGTCACTGGGTTGGTAAGCACCTCTCTCATGTACTCCGCCACAGGAATCGGACCTGTGGCTTTTATTTTGGAGGTCAGGTGTTGCAGCATGGAGGTGTGGGGCTTTTCCTCACCTGTTGGAGAGCTGCAGAGGAGTCTGGTCTGAGCTGCTCGCCATCGCACTGTCAAACACAAAACATACATATTTAATAAGAAAAGAACTTTTCCTGAATGTGATGTCCAGTAAAAACAATCATGGACAGCTTATTATTTTGATTAAAGAAGTATACAAGTACAACAACAGAGCCATGGGTATGTCACACTAGAAAAGAATATAATAAAACATGCAGGCATTGCATGTCTTTGTAGCCTTAGCCTTTAGTTGAATTAGAACAACCTCCTTCAGGAAAACATTAAAATACATTCAAATACAATCCATTGTTTTGTCCTTTTCACATATCAATGTAGAGCATTGTAAAACATGATCTATGAAAAGAAAAATACACAGGTATTGGCGTAAGAATAAAATCACACACAGAGAAGATCATGTAATATAAGTTGATGAACATGTAAAGCTCCAAAGGTTTGCTGGTGTAAGAGTTGTGCCCCAAGCCCAATTCATTTAAATTAACTAAAACTAATTTACAGTTCAGAACCAAAACAAAATAAAGCAAAATTTACTACCATTTACTCAATAACAAGCAAAAAATAAGGGCTGCACTCAAGAGATGAAGAAGATGAACATCAATACACATTCAGTAGAAATGAAAGGATCACTGCACTCACTGGATGGACTGACGACTCTCATCAGCTGCCTTGTTTTCACACCAAAACACAGCCTCATCCCGCTGTTTACGTTCATATGAATACAACTAGGACACTATAACACATTATACAGCTTTATAGCTTGGTAGCATTATTATTATTAATAAAGACTGCACAATGTAACCTAAACCACATGGACTAACTGTCTGCCTTGCTCCCCTGACAGGATAGCTGCTAGCCGGTTAGCTTTAACCAAAGCACATACAAGAACGTCAGCGGTAAAAGATGAAGAACCACAGCCGCAACTATCGTTTTAGCTTGGGGTACAGAATATACATGCTGCTGATTCGTGTGTTTTCCTTTACTAAAGTAGCTAACAGTTACAAAGTCCTTGTGCAAGAGCGAAATGCTAATGCTAACAAAGTAATGAGTTAAGTACACCGCTATAAAGGCTATAATATCCGGTTAACTTTTCACAATAAAACAACTTTGTTGTCCATATTTGAAGTGTCAAATGAACACAATACACTTTTTCAGTTCATATTTATCTATATATTATTTCAAAAATACATTTTATTATAAATTTATTTAACTCACTGTATCATGGTCTACAAGTTGTTTTAAAATAGTCTCACTATAACTCCTGCATATCCTGTATTAGTGAGTGTTGAGCTTGACGCTTCTGCGGACGACAAACTCTCTGATTGGAGGAGCGTACTGGGACAAAACATCGTGATTGGTTCCTTGACTAACATAAGGAAGTGTTTATGTGTTCTTTTTTCAGGTTCGTCACAGAAAACCAATAAAGCGACGTAAATGCTAGCGTTTTTTTAAATTATAATTTAATAAGTTAAAACAAACACAACGTACGGAAAATTACTATAAATAAAAACATTTAATTTATTCCACATTTTTAAGTGGAAAAAACTCTGCCGTGATGTCACCTTCCACATCCGGGTCACTCACGTTCTCCTCATGCTGTTGCAAGCATGGCGGCGAAAAACAAGCTCCGTAAAAAATCTAAAGCAAGCACTAAAGTCACATTTCAGACTGAAAAAAACGACATGGAGGCTGAAAACAGCAGCGGGGAGGAAGATGAAGTGTCATCAGCCGAAGAAGGCGAAGAGAGAGGGAAGAAAGTGGACGAGGACTTAAACCTGGACGAGGTTTTACGGTTGGGAGGAACACAGGTGAAAGTAGCACTTTACTAAAGGCAGTGATGCTTTAGGTTTACTTTATAAATTTACCGCGCTGGAGTACACATTTAATCATATAATATACATTATTCTGAGGGTATCATATTATTTTTCTCGTAATTAAGGTTTTACACAGTAATATTACTAGAATACGTCTTCCAAATCTGGTTTAAATCAAGTTAAACTGTTAAATTCAACTAGATGTGTAGAAGTTAATTTACTCGAGTACTGCACTAGAACACAAAATGTACTTGTACTTAACCTGAGTATTAAATTACAGTATTTCAGTTTGAGTAGATTTTTAATTAATAACATAATGAGGGTCGATTGATCAGCTCATCTTTTCAGCCCTAAGCTGAATTTGTCAGAACTGTCTTATGAAAAACCTTTTGGTAAATGAACAAAAACATTTTTAGTACTTCTTAAAATCAGGTATATCGTATGACGGCATGTTTCTCTTCTCTTCCAGGCTGACTATATCTTACTCGCTGGCTTGAACGACCCCAGCGAGCTCGTCGATGGAGGAAAGAAAGGAGCGATAGATGACTTGGAGGAGGGCGAGCTCGAGAAGTTCATCACCAAACTGGGCATCCGTGCGTTCGCCGGACTGCAGGTCATTCCAGACCAGCCTGAAGGTGATGGTGCAAGCAGCAGTGAGAAGGAAAGTAAAAAGACCAAAGCAAAGACAGCTGCATCAGAGGAACACACACCCAACACTCAGCAGGAAGTGAACAACAAACAGGAAGTGGACAAACAGAGGGCTAAGAAGACCAAAGACACTGGGAAAAAGAAACAGAATGTGAATGTGTTTGAATTTCAGCAGAGATCAGTCCTGCTGATCAAACCTGGGGGGAAATGGTTTGACCTGGAATATGCAGCCGAGGGCACGTCGACACAGCAGGATCCCTCACTGGTGTCCCAGTACAAGGCGCTCGCCCAGCAGCTGTTTGAGGCTGAAGTGGCACTCTACAAGAGCAAGAAGAACTTGCAAAAGGGAGCCAACTCTAACTGGATGAAGACCGTTGTCTCCACTGGCGTGTTGGCGGACAGGATGGCAGCCATGACGGTCCTGATCCAGGATGCTCCGGTGCACACACTGGAGCATGTGGAGAACCTGGTGTCCATGGTGAAGAAGAAGGGCAGCCGGCGGATGGGTCTGATGGCTCTGGACACGCTACGGGAGCTGCTCCTGTCAGACCTGCTGCCAGAGCACAGGAAGCTCCGCACCTTCAGCCAGCACTCGTTTGATGAGCTGGAGGAGAAGGCCAGTGGGAACCGCGACGCCCGTGACCGCCGCCTCATCCTCTGGTACTTTGAGCACCACCTGAAGCACCATGTGGCCGAGTTTGTGGCTGCCCTGGATACTGTAGCTCACGACACGGTTGCGGCCACCAAGTCGAAGGCGCTGGCCACTGCCCACGAGATGCTGTGCAGCCGCCCAGAGCAGGAGAAGGCGCTGCTCATCCAGGTCGTCAACAAGCTGGGAGACCCCGAGTACAAGACAGCGGCAAAAGCTTCACACCTGCTGGAGTCGCTGCTGCACAAGCACCCCAACATGAAGGCGGTGGTGTGCTGCGAGGTGGAGCGCCTCATGTTCCGACCCAACATCAGCCCGAAGGCGCAGTACTACGCCATCTGCTTCCTCAGCCAGGTGATGCTGAGCCACGATGAGGCCGAGCTCGCCGCCAAGCTCATCACTATCTACTTCTCATTCTTCCGCGCCTGCGTCAAGAAGAAGGACATTGAGTCGAAGATGCTGAGCGTGCTGCTGTCAGGCGTCAACAGGGCGTATCCCTACGCCGGCACCGGAGATGAGAAAGTGAAGGAGCAGCTGGACACGCTGTTTAAAGTGGTTCACCTGGTGAAGTTCAACACAGCTGTGCAGGCGCTCATGCTGCTGTTCCAGGTGATGGACTCCCAGCAGAGCATCTCTGACCGATACTACGTGGCTCTGTACAGGTAAAAGCCTCCTCCCCTGCCGTGTCCTCCCATCATGAAATCTAATAACAGGGTTTATATCATTGCTGAAATGTTAAATGAATGAGAACGTAAGAATGGGCAGCACAGAAAGAACAAAATGAATAATATTGTGGCATTAAAACCAGGAGGACTTTTAAAAAGTAAATGTTGTGTTTTCTCTCCTTCTCTGCAGGAAGTTGTTTGACAGCGGGCTGTCGTCATCCTCCAGACAGAGCATGTTCCTCAACCTGCTGTACAAGTCTCTGAAGGCTGACATTGTGCTGCGGCGGGTCAAAGCCTTCGTGAAGCGGCTGCTGCAGGTCAGCAGTGAGCAGAACGCCAGCTTCGCCTGCGGGGCGCTCTTCCTGGTGTCTGAGGTCTTAAAGGCCAAACCAGGTCTCAAGGTTCTGCTGCAGGAGGACGGAGTGAGTTCATCTGAGATGTTAATGTCATCACTGAATAAATGATTCAAAACAATGTTTGAAAGTTAAAATGTTTAAAAAAAATAAATAAAATCAATATAATAAGTAAAATAAAAGTGGAGAGAATGCCTTAACAGATAAAAGTGACACAGTCGCAAATGTTTTTAATGTTCACATACCTGATCGATTTGATTAATTGTTTAGTCAAGAAAATATCAGGAGATGGCGAAAAATAAAGCTGAAGATGACATCATCATATAGAATGAAAGAAATAATCTCGTTTGATAAACTCGAACCAGAGAATTTTGGCACTTTTGCTTGAAAAATGACAAACACAATTAATTTGTTGTCAAAAGAGTTTCTGTTGTCGAGCTACCGTTTCTTTTTTTGTTCACTCAGGATGGGGAGGAGGAGGAATTTAAAGACCTTGCTGAAGAGGAGGAGGAGGATGATGATGATGATGAAGAAGAGCGCTTCATGGATGCTGACAAACTGGAGGAAGGAGCGAGGGCAGAAATGGAGGAGGCAAAGCCCACGGCATCATGGGTACATCACCAGAACCTGGAAGGTGGGATCTTCTGATCAAACCACCAAGTTTATTTACTCCAGATCAGTTGATGGGAATCAAACAAGACATTTTATCAGCATAAGCAGTTGATTCAGTATCCAACAGATACTCTACATGACCCTGCTCCATGATCTTCTTCTTCTTCTTGAGTTTTAGTTGTGTCCTTCCTGTTTGTTTCCAGGGGGAAAGAGCCTGCAGAGCTACGACCCTCTGCACAGAAACCCGTTGTTCTGCGGCGCCGACCACGCCACTTTATGGGAACTGCAGAGGGTGAGAAACTAACAAACAAACACCAGGCACAATAAACACAAAGGTGTTGACTCACCTATGAAGCTTTCATCGTGCTTTTCATTGTACTGTGGAGATGGCAAAACACTCTAATAGTAGTGCGTGTGAAATACATATTATATGTAGCGAAGCACAACATTATGACCGCTGCCAGACTCTAGTTGAAGGCCCTGTAGCCTCATGTAAAGGGCCAGTGTTCACCTTTTATCTGTTGTTTTGTAAATTATTTTTTTTTGAGTGCATCCTGTTTGTGTCTCTGCAGCTCGCTGTTCACTTTCACCCCTCTGTGTCGCTGTTTGCAAAAACCATCCTGCAGGTAAAACCTTCACACTGTCTGTTGATATATGTGCCATCATTTAAACACACACTCACTCCAGTGAAAGCTCTGTTCACAACATGCCTGCCAGACGTTGTCTCTATGAACATCATGTGTTGTTTCCTCAGGGAGGGTCCATCCACTACTCTGGTGACCCTCTGCAGGACTTCACCCTCATCAGATTCTTGGATCGATTCGTCTTCAGAAACCCCAAACAGCTGAAAGGAAAACGTAATAAATACACACTTAATTTCATGTCTCATTATTGCTCATATGAATGTCTTTGTGCTGCATCTGAGATGAAAACACAGTATTCACAATGTGTATCAACTCTTTGAGTGCCAGCCATTTTTTTAAAACAGAAAGTGTCTTGTGCCAGCGTTTTTTGCCCATTTTGAGTCATCTTTCTAGACCCACAGACATTTTGTACCATGTCTCTGAAAACACAGAATAGCTCAAATGAAAGAAGAGACTCTCTGTTTCATCATGAAAAAAATGTTTGTTTTTACTTTGTTCCATTCTTGTTTTATCAGAGGTAGAGGCCACTTTCACCAAAAACGCCACTTTTTCTCTGTTTTTTTTCTTTGTTCTCTAATCACGATTGTCTCCACTTCCTGTTTTGATCTCTGTGGTGTATACTGTCTCTTTATGTCCCGACTACAAATTACAGAAGCCCCCGAAATTACTCACAAAAACACTTTGATGTGAAAGTCCTCAATGGCACTCAAAGAGTTAATGAAAAATACAATGTAAACAAATCTTGTTTTAATGTTTTTTTTTCGTAGAAAACACAGACACTGCGGTTCTGATGCCCAGACAGAGGATACCTCTCAACTCTTTACCAGGTAACTTTGTTTATGAACATTCCTCCAATACTTTTGCTTTTATTCTGCTTTTGTCAGCCATCAGTGAAGTGAACTTTTTTCCTTTCTCTGTCAGTGAACTGTGAGGAGTTTCTGTCTAAAGAAGAGAGTCAGGTCCCCGTAGATGAAATCTTCTTCCATCGGTGAGTTTGATGCAGTTTCATAGACACATGCTGCATCTTTCCCTAATAATTTATCTTCTCAATGTGTCCTGATCTCTGTGATCACCTGGAGTTTTCTCTCATTAATGCATTTTTCTGATTAACAGCTCCATGTCCTGCACATCAATATTAACAGAAAAAATATCACAAAAATGAATCACAGCAACAAGAAAGATATATTAAAATTAATAATACAGTAACAAGAAAGATTAAAATTGATAATCACACAACAAGAAAGATCAATTTATACTTGCATACTTCTATGTCATTTTAAAAGTTGTGTTTAAGATTGACTCAAATGTGGACCAAATATGTCTCCTGAACAGATGATGCAGCTTTTGAGGCACTTCTGGTGTGTTTTCTGTTTTTTTTATTCAACAGCTTCTTCAAGAAACGGCAGCAGGAGAAGAAGCTTCTGAACCGACGGCCACGAGGAGACGGAGATAACGAGAGTGTGGAGGACGTGGACGACGAGGAGTTTGAGAAGATGCTCGGTGAGTGCGAGGCTCTCCAGTTCATGTTGATGATTCAGAATAACAGGAATAATTACTGTTAGATATTTTTTTTTTTTACTTCATATTTAAACAATAATTAAATGACTCAATATTAGTTTGTTTGAAGCTGAATATTTTCTCTCAATAATTGATGTAAATCAGTTTGATATGGTGGTGTTCTGTGTTGATGACTTCATCTGACTTGTTTCTGTGCAGATTCCTGTGAGAGCGACTCGTACTTCACTGAGATGGTGGACAATGATCTGGACTTTGCAGGGTGAGCACATCTCATCTTTATTATTTCTGAATGAACAGCCTAACAGCTCAGTTTGTTCTGTTCCACCTGATCAATCCACTCCTAACAGTCACAGCTGTGGCTCATCTCTGGAGCTCCAGACAGTCTCCAGATCATCTTTGCTCTGCTTCTCTGGTTAGTTCAGTTTGAATTGATTGATTGATTGATGTCAGCATCGTCTCCTCTCTGTCAGTAACGTGAAGAGTAAGAAGGGTAAGAGAGACACAGAGGACTCAGACATGGACGACTCGGACATGGACGACCTGGATGACGAGGAGGTGTCTCTGGGCAGCATGGACGAGGAAGACTTTGGAGACGAGCTGGAGGAGGAAGGAGGGACGTTCATGGATCCTGATGGAGACGAAGATGAAGACAACGATGAAGGTAGACAACAGACTCTTACTCGTTTAGCACTTGTTCTTCTGTTTCTGTTCTTTTAGAAATAAAAATGCAAAAATCAGGAAAGTCATGTATGTAAATTGAAGTTGGTTCTGTATTTATGTTAATATTTGTGTTCATGCTTTATGTCAGGTTCAGTGAGAATGTGAGATGATTTGATGTGGTTCATGGCTGGATATTGTTATCTAACAGATGCTAAATTAAATGCCTATTTATTGATTTTTTTTTTTTATTATTATTATTTTGTTTTCTTCAACATCCAGAGCTGGACAACGATAATGGATTTGGAGGTGAGTACAAGTTTCATCCCATTAAATGCATGAATAAATATACATCAATTACTTTATAGAATACTGTCAGAAAGTGGACCATTAAATAACAATAATGTAAAAAATAAAAGCCTAAGGTGGAACATGTGAGAGCACACACACAAAGGAAATGGCATCAGAAAAATATACAAAAGCATTATTTACTTTGCAGATTCTCCATAATAATACTATATTCAGCTAATTAAGTATGATTATTATCATCATCAGTGTGTAACCAAGAGGAGTTCACAAACTACGCAGCAGTGTGTAATTAAAATAAGTTCCACCTTTACACACTTATTCTTCAATAATATAATTTATTATTCTGAATGATAAATAATAATGAGCACTTTTACATTTGATCCTTGAAGTATATTCGATGCCAGTACTTTTGCTTCAGTAAAAATTTGAATGTAGGACTTTAAACGTGTAACAGAGTATTTCTACACTGTAGTATTACTTTTTTTACTTAACAGAAAGATCTGAGTACCTCTTCCATCCTACATTCCCATATGAACATATACAAGAGGTACAGTAAGTAAGTGTAGAAAAAAGAGGGTATTTGTGTTGTATCTGCAGACAAACATTATATCAGTTAACTATATATGTATCAGATAAATTGCATATGAAACGTTCCTGTTTCAAAGAATGAAATGAAAATGTTTTCTCTGCAGATTCAGACGATGAGATGGACGTTCCAGACATCACTCCTCATACCAAGAAGGGCAAAAGGAAATCTTCAGAGGAACTCGACTTCTCTGGATCTTTCAGTGTGTTTAATTTACTTATTCCTAACATACGTCTTATTTTGTGTTTTAATTTCAGATTTGAGTTTGTGAAACACTTTGTTGGTTCATTTCCTGTTGCTCCTCCTCCTCACAGGTTCAAAACAAGGGAAGAAGAGGAAAGGAAAGAAGGATGCAGCCATGTTTGCTTCTGCTGAAGAGGTGAGGTGTTTAGTCTTTATGACATTAATATACTGCACTACTGAAAACTATACTATGACAACCATAATGTGTATTTTTAACAAATTCTAGAATAACTGCATTCAACGTATTATGTTTTGATAACTTATATGACATTTTCAACATATTATACTACAGCATGGCCTTTTTTTAATAACATTGTATGATATGTCTTTTTGTATGATGTATTGTCCTCTCTACCGTCTTCAGTTTGGCTCCCTGTTAGATGAGAACGCTGGCTCAAAGTTTGACAACATTGGACTGAACGCGATGGCCAACACAGACAAAGCAGGTAGGATAGGAGTGGTTAGAGACTGATCAGAGAATAAAGTCTCATTATAAATGAAAACAGCCTGATAAGAAGAGTAAGAAAATTAAATTACATCTTCTTGCAAAAAATTAGATTCAATATTCTCTAGAGCAACGTCTGGATTAATTTGAGATCATCTTCCCAACTTGTGATTTTTAACTTTTCTACTTAAATTACATGAGAAAGTCCAATCAGCTCTTGTTTACATCCAAATGGTGCAGGCCTGTCTGCCAGTATGTAATACTTTAAGATTTATACTATATACATATTGACAAGAAAACGTCAAAATGAATTCATTCAGTTTGCTGGATACCAGCCATGTTTAATAACTTCTCCACCGAGAGAAAAAGATCAGTAGGCCAACAACATCATCAATGATATTAACCCTTTAACATGTTTGCACTTGCACATTTTGGATTACTGCTATTACAGTGCCATCAGAGAAAAAAAAATCCAATGGTTTCTCAAAGCTGAGACTTTACAGTCAATATGGTGACTCTCCTTTGTTCCCAGGAAATACTTGCAGCTTTCAGTGTGTGAGTGTGTGAGAAACGGTCAATACACGCTGCTTCAGTTCAAACACTTCCTGTTTGTCCCTGCAGGCCTGAAGCAGTTGAAGTGGGAGGCACATCGTGACGACTGGATCCAAGGCCGTGACGCCAAGACGCTGCGCAGGAAGAAGACCATGTTCAAGAAGAAGACGTTTGGCCGTGCCAGGGCAGGGGGCAAGACGTTCGGCAACAAGAAGAGGAAGAAGTAGCAGCCGCCAGGTTTTAGTGGACATTTCTACTGACTAACACCTCAGTCCTGTTTGGCTGACCAGGCCTCTTGGTCTCTCTCTCGGAGGCCGTAGACGCCCGCCCACTCGTTGGACTGGTAGTAAACTGTGAGGAGAGACGAGCAAAATGCTTTTGTTAAATTAAAGACTTCTTGTTTCAAAAACAATGGTGCCAATGCTATGAACACATGATTACTATCACTGATGTATTATATACATGTTTTTAAACATGCTGTGAAAATAGTCACGTATATCAATAAAAGTGATATATATATATAGTATGTTGAAAAATATGAAAACAGTATGTCATAATTAGTGATAGTATATTTACAACGTCATAAATAATGATAACGATGTTGAAAATTGTCATAACAATATAGTATATCATTAAATACATCATAATATGTCGGCAAATATGAAAAATGTAATAAAAGGTGTTAATATAGTATGTCAATCAATATGAAAACAGTCAGTATATTATGTCATAAATAGTGACCATATAGTATGTTGAAAAATATGAAAACAGTAGAGTTTGTCTTAAATAGTGGTAGTGTGGTGTGTCAAATAATGATAACAGCACATAAAAAGGGATAGAATGGTATGAAATATATGAAAACAGTCATGGTATACAGTACTGCAGTGTACTGTAAATAAGTTGATATGGTATAGTTTAGTCACAAAACTGTCAAACATATTTATAGATTTGATCCGGTCTTTATAGATATGTCTGTACCTTCTAGCACTGATGGAAACCTCCTGTTCATGGTGTTCCTGAAATCTGCAGGTGTGGAAATGAAACAGAATATTTAGCTGATAAAATGTCACTCCACACAGATATAAGTGTTCTTCAGCTAGTGTTGGTGAAATATTCTCAGGAAATAATCAAATGTTTCACACCTTGACTATTGTTCATCATGTGAAACAGACCGTACGTCCCGAAGACACCCAGCAGCTCCAGAGCGATCACGCCTTTCATGAGTTTTTTAGCCAGAGGCTCCAGGGGTTTGGGAGACATCTGAGGAGAGGTCAGCACATGCAGTTGTGGTCAAAAGTTTACATACACTTCTAAAGAACATAATGTCATGGCTCTCTTGAGTTTCCAGTTATTTCTACAACTCTGATTTTTCTCTGATAGAATGATTGGAGCAGATACTTCTTTGCCACAAAAAAAAACATTTATGAAGTTTGGTTCTTTTATGACTTTATTATGGGTCAACTGAAAATGTGACCAAATCTGCTGGGTCAGTGCAAACAATTGTTTGTAAGTATAAAGTGCATGGCACTGTTTTGTCACTGCCACGATCAGGAAGAAAATGCAAGCTATCACCTGCTGCTGAGAGAAAATTGGTCAGGAGGGTGAAGAGTCAACCGAGAACCACCAAAAAGCAGATCTGCCGAGAATTAGAAGCTGCTGTAACACAGGTGTCAGTGTCCACAGTCAAGTGTGTTTTACATCACCATGGACTGAGAGGCTGCCGTGAAAGAAGGAAGCCCTTGATCCAAAAGTGGCACCTTAAGGCTCGACTGAAGTTTGCTGCTGATCACATGGACAAAGATAAGACCTTCTGGAGGAAAGTTCTGTGGTCAGATGAAACAAAAATCGATCTGTTTGGCCACAATGCCCAGCAATATGTTTGGAGGAGAAAAGGTGAGGCCTATAACACCATGCCTACCATCAAGCACGGTGGTGGTAGTATTATGCTGTGGGGCTGTTTTGCTGCCAAAGGAACTGGTGCTTTACAGAGAGTAAATGGGATAATGAAGAAGGAGGATTACCTTCAAATTCTTCAGGATAACCTAAAATCATCAGCCTGAAGGTTGGGTCTTGGGCGCAGTTGGGTGTTCCAACAGGACAGTGACCCCAAACACACATCAAAAGTGGTAATGGAATGGCTAAATCAGGCTAGAATTAAGGTTTTAGAAAAGTCCTGACTTAAACCCCATTGAGAACGTGGACAATGCTGAAGAAACAAGTCCATGTCATAAAGCCAACAAATTTAACTGAACTGCACAATTCTGTCAAGAGGAGTGGTCAAAGATTCAACCAGAAGCTTGTGGATGGCTACCAAAAGCACCTAATTTATGTGAAAATGACCAAGGGACATGTAACCAAATATTAGCATTACTGTATGTATATTTTTGACCCAGCAGATTTGGTCACATTTCCAGTTAACCCATAATAAAATCATAACAAAAAACAAACTTCATGAATGTTTTTTTTTTGTGACAAAGAAGCATCTGTTCCAATCACTCTATCAGAGAAAAATCAGAGTTGTAGAAATAACTGGAAAGTCAAGAGAGCCATGACATCATGTTCTTTACAAGTGTATGTAAACTTTTGACCACGACTGTAGAAGCTCACAAGTTCATTTAACCTATGGCACAAAGCAATTCTCCTTCATTTTCACCCAATTAAGACAGAGAACTGGCCACAGTGGTGTATCTTTCATTTGTTGTCACAACTTCGATCTATTTTCACTGTCATTTCCGGAGTACGAGGAGATAAACATTTAGCTAACATACTAGCTAGGTAGTTAGTTAGCTATCTGTTTTCACCTTCGTCAATAGACTTGAACGCACTTTCTAACTTCTTATTTACGGCCTCTTGCTCTTAAATAAACTCACCTTCAGATTCAGAGTAGAGAAAACAGCTGGGTGCGTCTTGACGGATTAACAAAGTATTTTTGAAATAACGTGAAATGTTTGCAGCTGTCCTTCACCTGCTGCTAAGTGCTAATACTACTACTCTTGCGAACATCTGAGTATGGGAGCCGGGCTGGTACAACTATCGTGTTGCGAGTATTTCATCGATGACTTGCACACGCGCGTTAAGATTACCGTAATTAAGTGGCGGTTTGCGCGATCGAAAAAGGTCCAACCGCAAGCACTCCACTCTCTGTCACCGCTCTGCAGGGTGAATTTCTCTGCCGCTATGTATTCTATCTGTTTTTCGAGGAGGGTTTTTTTTAATAATTTATTTATAAAGCAGTGCACAAATGTACAAAATATACAAACAACTATACAAGAACAGTATTCAATTACAGAACATATAACAAAGTTGCCAGGGGACTGCTATGTATTCTATTTATATCCACTCCGGTGTATATTTACATGGCTGCTTCCCGGCCTTCCATTAGACATAGCGAAATTACCGTAATGACACAACGTTGACTGTAAAGCGCAACATCTCAGCTTTCAGAAACAGCTGGCGTTTTACTTTTTTCCCCTAACCAAATCATCACGTGATTACTATAATGCAAAGTGTGTATGTGCAAACGTGCTTCCGGTGACAAGATTAAACGGAAGTAATAAGAAAATAGGATATATATACGTATATATATATATATACGTATATATATATATATATATATATATATATATATATATATATATATATATATATATATATATATATATATATATATATATATATCTATCTATCTATCTATCTATATATATGTATATATATATACATATATATAGATAGATAGATAGATAGATAGATAGATAGATAGATAGATAGATAGATAGATAATTAAAATGGTTAATTCAGCTGTAGTTGCACGGACTGACCAGTAGATGGCATTGTACAACAGACAATTCTCGTTGAACTTTCACATGAGGAAAGTTCAGTCAAATTTAGTTTTAAACAGCAAGAAATTAAAAGGAAAAGTGAAGGTGCAGGTTGAGCAGGAACACTGGTCAGTAGAAACACACTGGAGAAATCTCTATCCCATCACTTGAAAGAACCCATATTAAAAATGATTTATTGAAATTCAGGTGTTGCAGCAGCACAGGAGCAGGAATACCTGTAGATATACACATACAAAAATAATAATTTGAGGTACATGAAACAGAAATATGAGTAATAAACATAAACTTCACAAGTGTAATCAAGACTGAAAATCTGACTTATGAACTTTCTATGTTTACTATTAATAGTATGTAGTAGTTTTGGTGTATACTGTTTATATTAAGTCATAAGTCTATTACATCACCTTATCAATCAGAATATATATTATACTAACCCTGATTCAAATGTTTGTCTGTTTCAATACAGAAATAACATGGGAAATAATAAATAGTAAACATGCCGTATAGTACGAGATACAGTAGACGAATTATACAAAAAAATTAAGTAATATTAATGAAAATAATTCAACATGCAAATTGATGACCAGACTCAGACTGAATAAAAAACAAGCAGCTTGTGGGTGTTTGGAATATATTTTCCTTCAGACTCAGTCGTGTTGTCTCTGGTGAGTGCACACCTGCTGCAGGTTAGATTATACAGCATGTGGACAGAAAGCCTGAACTGGGAGACAACATCTGTTCACAAACACATCTGTTTACAGGTAGAAGTTTGGTGATGAAGAGATAATCTGAGTGGCTTTTCAAGGATAACCTCAAAGCTGCTTCACACAAACACATGGCATTCCTAGAAAACATAACCATACTGCTGTATGACAGCAGCCAAGAGAGAAGGCCATGTAAAGCAAACACAACTAGTGATCACAAGTTTAGCCATGTTTCTATAGTAACCCAAAAAGGTCAAACCAAACACTGGCTAGGGTCATTCATGTTTTCATGTCGGCCACCGTGGTTCTACTTGGCACACAGGAGATGTTTCAGTTTCAAAATGTAGCCTCACCACTAGATTCCACCGATTCCTACACTGCACCTTTAAAGGAGCCACAAATTATTGTCTTCCTACCCTTTTACTGCAGCATCCTTGCTCAGACCACATCTTTAATGTTTAGTGACTGCATCACAAATGTTCATAAACTTCAATAAAACACATTAGTAATGATGAAAAAGTTCACTGTTTGTGTGACTAATAAATGATAATCGAATAATCTAATCTAATAATTGTTGGATTTTTGAAGGGAGCGCTTCCTACTCTTATAAACATCTGTATTGTGTTGAAGTGTTTCATTCAGACATTGTCAAGGCCATGCTAATTGTAAAATGACTTGAACTCTGTTAATGACTGTCACCTCACAGAGACCCTCTTCCTGCTGTCTAGCAGTCTTAGTGACCCGCTGAGCAACATCGGCCCACAAAAGGTAAAATATTTGGCATGTTTGACATCCACACAGGGGAGGACAGGTTGTGTGTGTGCAGAGAGCATGGTGGTCCCACTTCTCTTGTTCCCTCACCTCGGCTGTGTGTACCTTCTCTCCTGTCGCCTTTCAGATTCATCACCAGGTAAATACACTTGGACAGACCACAAACAGTACATGCTGCAGCAGAAGAGGAGGAAGATCCCACACACAGTCGCAGAACGTCCCACAATGTGGGGGTGATTTCTGTCCATTTTTTCACAAGGTTAAGGTCATTCAAACTGCCACAATCATAAAAGAAACACTGAGCTCAAATTCTGGATCTACAGGAGCAAAGCAAATGCGAAGAATTGTTACATATAACTAGTTTTCATGAAATCAGTCTGTAAGAACCTCTGGTGATGCAGTCTAATAGTTCTCATTGTTGGTGGTGTTGTTACATCAGCCACATACATACAGACATAAATTAAACTATTACTGTATAATATATGATAATAGCCTATATTATGTTTTATGTATTATTGATCTGAATAAAGTAACTAAAGCTTCAAAATACATGCACAATATTTACGACCCAGTAGAAATACTATAGCACAGCACAAGTTAAATGCAGCATCAGTTACCTGGGTAACGTGGCGGGACACTGGTGCCGAGGTGCTGATGGACTATTCAAATGGTAAAGTGAGCTCGAGGAGGGATGGATGGATGGAGGCATCTGATTGGTCGCTGGCTCCTGCAGCAGCTCGAGCGCAGGTGGCAGAGTGCCTCAGTGAGCAGAAACGGTCCTCGGTCACACCGACAGCCGCTGCTCAGGTGGAGCCAGAACCTGTCTGAACGGACAGGAAACACTGGACCCGAACCGACTGACAACGGACCAAAGTTTTCGGTTTACCCGTTTGTTTTCTCCGCCACGCGTGAACCCGCCTGGATGAATTAGTGCCGGAGCGAGCACGATGCTGAGCGCGGTAAAGATGGAGGGACACGAGCACCCGGACTGGAGCAGCTACTATGGAGAGACCGAGGTCCGTGCACTGTAGCCCGGCTGTTCTGTGAGCCAGACCCCGCTGCCTATCAGCCTGAATACTGGGAGGAAATATTACAAACTGACACACATCTTTATTAACATGTCAGCGGCTTGACAAAAAAATATTTTCTACAGGTCCATTTCACTCCTATCACACTACACAGTTATTTCTCACACACATAGGCATGGACAGAGTTTTTAATTTATATTTCCAACTAAAAACCATTATGTTCACTGTCAGTATTGATCTCATTGGTTTAGCTTACATCATTTCCATTTAAACAATTTTTACTTCTGCAGTGCATTTAAATGATGGGTTATATTTATGTTAAGAGCATGTTCGATGTGAATTTCAAGGCAAAATGAGAAATAATGTCCAGCGTTAACTCAAATCAAACCTGTCATTTAAGATATTTGCATGGAATCATATATAAGGCCGAGTTCATTTGCTGGTACAAAAAAGATTAAAAACGTTACATTTTGAATATACTTTAAAATTAATTATTCTTCTTGATAATTAAATGCAAGTTAATAATGAATCATGTTGAAACAGCAGTAAAGAATGAGAAAATATTGACAAATAAAAAATGAATATCAGAGAGCATCATATACAATATTAACGACAAATAGCAAATTTGGAATATTCTTAATAATAACAATAATATTATTTTTCTATCTTAATTATTTTCCCAAGCTATCAAACCACATTAGATCTTTGTAAAAAAAAAAAAAAAAGATCACAGGTCTGCAATTCCCTCATAATTTCTTTTCTTTTAGCCTGGAAAAGTTCTATTTTAATTAGTTATTTTAATTAGCAAAATGCTCTCCTTGAAATTAATGCTCAGCATACATTAAAGCTGCAGGAGAAAGGAGATGTTCCTGAGATCCTGCACGGCCCTGCTTCAGTCATCAGTGATGTGCCAGTTGTGGCCTCATTGTTGTCAAATACAGATCTGAGCCTCCAGCATCATTTCATTCACTTTAACTGGGCTCTTTCTTTCTCACTGAGTTCACTATTCTTCATCATTTTGAACAGGAGTGAGGAATTTAAACTGAATTCACCCTTTAGAGCCAAATTTGAGCCAAAACACTGGAATTCACTGAGAAGTCAGAAATTAATCCAGAATAACAAATAACCACTAAAACACATTTTTCTGTTTAAGAATGACAAGAAATAACTGGAATTTGACATCTCAACCAATAATAATAATAATAATATAATATGCTTTGATTTTTTTTGTAATTTATAAAACAGAACATTTTAAAGTGTATGGATAACAACAATTATTAGCCTATATTTTAGCATTAAATATCTCATTTTTATTAAAGAGCTTGCCCATGCCTACTGGTGGCTTAACCATTACAGAAACAGTAGTAGAAATACAGTAGGCTATATTTCGATAATCAGCAGTACTGGGGTGGCAAACACCTGACACCGTACGGTGGAATAATACATTTGTTATGCTCTGTAGCCTATATATAATAAAATGGGGCTAACTTATGACAGCAGGTGTCAGAGAATACCTGAAAAATACCGGAAAATGGGAAAATTATTAAACTAGCCTATATATAACCATGTGGATAAATGATCTGTTGAACATGCACATTTGTTTTTTTTTTAAACATGCCCACAGTAGTAGAACTACAATGATTAATCAGTTTAATATTAATATTTTTTCTTTGAAGCAAAAACACCAAACAATACCTACACATTCATCTTCTAAAATGTCACATATGTGCTATTGTTCAGTCTAATTAGGATGTTTTGTTAATTTGTTTTTCTAACTTTATGAAGTCATATATGTACAGCCATTTGTGAACTTCTTGTTGTAGTTTAAACCAAATAAAAGCTGTTTTATAATAACACTGACAGACATTCACTAGCATGTCTCTCTGTGTTTCAGTGTTACACCACAGCAGGAAACATGAACTCCATGAGCAGCTACATGAGCGCGCCTGGCATGACCGGCCACATGAACGCGCATTACGGGAACCCGGTTGGGGTCAACCATTCCTCAATGCCCGCCGGGGTGTCACAGAGTTCCGGAAGCATGGTTCAGGCCGGAGCCGGGATAACGGGCCTGGGCGCCGCACTGCCGCCCAGCATGAGCTCCATCAGCCCGCCGCCGTACGGGAGCATGCCGGTGATGAGCCCGGTGTACGGCCAGGCCTGCGGCATCAGACCCAGAGACCCCAAACCGTACCGACGGAACTACACGCACGCCAAGCCGCCATACTCGTACATCTCGCTGATCACCATGGCCATCCAGCAGTCCGCCTGCAAGATGCTCACCCTGAACGAGATCTACCAGTGGATCACAGACCTGTTCCCGTTTTACCGGCAGAACCAGCAGCGGTGGCAGAACTCCATCCGACACTCGCTCTCCTTTAACGACTGCTTCATCAAGGTGCCCCGCTTACCGGACAAACCGGGGAAAGGCTCATTCTGGGCCCTGCACCCAGACTCGGGGAACATGTTTGAGAACGGCTGTTACCTCCGGCGGCAGAAGCGCTTCAAGTCGCTGAAAAACGCCGGTACAGGCGAGAAGGAGGCGGCGGGGAAGCCGGGCTCGGAGGGCGGCTCGGTCACCACCAGCAGCACCCGCTCCGACTCCCCGCACTCCTCCTCCTCCTCCTCCCCGCAGTCCTCGGAGCTGAAGGCCGCCGTGCTCGACCTTAAGCCGCATCGGGAGGAAGTGCTGCCCGCCAGCCCTGTGCGCGTGCCCTCTCCCCACGCGCACACCCAGCACCTGTTCTCCCATCATGCCCACCACCAACTACTGCTGCACGAGGCCGCACACCTGAAGCCGGACCACTACCACCCCCACCACCACTACTCCTTCAACCACCCGTTCTCCATCAACAACCTCATGTCCGAGCCGCAGCACCACAAACTGGAGCCGGTGGTGCAGTACGGAGGCTACGGCTGCCCGGTGTCCGGGACGCTGGTGGCGGCCAAGACCGGCCTGGATGCCCCTCACACCGACAGCAGCTACTACCGCGGCGTGTACACCAGACCCATCATGAACTCCTGAAACACGAGAGGGCAAACAAACTGGGATTTGTAAATTTGTGAATGTGAGAAAAGTGTTTTGTTCAAGGCCTGCAGGATTTCCCATCAGTCAATTTGTGTTTGTATGTGCAGCAGATAAACGTCTTTATATGAAATCAGTCTTTTATGTTTTATTTAATTTACTGTAAAAGGTCTGAAATTATTAAGTTAAACTGCAGGGTGTGTTAATATGAGATAACGTCTTTCACATTAGCACTAAATGGTTTGATTATCATCTGCAGGGTCACACAGAGGCATGAAAGCATCAGCAGATAACAAGGACAGTGACACAGTGAGGGGGTAGGATGCTTATAAATCACATTAAGGTCTGACATAAGTGATGTTTAACAGAAGATAACAGACTTCACAGGTCAGGCATGCTGATCAGCATCATTAACCCATTAACTGAGGCTGTCGCTTTGAACAGTGTTCAAGTCCTTCACACAGCATTTCTTCTAAAATATAAAGGTAACCCTATCTGCACTAAGAATAAAATTAAACCTGGAAAATACAAGCTAAAAAGTTATTTATTAGTGATGATTAATCAATCAATCAAAAGAAAACCAACTAGAAACTATTTTGACAATCAATTAATTATCCAAGTTATTTCTAAACACAAAAGCCATCTGTTATTCGGGCAACAACAGATATTTTACAGGATCACTTAAATCTACACATTATTTTCTTGATTGATTGTTCAGAACAATGACAGTGGTGGACGTAGTAATATCCTGTACTGGAGTAAAAATAGAAATACCACAAGACAGCTAAAGGTTACATTCTTCTGGTTTTATCACTGATGACAGTATTGCTGTAAAATAATTAGTCTCTAAATAAGCAACATGAAAAGAAAATTTTCATTTTGAGGAAGTCAATATTTTACTGAAATACGGTGCATGAGAAAATGTATCACTCTTCACCTACTGAGAAAATTTAAAAAAAAAGGAAAAAATTTGACCAAATCTCTCTTTCTTGGAAGTTTGACTCTCCATTAATTACCTGTTTCATGATCTAACAATCCAAAACTTAACATATTTGTAAAGTACATGATGATATGAAAAGGAGACAAATGACAACCTTAGAGACCAGAACCAACAAATGTTTGGAGTTTGAAATGTCTATTTGATCATCAAAGGAGTTCCCGATTTCTGCTGATGATAGAAAGGCAACAGTAACTCAAATAACCACTGGTTCCAACCAAGGAATGCAGAATATGATCTGTGAAGCAAAACACTGGAGCCTTGAAGAAGATGGACTACAGCAGCAGAAGAAGGCTCACTACACTGGACAATAGAAGATGGAAAATGTTGCCTGGTCTGAAGAGTCTCCATTTCAGCTGAACATTCAGATGGTAGATGGTCAGAGTTTGGAGTAAACAACATGAAAACATGGATCCATCCTGTCTTGTATCAACACTTCAGGCTGCTGGTGGTGTAATGGTGGAGGATATTTTCTTGGCTCACTTTGTGGCCCTTTAGTACCAACTGATCATGGTTTAAACGCTGTAGCCTACCTGAGTATTGCTGCTGACCACGTCCATCCCTTTATGACCACAGTGGACCATCTTCTGATGGCTACTTCCTGCAGAATAATGCTCCATGTCACAAATATCATCTCAAACTGGTTTCTTGAACATGACAAAGAGTTCACTGGACTCCAATGTTCTCCACAGTCACCAGATCTCAATAGAACCTTTAGGATGTGGAGGAACAGAGATTCTCATCATAGATGAGCAGTCACAAATCTGCAGCAGATGAATGATGCTATCATGTTAATATGGACCAAAATCTGTGAGGAAAGTTTCCAACACCTTGTTGAAAAGTATGAGTATTAAGGCAGTCCTGAAGGAAAAGAGGGTCCACCCTTTTACTAGCAAGGTGTACCTAATAAAGTGGCCAGTGGGTGTAATTGCCAACATGTTGTGGACCATACAATTAATCAATCAGAAGAAATAATCGACCAATTAGTCAACAATGAAAACAGCCATTGCATGCTAAATGCTCCTTAAGATAGTGGTCTTTCATAATTTCAGAATCACAACATTTTCAGTTGCGTTAAGGTCCTATATTTCATTGATATCATTAAATAAATCATTTTTACCTTTGAAGTGGCAGTCAATCATTGGAATAATAATAATAATTTAGCTGGAGAACCCTGGGAGAACCAACAACACCACAGGAGAACATGCAGACTGCGCATAAGAGAAAAGATAATCGATCCCCAGGGGAGAGAAATCCAGCTGTTATACAAACACAAAGACTAAAGTAAGTACAGTACAAAAAATAAAATGAGAGCTCTATAGAGCTAAATGAGAATAGAATTAAAAATAGAAACTATCCAAGAACCATTAAAGACATAGAAGAGATTGTAGTGACCCATGAATAGAATGATTTCTTGTCTGGAGGTGGGCAGAGCCTGTCATCACCAGCTGACACCACAACACAGCAGACCTGAAGAAGAGTTTGGTTGCTGCAGGAAGTTGACCTGAGCAGTAAAGGTCAGTTTGTTTTAAATCACCCTGCCTCCCAGACGCTCAGTCTGACTCTTATCATAGAGATCAACCCTTTACTGAGGAGGGACACAGCAGAATTAACAAGCTGGGAGATGTCATTTGGAAGGAAGCTGAAATGAGACTGAGCGAGTTTTCATGAGCCGTCTGTAAAGCTTTCAAAGGAAATAGCGCCTGCAGACAGGGCAGGTTGTTCATTAACTTCACACACAAGGATCAATGCATGGCAGTGAGACACGTCCTTCACTGGCTCATGTTGAATATTAAACATTTCTGGTGCCAGAAGTTTTAGGCCAGAAAAATGTCCTTCATTATTTGAAGTGCTCGTGGTGTAGTGGAGTGTACACTGATCAGGCATAACATTATGACCACTGACAGGTGAAGTGAATATCGCTGATTATCTCTTTATGAGGCAACAAATGAACGTTTAGTCCTCAGAGTTGATGTTAGAAGCGGGAAAAAGGTTCCAGCATCAGGATTTGAGTGAGTTTGACAACAAGAAGCAAACAGTGATGTCTAGAGGACTGGATCAGAGCATCTCCAGAACTGCAGCTCTGGTGGGCTGTTCCTGGTCTGCAGTGGTCAGGATCTATCAAAAGTGGTCCAAGGAAGGACCAGTGGTGAACCAGAGACAGGTTCATGAGAGGACAAGGATCACTGATGCAGGTGGGGAGTGAAGTCTGGTCCTGGTGGTCTGATCCAACAGACCAGAGGAGTTAATGCTGCTGAAGATAGAAAGTAGTCAGATAGCACAGTCTATCACAATATCAGACAGTGGGTCGTAACATTATGCCTGAACTGTGTACACACAGGTATAGGGGCTACACCTCTCTTTTCTCTCTTTTTCTCTCTTACACCCACTTCCTCCTCTGTAACTTACCTCATGAATGACCAGTACACCACTGATTAAAATATATTTAGCTTTACAAAACAGCAGTTTTACACCTAACCTGGAGGTTTTGATAATGAAAACAAAGTGACGGCAAGGGGCGTTACAAAGCAGTAGCTTGTGAGGAGCTGGGATGAAAAATGTCAACTGAGTAGAAGAGTGACGATGTGTGTGTGTGTGTGTGTGTGTGTGTGTGTGTGTGTGAGAGAGAGAGAGAGAGAGAGAGACGGTGGATTAGAGCAAATAGGAAGTGAAATTGGTAGTAAACAGTAAAAGAACAGTACAGGTGCATCAACACAACATTTGAGGCTGTGAGCATGTTCATGACTGATATATAGGATGTAAACTAGGACTGGTCTGTTTCACCAAGTAACTTTATTATATTACTTTATAGCAATTCAGAACAAAGCATTGTTGAAAATAGCCTGATTACAGCCTATTGATGAAGTTATTCAATTAAAGTAGCCCTCAGTTATTCCAATCAAGCTCCACTGCATATATTTCAAGAGCATATATTTCTTGCGAACTCTGACTCATAGGTACACCTTGCTAGTAAAAGGTTGGACCCCTTTTTCCTTCAGAAAAAATTCTTCGTGGCATACTTTCAACAAGGTGTTGGAAACTTTCCTCACAGATTTTGGTCCATATTGACATGATGGAATCACTCAGTTGCTGCAGATTTGTCAGTTGCTCGTCTATGATGAGAATCTCTGTTCCTCCACATCCTAAAGGTTCTATTGAGATCTGGTGACTGTGGAGAACACTGGAGTCCAGTGAACTCTTTGTCATGTTCAAGAAACCAGTTTGAGATGATATTTGTGACATGGAGCATTATCCTGCAGGAAGTAGCCATCAGAAGATGGTCCACTGTGTCCATAAAGGGATGGACATGGTCAGCAACAATACTCAGGTAGGCTGCAGAGTTTAAACCATGATCAGTTGGTACTAAGGGGCCCAAAGTGAGCCAAGAAAATATCCTCCACCATTACACCACCAGCAGCCTGAAGTGTTGATACAAGACAGGATGGATCCATGTTTTCATGTTGTTTACTCCAAACTCTGACCATCTACCATCTGAATGTTCAGCTGAAATGGAGACTCTTCAGACCAGGCAACATTTTCCATCTTCTATTGTCCAGTGTAGTGAGCCTTCTTCTGCTGCCGTAGTCCATCTTCTTCAAGGCTCCAGTGTTTTGCTTCACAGATCATATTCTGCATTCCTTGGTTGGGACCAGTGGTTATTTGACTTACTGTTGCCTTTCTATCATCTCCAACCAGTCTGTCCATTCTCCTGTGAACTGTTAATGAGGCATCTTAATGAAGAAATGGAACAAAAATTCTGGTTATATGGTGTTTGAGTGAAAAATTTAAGATATGGGGAAATTCAAAGGCAAAAGGAAATCTGATCAGTCCGTTCAACAAAGGCACAGATTGGCGATGAGGTGTGAGCTTCCTCAGTTACCCGCTGCCTCGCTGAGCGTCTCTGTTTGCTCACGAAAGCAATCAGCTCCGTTATGAATAATAATGACGTTTTTCTGAGGGAAGGCTGCATGCCGAGCGACTCGAGGTCAGAGCTTAGCCAGCGATGCCGTGTTTGGACAAGGAGCGTTTACCACACATACACACACACATGCATACATATGAGGGATGTCCTAACGAAAGCTTTGTATGCACTGTTATTCCTGTCCACAAGCTCCAAGAAAAGAAATCTGGAAGCTTTATAACACATAACTCATACAGTAGTCTGACAAATGTGTGTATCTGCGTCTCGATATTAAACTAATTTACAAAAAAGTAAGTGCGACATGAATATTCTAAATGAGGCATGAGAGATTAACAAAGGTAACAGAACCCCACAGATGGCTTCAAATATATCATTTACACTTGTTTCCATGATATTAATGTTATTAATGTTGTTAATGTTATTATCTGATTAATTTGAGGCTTCATACAGTTATCAGTATTTCATCTTTTACCCACCACTTTCAGGCTGAAATTTCTCAACAAATATTAAATAAATTGCTACATTCATTTTCCTCAGTGGATGAACCAGAATTACTGATGAGCTCCATAACTCATCACAAGGTAGCCTCACACAGCGGTTCTATGATATCTTAAGAAAAGATTTTTCCTCCTTTTTTCTCATTAATGTCCATTGACAGTTTCCACTCCAGTCTTTTTCAAAATAAACTTAAAACTACTTAGTTAGGGTTAAGAAAAGATTAATGGCAAGAGGATCCATGGCAGCTGATGTAGACAAACAATGACGAGCTGCAGTAAGAGCTCCTCATTTATCAGCTCACTGTATTTCCTCTGGTGATGTTCGTTTTTGCAATAATCACTGATCCACTATCAGTAAATCAATCAAAATCAGTCAAAAGCCTTTACTGTCATTATATGACATTGCATACAACAGAAATACAGTAGGAGTCCTGCTCCACTTGGTGCTTAGTCAAATGTAAAAATTTAACAAATAGCTTAACAATAAAATAAAAAAGACATAAATAAAGTTATGTAAGAATAACACTAACTGAAGAGTACAGAATATGTCCATATCTTGTGTCATGTCGAACAAATGTCAACTGAGCAGCAGCACAGCTAATAAAACACTGCTAACGTCTGTGATAATGACTTTACTCAAGGCCACGCTGCAGCAGCCTGCACCCAACAGAAGCAGAGGACCCAATGGCTCTGCAGGGATGGCATGTTTAAGTATTTATGCAGAAGTTTCACTAAATGCATTTAGGTGAGAATATACCACTTTATTGTTCTTTTAGATTTCATCCTTTTTTTTAGATTTCACTTTTATCTTGTTTTTTAATCAGCTTGTGAAACACTTGGTACCATAAGTGACACATAAAAAATGCTGTCATTACTTGAAAACTGTAAACTGCTATGACTTCAGTTTTCAACTATTTGCAGATCAGAAGAGGAAACTAAAGATTTAGATTGCAGTAACAAAATTAAGTGTAACTTTCTGTGCTTCTTTCACAGCTGGTCGACAACACAGCTGGTGTTTCTGCTCGTCTCTGAGCCTCCCTTCTTCCTCAGGCCTCTTCTTCCTCTGCTGTCAGTGCATGTGTACACTGAGCAAACCTCCACATGCTGACGACCATCTTCCTCATATTTGCGCTCGGCTTTATCAGGCCCTCGATTTGGTTTCTGGGACAATCTCAACCAGAAAAAGGGAAAACTCCCAGCATCCAGACGTGCTTCACCTTAAAGGGTGGGGGCAGATAATATTTGGTGGCTTTAGGATGTCTGTCTGAGGTTGAGGTGGACAGTGATCAGCTGGATGCAGAACAACTGAAAGGAAAGGAGTGAATAACAGTCATCTTTCTGCCTCAACAAGTGAAATGTTATTTCCTGTCCAAACATTTGATGGGGTGACAGTGAGAAGTATCCTCACTCAAGTAGCATTAGAAGTGCTATTTATTATACTATTAAATATGCTACTTCTTATTTCTGACTGAACAGTCTCTGCTTAAATACTGACACTATGAATGTAACTGTACATTTGGATTGTACTTTACCTGAATATTTCCACTTTGCCACAGCTGTAGGGAAATGTTGTAGTTTTCTGAAGCTTCAATTATTTTCACATTCAGATTTTACATAACAAGCTTATAAAATATGATGTTTGGTTATATATTTAATAGGGCAGTCAAACTATGATTTTTTTTAATTATTTGCAACTAATCATATTTTTATTATATATTAAAAAATCTGTTAGTTTACGTTTCACAACCATTTTTAAAATCATATTAATACAAATCAATTACCGCCAGTGTATCTTTATTGAGGAAAAAATAATACATACTGAAAATACAGAGTAGATTTATTTCAAATACAAAGGAGAGCAATGAGTCTAACCTAAAAACATAGCTATACATATAAATGTGCAGAAATATATACATGACATATGCAACATACTACAGAAAAAAAAATTAAAATAAAACAAAGCATTATTGCTGTCATTTTTCTCCATGACTGCAGCAGCAGGAAGATGAGGGTGCTTTGAAGTGACAAAATAGCAGCACGTGATTAGAAAAAAAATGGCACATTATACTTTGAATTTAATCTAATCATGATTAACATGTTAATGCTGACAGCCCTAACATTAAACCACTGTACCTACCAATATAACTGAGCTGAAAAGATTAAAGCTTGGTTAGGAAACGTTGGAGAAACCAGCAAGAGCACACTTTTTTAGATTGACATTTGACCCTGACGAGAGCAGTCTTGTTTATAAGTGAACTTATTCTGTCTGTTCCAGGTTATGCACTACTGGGAGGCTCTTAACCCTGTGGGGTCTATGATCACGCAGTACTTCGAGGCCCGGGGCCTTTCTGTGTGGAGTTTGCATGTTCTCCCTGTGTCTGCGTGGGTTCTCTCCGGGTACTCCGGCTTCCTCCCACCATCCAAAAACATGTATGGGGATTAGGTTAATTGGCTAATTTAAATTGACTGTAAATGTGAGTGTGAGTGGTTGTTTGTCTCTATGTGTCCTGTGATGAACTGGACACTTGTCCAGGGTGTACCCTGCCTTTCACCCTAAGACAGCTGGGATAGGCTCCAGCCCCCCTGCGACCCTATGAGGATAAGCGGTAGGTAATGAATGGATGGGTAGATGAAGTTGTGCTGAAAAAAAAGATACCAAGCATGGACATATTAAACATTTTTATGTGGTATATAGAGACAAAATCAAAAGTATTAAAAAACAGCCAAAATAGGCTCAGGACCCAGCGGGTTAATGCAGCACTACAGCACCTTTCAATCAATTTCTATAATGTATTGCTTTTATGTATTGGTTTATGGCTTTGTTATAAAGCACTTCGTGTACCTTTCAGTTATTGTAAAGGGCTGTACAAATAAATTTGATTTGATTTGACGTATCCGAGTAAAAATCCAGTCCAGTGAAAGGATCTGGCAGTGTTTGCTCCTGAAGTCTAAATCTAGAGAGGAAGTGTCACTGACGGTCCATCCCTTCAAGGCCTCCCTCTAGAACTGTCTCTATGAAGGTAAACAAGGAATATAGCCATTGTTAGCTCTCACAGCTGTCAGACTAGCAGCTTGTGGAGGACTCACACAATGAGTGCATGGACAGAGTACACATGGGCTGGTAGTTAAACAGAGAGGGCTCTTTACAGTTATTTCCTTGTTTTGTCAGAGCATTTGATAAATTGATTGTTGTCAGGATATTAAGAGAATTTCAACAAATTTGTTATAAATTAGCTTTTATAGATCTGTCGATCGGTGATGGTTTAATTTTTCATGAAAAGCACTCGTTGCTTTTCCTTTGATTTATTCTGTGAAAGTGTCACTCTGTTCTGAAATTGGAGTAATCCATCAAATCCATTACTCAAGAAAATAATCAAGAGACTATAATCTGTCAGGGAAATACTTACTAGCTCAAAATGTGCTTTTACATTAATGCATGGGTTATAATGATATATTTTATATTATAAATAATGTCCTAACCTTAACCAACCAAAGTGTTTTAGTTAAACTAAACCGTGACTCTGTATGAAAATGCCAGGTCTCTGATCCTTTGAGTGCAGAACTGAAGAACTAAAAATATTTATTGTGACCATAACCCAAGTCAATTAAATTTCTCAAGAAAGTGAATTTTGCCATCAGCTTTGCCCCTCAGAGTCCCTCGTCTCCAGGAAGTGCTGCTGTTTTGTGTCTGTGTGTCTCTGACTTCCAGCCACCTGTGTTTGCTCAGCAGCTTTTTTTCCCTCAGCCAGGCAGAGCGAGCGGCAGCAGCCCGATAACACCAAGGCTGCGTCCATCTGCATTTTTTTTAATACAGTTAATCATCATCTGTGCTCCACTTTGTTCAGCGGCTCAACATGGACGATGAGGATCTGCCAAGTTTTGTGTCGGCTTCACAAGTGACACAAGGCCACGAGTCAGAAACCAGAGCTTTCATGACTGACTGTGGTTTCCTGCGCTGTACGATTTCACTTCAGCTTTTCCACCAGTGTGACGAAAAAAGAGAGACCCTGTATCTTGTTATAATGAGAATATTCATTCAAAACTCATAATCTTAACAAAGCTAGTCATTACTTTGAGAATACTCTCATTTTTTTGTGGTACACATTTTGCAATATTAAGTTCTTAGAAGAGATAGAAAATGTTGGCATCATCATTATTTTGATAATATTGAAATTATTTAGTGATACAAAGGCATTCATTTTGAAATACTATATTTTCATGATATATTTTGATCAAATCATTGATTACTAATCATTTCGAGATACTAATTCACTGTTTTGAAATACTCTATTTCTGAGTTATTAAGTCATTTTATTGTTAATACTAAATCATTACATTGAGAAACTGAGTTATATTTTTTACTGATATGGGCCTCGATACCAACCACCAGCAGACTCACAACATAAAAACAAAGATGAAGCCACTGTGAATGAATAAAAACGTAATAATAGCAGTAAATAAAATAAATAGGATATCAAACAGAATACATGCAGACAACTCAGAGTGCTTTTCATAATGCTTTGACAACGTTACTGCATAAATTTATGTGACTATAATCAGGGGAATATATCTGAAGGATTTAAAATATATTGTCACCCATGATAATTATTTTATACAACAGATTAGATTATTATGACTCACACATTAGTGTAAAAGCTTTAAAATAACTCAAAAAGTTATGGATGGATTTTGAAAAAAAATTGAGGGTTGGTCAGAAGTGGCCTCACTTGATTAATTTCTGGGGGTGATCGGATCTAATTCAAGGTCATCAAGGTCAAATGAAAGGTCACGTCATGGTAATGAATGGGAGGTTTTGCATATTTCTGCTCTAGACAGGGAGTACAATTTTCAGCCAGTCGTCACCTAATTTGTTAAATAAACTAATACAGGAACCAAGAAGTCACTGATTCAGTTTAGTGTCTTGGCGGAGGTCT
Organism: Synanceia verrucosa; assembly: GCA_029721515.1. Lineage (NCBI taxonomy): Eukaryota > Metazoa > Chordata > Actinopteri > Perciformes > Synanceiidae > Synanceia > Synanceia verrucosa. The sequence goes on along the minus strand of CM056570.1, from coordinate 11,401,412 downwards.
GTGCTCTGTGAGTGCTTTTCTAGCTAACTTCATTCATCTGCTGAGAAATTTCTCCATAAATCAAAGGTTTGAGTTGTAAAAATGGTGATAAATGCCATGGCCTTCATAATATTTGTTTAGTCCAAACAGTAGCTAAAGCTCATAAATTGAGTAAAAAGAGTTTTGTGGTAGAGTAGAAATATAAAGTGGCATCAGAAAACACTGAACAGCATCACAATTGATTGATTGTGTTCACCCGATGGATGGAAGTCCAACATTCCCTCATATTTTAGCTGTTTTTGCTCTCCACAAATCCTAATATGGGAAATATTTTCTGTTTAACTCCTAAAAGCTCCATGCGTTCACCAGCTAGTCTCTCACTGTGTCTGCAGTGTGACTGAACCAACATTTGTGGGCCAGAAAACCAAAACAGAGCTGAAAGACACTAAAGTGCTCAGAGCTGAGGGGATGCAACACCTTTCACATTACAGGACAGGAAAACACTGACTAATGCAGGTTTAAAGGTTGTCTGTGCTGCAGAGCAACTCAATGTCACATGATCATACAGGCTGAGAGAAAGATGGAGGTCGGTCTTAAAAGATATGATTCATATAGTAAATACACGATCAAACAAAGCCCAAAGATATCGGCAATCCAACCTCATCTCTCTTTTTTTCTCTTTTTGTCGAGGTTGCCGGACTTTAAAGCAACTTCAAAGATCTTTACATTTGATCTGAGCGCAAAACTAGTTTGCTGCTCTAAAGTCAAAGTGGGAAGACTGGGCCTGTGGTCTCACGGCAGTGGGGTGTCTTTGAACTGCACATACTTCAAAAAAGAAGACGAAGAAAAAAATCAGGTCCATCTTAGATAAACAGCAGTTTGCCATTCACGGAGATGTACAATGACGCTTTCTTAAGGTGAAAAGAGCTTAAGCGTCAATCTGGATGCCTTTCAGACCTCCAGCTCGGCCACCCAGAGAGCTCCGACTCTGGGGGTTTGTAGTGGGGATAAAAGTTTGGCAGGGCAACGGTCAACTACGGCTAAACGCCAGAGTTATTGGCCTAAATGTCATCTTCATTCTCCCACGTTTGAAGTGTGGAGACACTCGATGGATATCAGGCTGAACATTTTTAAAGCTGCAGCGCCACGTGCGGCGCTAAACTCAGCCAACCGCCTCCACGTCAAACCAGCCAAATAAAACAAGTCAGAGCAGGTCACCTGACAGTACAGTTTACAGAGAAAAGGCTTTAAATGACATGAAACCAGTCATATGTACTGTTGTCTAATAGCTGGCGACACAGACCTGCCACAACAAAAAAGGCGCCTGAGACAGCGCCTTGATTCATGGGAACGCCTTGGCTCTGCCTTTGTGGCTGCTCCTCCACTAAGTAAATACTCCAAACTGCTCATTCCCCGCCGGTCCTTTCTCTCCTCCGGCACATTGTTTGTGCCCTCGCATTTCATTCAGGCTGGGGGGGAAGATTGCTCTCAGAGCCACTGAGCAAACAGTGGAGAAAAGGAGCCTGCCATCTTTACTCTGTTCCCAGGAGAACTTGCCTTTTTTATTTTTTTATTTGAGCTCCAAGCTGTCGAGCTGAGCTGAGAGTTTGATGTCAGAAAGCTGAATTAATTGCTTTAAGCCAAAGGGGCGGGCCACCCATCACCAAACGCTCCCAGAAATGTTTTATGGAGATTATTAAAGCTCCCCCGCTACACAAGGTGTACAAATATCAGCAGCACAAAGAGTCCAATCTTTTATTTATGCTTTTTAATCATTTCAAAAAAAAAATGTGGATGTTTTGCTTTCTTAAGCCTGAAGATTATTATTAGTTGTGTGTTTCCTCCAGAGAGAGCCAGGTGCACAGGAAACTGAACACAGTGGCAAAGGACCACACCGGTGTCCATTTACCAGAAATTTTACATAAAAGCCTTCAATATCAGGCCGCCGATGGTTTCTCTTCATTTCTGAATCGAAATGAAGAGATATTTTTGTCGAAGTCATGTTGCGTTTGTGTGATATTGCATGTAAAAGTCTGCCTTAAAGGAAGCGTCCCATAGTTTCCCTTCTCTGGGTACTCGAGAAATAAAAGAGTGGTCATAATTGAAGCAGAGTAGGCAGCGTGTCCTGACTTTTAGTAGCAGTAGTCCCACACAGCATCAGTCATTAAATGCCACCAAAACTCAAAAACATGGCCATTCCTCCCTCAGGTGGACAAGGACAGCAAATGTACACCAGAGTTCATCTTGCATACAAAGAGCATCTCATGCTAAACATCCCTGCTGCCATGCTTCAGATCTCCACTTAACATCCACTAGCAGGGTCATTCAATGTAAAGCACACAGCGGCCTGATAAACACATCTGTGCTGGGTGTTATCAGCAGATTAGTGGCTCTTTGTTAACAAGCAACAAAGCACCTGAGAACGCTGATGGGAAACCTGCATCCTCTGGGTTTAAATATTAAAGAAATGTCAAAAGAAACACAATTTGTTTCTGCAAAAATGCTCAGTGTACAAGAGACTAGTGGTTGCTAAAGTTGCCCCCAAAAATACAAATTTATAAATGGAGTCTGATGGATAGATTTCATTCAGGCTCTTAAAACTTTAAAGCTTTATTCAAGACCAAATCTGTTTTTCTTTACAGCAAGTTGGATGTGTCGACTTTACCAAGAATCCAAATAAAGGCAGAGTTTCCTCAACGTTCAAATTTGGTTGGTAAACACCGACAAAATCCATTTGAAAAAATGATCTATAGAGAAACACAGGCAGATAGCTCAGATAGCAGGTGATCGTGGTGTCCTTTAAGACTCCAGATGTTGACTTAACCTTCAGATTTCAGGTGTATTGCTGTATGCTAACTATAGCATGTATTGTACTGTACTACTTATATTTGATCTACTTGAGCAACATCAACAAAACCACACCTCCTTCCTGTCCACATACCTCCAAAACCACATACCTCCAGACATGGTGATGAAATGTTCCTTTTTGTGATGGGAAAATGTTTATAGGCTATGTCTTAAGCTAAATAAAGTATTTAGATGCCTCTTGAATGAGCTGGGAAATTCATCACATCAGCAGATTTTATGAGATTTTTGACTGTGATGTATTGCTGTAGATTCAACTAGTCAACAGTAGTATAGCAGTACAGAGGATGCAGCAGTGATAGCAAGTCAGAACATTATATATATATAATAACAAAAAATTGCACTGCACCATCAACACTATTACTTTTCATACAAGTGCACTGAGCTGATAATACTGGATTGCTTCAGCAGCATGCTAGTTAGCATGCTGTGTTAGCATGCTATGTTAACGTCAGTGTTTGGACTGAAGACTTCCTGCTGTTTGCTGCAGACACACAAAATGTGTGAGAAGAAGAAATGATACAGATTTCCAGATGAGCGGCGGCTCACTGAGCCACAACAAACAATCTGTTTATCTGCTATTCTCTCTCTCTCTCTCACACACACACACACACACACACACACACACACAGGGTCCCAGTTTGCCTTTTTCTGACCCGATAGTGATTATTCAAATATTAAAAGAGCAAAAAAAAAAGATTTATCTTTGAATCATAATTGAAAATATTGATCTGTTTTGTCAGCAAAGTTCACTGGATTTTGCTAATAAATAATACATTGTTTACATGTGTATAATAATAATAATAATTTTAAAAGAAATAATCTGTGAAATGATCAACAACCTCTAACCTCCAGTGCTCAGTGAAAGGAACACTTTCGAACCTCCTTTTTAAGCATTTATAAGCATTGCTGAGTATCTTATTCCATTTTATTTCTGTATTATCTCAACTGTCATATTTCTGGCAGTTATCCATGAGCTGAAGGAGGGTTTGTCATGTTACTAACCAGCTTTCTGCCCTGTAGTCCCTGTGCGTTCTCATCTCGCAGGTATCCATGGATCCAGTTTACCTGGTGGAGTAGAGGTCGGACAGATCATTCTTCATCTTTTGGTACTGCGTAACGTGGTGGTGACGAGGACATCTTCTCTTGTTTGATGTGGTGGAGAGGAGGACATTCTACCAACAGCTTGATGTTTCTTTTCATCCCTTTGGACATTTTCTCCCCATATAATTCTATATTAATTGTTGTTGTTGTATGTAGTGTTAATGTGTTTTTCATTGTTGTTATTCTGTACACATGGCATCTATTGTACATCTGTCCATCCAAGAGGGATCCCTCTTCTGTTGCTCTTCCTGAGGTTTCTTCCATTTCTTTTTCCCTGTTAAAGGTTTTTTTTGGGAGTTTTTCCTCAGTCGATATGAGGGTCGTTTTTAAATGACAGAGGGTGTCATATCATACAGATTGTAAAGCCCTCTGAAGAAAATCTGTATTTTGTGACATTTGGCTATACAATAAAACTGGCTTGGGTGGACTTGATTGGAGTCCTAAAATATTACAGTACTGGTTAACTTTGGTTTAAATGATGCTGTTAATCAAGTTTCTTTCTATTATTAAAAATATTATGAAGCTCTTATAAATATTAATTTGGGGGGGATTAACACTGTATTGCCCCTTTAATTACTTCTTCATATTGTTCAAAACATCCTTTCTGAGAGAAAAAGAGCTGCTAAAATATTTACTGATGTGTTTGTTTGACATTAGACATTGGAATAATATTATCATATTTCCTCATTAAATACAATATATCAGTAACAGAGCTTCATTCAGAAACAGCAGAGGGCTGAGGAGCAGACAAATGGCGCCACCTACAGGCCAGTACACAGTGACACAGGTTCACTCGTTCAGTTATTCCTGCAGTATTACTGCAGAGAGAGACTGAACATGTTTTTATTGTCAAGCAGATTTCTCCAAAAAAAGTGTAAAATAAGAGGATTTAAGTCCTCAGTAAAAAATATGTCAAGTCTTTCTCCTTTCTTTTTTCATTGGGCAGGAAAAGGTAAATGTAACAGTCATAATCTTTACAGAGGAGGAGCTATGGCCCTGAAGGCATCGGGGCCTGAAGGCTTTCCAGCAAGGCTGCTGAAGCTCTGCCACCAGAAAATGCCAACTCTTCACTCCCTTCTTTGTCCTCCCAGACCACCACAATACCCACCCTACCTAGGGTTGAGTGCTGAGCACAATCCTGTACACATTTCACCAGCTGCTTAACTTAAATCCTCAGAAGACACAGACCCCCTCATTCACAGATGATCGCTCTGCTCTAGCTTAACAGCACGGCTACACACTTCATTTCAACGTCAGAAAGACAATGAAAAAAGATCCCATCCTCATTAACAACCCAACAGTTGAAAGTCCTCCACCTGGCCAAACTCATACAGTCAATTATTAAATTAACAATGCTGCCAGGATAGTGGCTCAACCTTGCAGGACTAAACAATAAGGCCATTACAACCTCAACAGGACAGGACACCACCCAACCAACTCAACCACACCTCCCCCTGCTGTCCTTCGGGTGCAGCTGCAGAGACTCATCCCTGCAAGAAAACACGTCAGTCACGTTGTTACTGTAGTTTTACTGTATTACTTTTTAATGTCAGGGTGCAAAATTAAAAATAAATAAATAAATTACCTGATAAATAAATTATAAATTTTGACACTAAATGTATCAAAAAGAATATATTCAAAATAAAAATATATTATAATGACTGAAGTATTAATATGATGAATCATTATATTATTAATTGGCCTAAATGTGTCATAATTTACCTTATGAACGTAATTTATCTACTGTTCTATTCAATTTTCAGTTATTTAATGAGTTATTGATGAATTTTGCATTTATTATTTACTCATTGTTTTCCCCATTTGTTTCCCCAAAAGTATTTATTTCTGTATTCTTTTCTTTAGACATTTCTTCATGCATTTCTTCTTCATGATGCAAATGAGAGGGCCGTAATTTAACAGGTGCCACTTGGTTGATCAACATCAGGACAGGTCTACTATACATGCTACAAGCTAGCTAATGCTGTCTGCTTATCAACTCCTGTCTTATTTCCACATGTAGGTAAAGTGATTCTTGCATGTTTCCTCTCAAATGAGATCTTAAAGCTGTTTAAAAATGGCCCTCGGGGAAGGAGACAAGGAATGATTTGAAGGGAAACAGATCACTCCCTTAGCTTTCCCTCTCATTCTGCATTCAGCAGCATGGTGATTCTGTCTGCCTTCCAAATGGGAATCTGGTAGAGAAATCCCTTTAAGTCAGAGAACCGTGAGAAGTGATCGTGGGGTGATGCGACTCGTTACGACGACCAGCTGCTGTGTCAGACTTCCAAAATCTAGTCTTAATGTTCAAAAGCCTGCAAGCATTTTCCTGCCAGAGAGTAAAGCTTCTGAAAAGCTCTTCTCGCCACGCTAAGCCACCATGACCATATGTGCAATACAAAAAAAAAACTGAATATAATGGTAAAGGTTGACTTCAGCAGCACTTCAGTCACCTGTGATGATTCATTGGGGCTGAATGTTCAAGAGTCCTTTGCACCGAACAGAGGCAATATTAAAGTGAAAATAAAAAGCTGAATGGATGATGGATACAATAGAGCAATTTATGATGAGTAGCATGTGAAATGTACACAAGACTTAACAGTGAAATTCATCCACATGTCTTCACAAAACAGGCGCTGCTGTAAGCTTGGTAACACTTTCAGAGCTAGTTGGTGAGCTCAGGGACAACAGGGTTAGTTGTCATATTGATCTCGCTCACTTTAAGAACTGTTAAAAACACTGATGATGTAGTTCACCTACAGGAAGAAGACACCTGAGATGACGCATCAAAATCAGAATCAAGGTTATTGCCAAATAAGGTTGCACATACAAGTTGGTGCATGACATACAGTCGTCAAAAGTTTAGCTTGGTCACATTTTCAGTTAAAGTCATAAAAGAACCAAACTTTATGAATGTTTTTTGTGACAAAGAAGTATCTGTTCCAATCACTCTATCAGAGAAAATCAGAGTTGTAGAAGTAACTGGAAACAAGAAAGCCATGACATTGTTCTTAACAAGTGTATGTAAACTCTTGACCACGACTGTACATTGATCAGTCATAACATGATGACCTCCTGCCTAATAGAGTGTTGGTCCCCCTGTCTGACTTCTGGCCCCTGAAGGTGTGCTGTGGTATCTGACTCCTTTCTATGTTCAGCAGCTTTAACTTCTCTGGTCTGTTGGATCAGACCACCAGGACCAGCCTTCACTCCACACCTGCATCAGTGATCCTTGTCCTTTCATGACACTGTCTCTGGTTCACCACCGGTCCTTTCTTGGACCACTTTTGATAGATCCTGACCACTGCAGACCAGGAACAGCCCACCAGAGCTGCAGTTCTGGAGATGCTCTGATCCAGTCCTCTAGACATCACTGTTTGCTTCTTGATGTCAAACTCACTCAAATCCTGAAGTTGGAACATTTTTCCTGCTTCAAACATCAACTATGAGGACTAAATGTTCATTTGATGACTTATTAAGAGATAATCAGCGATATTCACTTCACCTGGAAGTGGTCCTGAAGTCTGATCGGTATATAAACATAGTGCAAATATAAAAGGATATATAACACACATATATATATATATATATATATATATATATATATATATATATATATATACGTGTGTATATATATATACGCTGTATATCTGTGATATATATACGCGTATATATATATATATATATAAAGGATATAATAGGTAAACTGCTGAGATAATCTAAAGGGGTTTAAATTTAATTTCAGAAAATTTAAAAACTGGCCAAAGAAGAAGTTGAGACAGAGGCAGAAGAAACCCACCTCCAAACTACTCAGTCCAAGAGAGGTGATGTTGGAGGTTGTCCACAGAGTCCTGCTGGGCTCCTCGCTCCCTCTTAAATATGACCTCTCAGAAACTCAGCCACATATGTGTTGGGGTTACACAGGCTGTTCTGGACAGAGTCTCCGATGCTCTTGCAGCAGAGTGTCAGGCCACCTTCTCCCGCTCCATCAGACACAACATGGTCCTGTCGATCCTGACAAAGGTCAGACAGGCATACCCTCAAGACGTCCTGCTGGACAAAATGAAGAGCATTGACAAAGATTGTTCATGTTGTAGTAGAACAGATTTGTGGGATCTTTCAGCCCCAGAGTTCATAAGTGGCAACTCATTTGATGCCCGTTATCAAACCTCAAGTCCAGGATGATTCAAACCTGACTGCAACAGAGGAGCTGCCAACACCAAGTCCAGAAAAATCCTCTGATGTGGCGTCATCTCCTCGAGTTTCTCTGACACCCTCTGCTGAACCTCCATCCCTAACTGATGTTGAGGCCAGGGAGGATGAAGATGACAAAACCCACCTGATTGACCCAGAAGCAAATGGAGAACTGGACATTGTTCCAGTTTCTCCAACACTCTCTGCTGAACCTCCATCCATTGCCAGGGAGGATGAAGAAGACAAACCCCACCAGACTGACCCAGATGAAAACCTGAAGCCCACCAAAGAACCAGACTCTGCTGTGACTCTGAACCTCCTAGCGTTATTGATGTAGAGGACTGGGAGGACACCCATAAAAAGCCAAACCTGAAGGAGGACCCAGAACCCAGAAGAGAAGGAGACCCTGTTGTGGCTCCAACATTTCTCACTTTCACTGTTTTTACAAACAAGCAAACAATCTATTAATGGAGAAAACAATCAGTTTATCCATAATGAAAATTATCATTATTTAATATTTCAAAATGAGCTCCACCTCAACCAACTAGAACAGCAAATCCTACTTTTACATTACTTATAATCAGCATAATAATATAGTAAAACATTTTTTACTTTTACTGCTTTAACTACATTTTCCTGATTATATCTGTAAACCTCCCAGTAAAAATACTCTGTCATAGTAAAAGTCCTGCTTATATAAGCTGGACTGGTGAGTCCATCACAGCTCCTGTGTGCAGAACATACAGGAATAATAAAACTAGAAGCTTCCAAAGTGACTCTCCCTGTCTATTTTTGGCCCACTCAAAGTGTCTCAAACACATGATAGATGTGAAACTTTCCCTCTAAAACATAAACACAGTCAGTGTTTTCAGCTGTGGACGAGGACGAGCTTAAACCGCTGCAGAGAGGACTTTATTCTTTTCCACTATTTTTACTGTTTCCATTCAACTCCCCACTGGGTCGTTTGGTCCAGTGTGAGGAAAGATGGCGCTCAGCCCTCACAAGATGTTTGCTGCTGCTCCTGCAGGTGGTTTAGCAAAACATTTGGCACCAGTGTGAAGATCATAAACCAGAATGAAATGTTTTGTATTTTTTTCTGTCTCTGACAGAAATTACCATTGTAAAGAAAGACGGATAGTTATGTTACAAACTATGTGTTCCTCCTTTTTAATTTATCACAATAACAGCCCATAAAAACAAACAGCCTAAGAGATAACAGTCACATGCAGAATGTAACTGAAGAGCAAATCTTCTTGATTTGGGGAAAAAGAAACAAGGTGAATGACGAATGCATTGACTCACATTAATCACATTAGCAAAAACTGCAATGTTTCAGTCATCTATTCTAAAATACATCAATAGGAAACATAAGAAACTGCTACCAATGACAAGCAGCACACATCATTAGATTGTTAGTACTAATGACTTAATGTAAAAGCAGGATTTTTTTGGGTGAAAAATGCATCCATCCATTTTCTACCACTTATCCTCTCATAGGGTCGTGGGGGGGCTGGAGCCTATCCCAGCTGTCTTAGGGCAGAAGGCAGGGTACACCCTGGACAAGTCTCCACCTCATCACAGGGCACATAGAGACAGACAACAACTCACACTCACATTCACACCTACAGTCAATTCAAATTAACCAATTAACCAATTAATGAGTTCCAGAGTTCCCGGAGAGACACGGGGAGAACATGCAAACTCCACACAGAAAGGTCCCGGGCCGGGAATCGAACCCGGTACCTTCTTTCTGTGAAGCGACAGTGCTAACCACTACACCACCGTGCTGCCCATCACGTTTACAATGTTTGTTTAGTCCAACAAACAGTCCAGACTTCAACTTTACCACTAACACAGTTATTAAACTAAAAAGCAACTTGTAACTAAAGGTATGAAGTAAATGTACTGGAGTAGAAAGTAAAATATTCCCCCCTGAGATGCAGTGAAGTAGAAGTATAGACTGGCATGAAAACTGTTGTTCTACAATACTGGAGATGAACACGTAATGAAGTGTTTTTGTACTAGGTGGCAGCACTCTGCAGGAAATTCTCACACATCTTGACTCCACAGACACTTTTCATGCCTCACTCTAAAGAAAACCAGGTATCCATCATGCTGCTTACACACTTTCACCCTGCTGTTTGTTTATACAGCCTCTAATATTTTTCACATTGTGCGCTTTAAATCCTCAGCTGACAGTGCAATTACATTATGTTTTTTATGTGTGTGTACATATATATATATATATATATATGTACACAGTGACAGACTGTGTACTGATATATATATATATATATATATATATACGTATATATACATATATATATATATATGTATATATATACATATATATATCACAGAGAAACATTTTTTACTATATACACTATATTGCCAAAAGTATTCTCTCACCCATCCAAATATTCAGAATCAGGTGTTCCAATCACTTCCATGACCACAGGTGTATAAAATCAAGCAGCTAGGCATGCAGACTGCTTTTACAAACATTTGTGAGAGAATGGGTCGCTCTCAGGAGCTCAGTGAATTCCAGCGTGGAACTGTGATAGGATGCCACCTGTGCAACAAATCCAGTCGTGAAATTTCCTCACTCCTAAATATTCCACAGTCAACTGTCAGCTGTGTTATAAGAACGTGGAAATGTTTGGGAACGACAGCAACTGATCCACGAAGTGGCAGACCACGTAAACTGACATTTTGGGCAATTACATGCTCCCAACTTTGTGGGAACAGTTTGGAGCTGGCCCCTTCCTCTTCCAACATGACTGTGCACCAGTGCACAAAGCAAGGTCCATAAAGACATGGATGACAGAGTCTGGTGTGGATGAACTTGACTGGCCTGCGAGAACAGACTGAGAGCCAGGCCTTCTTGTCCAACATCAGTGCATGACCTCACAAATACGCCTACACTGGCAATGTGGACACGCCCTGTTGCCCGTCAACCACTGCCCCGGTTGTGTGTAAACAGCCCCAGCTATGGGCAATTAGCAAAGACCTCAACGGTGGACCAGGCGGAGGATGATGGTAGACCTATGGGAAACATCACAACGGCTGGGAAGGTGGATGGAGCGAGATTCAGTGGATTTGTTGAGAGGACAAATCATTTTTTAATAACTGATTTTGTAAGGAACAAAAAACAGGAAAAAGATGGCCAGTGAATATAATCCAACTATATTTCTTCCAATATATCTGGCAAAATTTAAATTGTAGCATGTAAACAGAATCTGTTGTAAGCAAGAAAATAAATGGCCAGATGACTGATACATAATGAGATATATACATAAAGATCATTTCTTTATTCTTTCTAAGCATCTCTGTTGATTTTCCAGCAGAGCAGGAGAAAAAAAGATCCACATCATTACTCCACCATGATGTCATGAAGTCAGCTCCACCCATGTGTGTTATTACTTCAGCCTGTTGTGTTGAAGCGAATCAGCTTAGACAGCGATTGGTCGTGATCTTGAGGACTGTAACTGCACCCCCGCCCTCCAATATCAAAGTATGACCAGGCAGACTGCTGTGACTGTACACAAAGAGGACCGCAGACCAAACACACGTCTTTGTGTCTGTCACTGTCTGCTTCTAACCCCCTCACCTCTGGATCTAGATTCAGCACACCCAGAGAACCACAACTGCTGATGCAACAAAGCCAGTTTGGCTGCCATCTTGTTTTTACAGCTTTCTCATCTTCATCTGGTCTAGGTGCCAAACATACAGTCAGGTTTTGGCTGTTGATACATAACCATGGATGGATGACTGGACGGGTATTCAGGGTCATCCTACAGGCCTTCACCCACAAAATATCACTCAAAATAACATATACCAACCAGGAAGAGACTCAAAATGACTACAAAGACATGCAAAGAGACTACAAGGTGCAAAACAACGACCAAGAGAACTAAAATGATGACAGAGAAATAAAAAAACAACTATAAAAGAAACACTAAATACTAAAATCCACAGCAAATACTAAACCCTATGAGAGGATAAGCGGTAGATAATGGATGGATTGATGGATGGAACCTTACAGTATGTAGGATTGTGGCCAAAACTGGTACTGCAATCACTCCCCTCCCCCTCTTCCATGGCTAGAGGTTGCCGGCTCGGCTGCAGGAATGGAAAGTGTTACAGTGAATAAAAAGCAGCCACCTTGGGCATCACCATGGATACTTAGAACGAGTAAAATGTGCCGGAGGAGAGCTGTGGAGGGCTGGGTAATGTGAGCGTAGCTCCATCTTTCAAAGGCATCTCCTATACAAATTCTTGTTTTATTTCGGACTTTGTCACAACGTATTTCAGATTCATAATGAGGTCTTTTAGGTTTCATAACATTAGACGTTATTTATTGTTATTTATGCAACACGTTCATAGCTGCAGCTGTGGTAACTAGAGCAGAACTGGCAACCCGGATGCTGACACACTACTGACTTGGTGATTGGGAGATAGGTGGAAGGTGGCGCATCAGACCAAAACACAACATGACAACATCAACATCAGTTGAGGGCTGCAACTTGGCTTTTTAAATGAGAATATCCTGACTGGACTACTATTGTCAGTGATATCAATATTTGAAATGAACATGATTTATCAGGGCTATTTTATGATTAATTTAAATACATTTCTTACATATTGTACCTTTAATATTTCCCAAAAGGAGGAATATTTGCTCATAAATCACAGATATGTCAATAACAGACCGAGCTCCGTGAAGCACACTATGTGCAGCTTTTTAAAATGTCATACAGAGTAGAAAACATCACGTGTGGACCATTCAGATGTTATGAAATGTGAATTTGGGAGCAAAACAGTTTTCTTCCCTCTCTCATGTCACATGGTGAATGTCAGAAAATCCTTGGTGGGGTTATTTCTTTGCGTGGTTGGATATTCTCCATGAGCGATGGATGGAGTGATTGTCTTGGCTATTTTACAACATGCCAGGCATCCCTGAGCTGCAGTAACTCATCTCAGAGCAGATTAACGGCTCTCTGCTGCCACAGAGTTCAACCAACGTTTGAGTCTCTTTTCTCTCTTATACAGCAAATGTCTTTTTCAATCCGCTACAGTTTGAACACACACTCACACACTGTCCTCCTCCTGGTTCACAAATTTAACATGTCAGATATGAGTGACCTGTTTAAACTGTGTAACTGCTCTCTATGGACCCTGTTTCACAGCAGCAGGGTGGGTGGTCCGGCCACATCTCTCCATTACTCAACAACTGCAGACTGAGTCTGACAAATGAAGAAACATATCTGCAGATCGCCTGTGCCGGGTTCAAATTTAATGTGAAGGTATGTTGTTTTTATTCGTAGACACCTTTATCACATTGTAATACACTCATTATCGCAAAAACATAGCAAGGAATCTAACACATTTAACAGTCCAGATGGTTCCTGCTGTTTTCTGACCGACTCAACTCAAGCTGTAGTGATGAACCGTCACAGACCTGAGCTAAAACTGCAATCTCCATTCACTTTTATGGTGCCGTCAGTGTACTAATTGATTAAAGTCAAATGTGCTTCGTAAAGACTGCTTGACCTTGAATATTGTATTTATTTATTTTTTAGTGATCAAGTCAAACAAAGTCCCACCCAAGATATGTATGTTTTTTATATTTGCAATCAAAGCCATGTCAGTCCCAAGAATATAATAGTTTTAGATTTTTCATTATTGTTTAGTTTTATTTAGTTTTGACTTTTTTTTCCCTCTAATCACTCACTAGTTCATTTTTTAAAGCAGGTTTGCCAGTGTAGCTTTTTTTTCTAAAATGATTAGTATTAATTTAGTTTTTATGCATTAGTTTTAGTTTTTTTCATACTTTGGGTTATTTATCAGGTGCAAGATTCAAAAAGAATAAATTAATAAAACAAAAGAGAACATTTTGAACAACAACCGTCGACAACAAGCAGAACAGTCCACAGCAGAACAGCATTAATACTGCTGCTGGTTAAATAAAGGGAGTGAGTCTGTCTGCTGCAAATTAAAACAGACAAATCCAACTCTAAATGAGACGTGATGAAAAGTGACTGATTGTTAACTGCTGTATGGTGCCTCAAGGTCACATACAATTGCTAAAAAAAAATGCAAAATAAATCAGTCTCAAATCTAAAATTGACAAACAAAGAAAAAAGTGATTTGTTTTAGTCTATAATTTCAAAATGTTTTAGTTAGTTTTGTAAAAACACATTACAATTTCAGTTAGTTACAATTTTTTTTCTGTTAATTATAGTTTTTATTTATTTTAGTTAAGTTTTTTTTCAATTCTAGTTTTTGTCATTTCATTAATTTTCATTATCAATAATATCCTCAGTGTATACCAAAGGTGGGAAGCTATTATCTGGCCGTCACTGAAGTACAGGAGGAGCGTAGAGGTGGGAACCCAACATCAGATATTTTCTACACAGACGTGTGCCTGGATGTGTGAACTTTTTTTTTTAAATTATTAACTGAATAACTTCCCAAGTTATAGAATCATGTTGTTGTTCAGGGTATGAAATCAGCTCATCATCAGTAGCACATATACTGTCGGTTCCTTGCCTCTGTGACTTTTCCTCTTATTGATGCTTTATCACAGTTATACAAGCACAATGACCATACTACATACACACAGCTTTCAACTTGTTTGGGACTGGGGCTATGCCACTATCAAACATGAGGGGACACACCCTATTTTACCCCTGATAATGCTTCATTAATAATGCTACATTGAGAGAAACAAACTGGTGCTGAAATTTGCAGGGCGGGAGCTCGTTAACATTAGCTGTAAGCAAACAACAGGCAGCACAGTCCCGCTTAACTGTACTAACAGCTAATGTTAATCCAGATTCCACTTGATTTACAATATGATGCATAGTCCAACATCACCTGAACACAACACAGCTTTATAGTTTTATACTTCTTCTGTTGACACATTTATTGTCGGATGAGCGTTTGGTTCCTAGTTTACAGTAGGCTACAAACAGGAGAGCCAGGTCCAGTGTTTAGTTACTGTCTTGCTGATTTATGAGAACAATGGCGCCATATTTCTGGGCTTCACTCACCTTTATAAAACCAGTGACATGCAACGTTGGATCAGTGTGTCCCTTCCTCATCTGCTGTTGATCAGTCGTCTCTTTTAAGGCCTCCACCCTGCAGAGCCTCCAGGAGGCAGGTCGCTGGTCATAAAGACAGATTCAAAATGTCTTTATACAGACCTAATAATGCGAAATCAATTACAGACAAGTTTAAAAAGACAAAAACATAATGTAAATCCTCAGATGAAGAAAAAGGCAGCAAAAGAAATCTGACATTTAAGTTTTTGAGAACAGAGATACCTGTAAAGCAAAGCAAAGCAAATAAAGGCATTTTACCATGAGGACATTCTTTAAAGAAGGACAGTTTCTGCCGCTATGGTTTATGTCAGGCATTTTTTTAAATCAGCAGACATGGTGTACAGTAAATGTAGTGCAGCGAGTCAAAGCAACATAGAGTATTCTCACATTTAATTGCTTTTATTTCCCCTAATGAGTGCCACTGAACTGCTTTAGTGCAGAGGAGGAATTTTTATTGCTTTTCCAGACTTTAGATCCAAACATGAATGGTCCTATAGGTGAACAGGAGAGTGGTTAAAATACAACACTGATGACCTGAGATTTACAATTCCATCAAACAGTACTGAGAGTGCACAACGTCTCCCAGCTATGAGACGGCACTCAGATGATTTTTCTGACTGACTGTATCCAGATATTAATAGCCTGATAAATATGACATGATTTTCGAGAGTTCTCCATGTTCTTTCAAATGAGATTAAAGAACCATTGAAGGGAAATCTAGTTTTCAAGTCTGACCCTCTTCACCCACCTGCTGTGACATGGAGGTTGAGGGTGTTTCCAGTCGAGGAGGATGAGTCGTCTGCCCAGCAGGGTGGCAAAGACTTCAGAGCCAAGAGACGTAAATAAGACAACTTCAGGTCTATGTGGGTTGATGCCACAGCCTGTGGTGTGGGATCAGAAGGAAGACACACTTTTTTTATTATTATTATTATTAGGACAGGACACATAGAGACAGACAACCATTCACACTCACATTCACACCTATTTAAATTAGCCAATTAACCTAATCCCCATGCATGTTTTTGGACGGTGGGACGAAGCTGGAGTACCTGGAGAGAACCCACACAGACACGGGGAGAACATGCAAACTCCACACAGAAAGGCCCGGGCCGGGCATTGAACCTGGTACCTTCTTGCTGTGAGTGCTAACCACTACACCACCGTGCTGGCCCTTATTATTATTATTATTGTTATTGTTATTCCACCATATCTTATTTCTGACTTTGCTTCTCATTGACACACACATCAGTGTGCTTCAATGCAAGCTGTTGGCTTCAAAGGTGAGTGCAAAACATATTTAATTTATTTTTAACTTTCTAAATATTTCTTATGAATTAAAATGTCAGTATTCAAATTTTGGTTGAGGTATGTATGTTTTTGCATCAAAATACTATTTACTCTCTGTAGGTTTCTTCATGATGACATTGTGACATCACTGTGTAGGTCTACAGTATACATCCTCAGAGTCAGTGCATTAACATCACCTACAGTAACTTAGATAGTGGTTGACATGTTTCCAGTTTGGAGAAGGAAGCAGCAGGACCAGAGTAGAAGCTTTTCACCACATCCAGTTCAGATCAGAAAAGTTACACAATAACTCAAACTAACCAATCTCCTGATGTTGACTACGCTAGCGCTAGTGTTCACATTATTCATAGCCTTTGAATGATTCATCGTCACTCCTCACAAACACTTGATTTTGTTCCCCAACAAATGCCTGTTTTTTCAGAAAGGAAAACAGACCAGGTGTTTTGTTTAATACTTAAAACACCAGAAACAACAGTATTGTTGCTACAAAGCTCTACAGAGTAGACAGAGGCAAACCTAATCACTTCCACTGACCAGCTGCAACATGCCTGCTGAGAAGCAGAGCAGAGCAGCAGCTCAGCACGCTTCACTGCTCCTTTAAAGAAAATAAAACTGTGCAGGTGAGGAAAGTTTCATGCTTTTATGTTGGTTGAAAAGAAATGAAAGTCTGGGGTAAAACACCAATTATACATTATACTGTATACTGTGTGCAGGAGGCTTGAAGGATCTCAGTTTATAACATGTCATCAGTGTGATGCCTTCAGGTACCACTGGAACTATCCATCACCTCCATTTTACCATGAAACCTGAGATTTTTACTCAACCGGAAGAAGCTCCTCTGCTGAAGTATTTTAAAAACCTCTCAGTGTTAATCCTCAGGTCAAATATTGTGAGAGTTTCTGCTCCTCCCTCTAGATCTGAGGGATTAACAGACGAGCAGCACAGGTAATAGATCAGGTGATGGGCAGAGATCCACGGCTCAGGGTCTTTGGTTTATGTTCCCTGTTGGAGAACAAAAAGGCATCACGTGGGCCGTCAAACAATCCATTGTTCATTTCATCTAATGCGGCCACAGTAAAGATCATTTACATCTTACAACACACAGAAGATGCTCCTTTCATCATGTCTTTCTCTGTACTCATACTTATTTTTCTGAAACATTGAGACACTTAACACTATTATGAAGAAAGCTGAGGATTTCTCTGGGTTTGAACATTGTTGGAATACACTAAGAGGCATTAAAAACGCAACATTGTATTTTTTCGATATTAATTTGAATTTTCATAATTTATTGGGCGACTTCACTTGGTATGATACTGAACATGAATGACCAAAAGCAACAATAGAAAAATTAATTGACATGGATTACAAATGTCAGTATCTTGTGTGATCGTCGTGGCATAGACATGATGAGCGCGTTGATTTCGGCCACTGGAATCGCTTCCCACTCTTCCCAGAGTGCAGTACGGAGAATAGCAAACGTCACCGGCAGTGGAATACGACGCTGTACACGGCGATCCAGATTGTCCCAAAGGTGTTCAATCAGATTCATTTCCGGGGAATAAGGCGGCCAGTCCATAACCTGCACATTATGTCTGTGCATAACGTGCCTGCAGGCGTGAGATAGTGCATCTGTGGACGCCAAAATGCCTGGCTACCCTCGCTTCAGTCATTCTGGATCTCAGCATACCAATGGCCTGCTCCCTCATGTTTGCTGCTAAGCGTGGCATGGTGACCGTCTGTGACAGCTTGCATTTTTCCTCTGGGTTTTTAAAGCCTTGACCAGTTGAGCTCAAATCACCAAAAGAACTCACTGAAAGCTTTCAAACAATGTCCTAACGAATCACACATGCAAAAACAGGGATTGGTACCGTCTGCCACGTTAATTTATTGTTTGAGCTGAAAAATGTGGCTCCAGTAGCCACGAGTGGTAGTAAACAAAACATTCTTTTGTATACAAAGTAGTTGTATCCAATTTTATTTTACATTGACTTTGTTGCGTTTTTAATGCCTCTTAGTATATTTGGGATAACTAAAATACTGTATATCTGAATTGCGAACTTTGAAATTACAGCTGTCAAAATTAGGGTGTTAAGATGATTAATTGGTGTTAACATGTTAGCTTCCGCAACAGTAGCTCTTCTTCGACAAACTGGCTGAAAAGTATTGCCAGAGACATGCTGGCAGGTCATGAAGCAGAACTCCATTCAAAAAATCAAGGAAACCAACAACAGAGTCGTAAAATGATGAAACATGCAGATAAAATTAGATTGACCATATTTTCTGAATCTGTCCAAGCTTCTCCTGTAATTCAGCAAACAAATAATCCACCAAAGAGCATCGTTAAAGTATTAATATGTAATGTGAAATGGACGAAAGGGAAAAGAGAAAGAGACAAAGAGACTTTGACAGCCCTAGTAGAAATGATATGTTATGTTGCAGAAACAAATCTGTCTCCCTTTCCATTGATTGCTTATGGAGATTTGCAGCCAGCTGCACTATCTGACTATCTGCAACAACACAAAGCATTCACACACATACATAAAGACGAGTGAACAGGAAGAAAGTGTCAGCCAGCAGCAGGTATGGCAGCACTGAACTGTAGCATTTCGTGGGAATGTGTGAACTTCATGACATGTTAGCAGGATGTGTGGCAACATGGAAGATAGTAAATAGTTAAGATTGCATTTGAGATATCCCAACCAACTTGAACCTGTTCCCTCGCAGCTTTGTGAGTCTGTCTGCACAAGCTGAGATGCTATCAGATGGCAAAAGACAGCAGGAGGGTATCGAGGTGAGATCTGTGGGAACCATCTTTAACCTGTGCCAGCTGTATTCCTGTTTTTGAGTGTGTCACATATGCATCACAGATCATTTTTTACTCTAATTTGTTCAACCAGCCTATCAAGCAAGTATTTTGCTTGATGCACAAGTCCAAATTATGCACAATGTGGATGTGCATCAATTACCCTATGTGTAGGTTCACAAAGCTCTTTTAGTGTCTCTGCATACACATACACACTGCCCTGAGCTTTATGCACCCCCCATCTACCCATCTCTGTGACTTCCATGTGGTACAAGAGCATATTCTTCCTTGATGGTAGTACACACATTCAGTAACCAGTTTATTTGGCACACCAAAAGCTAATATAATTACAGACAATAAATCCATCTTGAAGGTTACAATGCTCAGCTTTGTTGAAACTGTTGTAGAGAGGCACTGATTCATTTGTATGGACATATGTGAGGATGCAGTTTTGTGGCATTGTTGAATTATAATGTGCCGTAGGACAGACAGGTGTGTCTATTGTTTCGTCCATTTTTTATCAGTGAAGGTGGATTAAATAACAAAAACAGTTTCCACAAAAACTGAACAGCATTCATGAAGGACTTATTGCAGGACTATTGTACTGGACTGCATTGGTTGTACCTTTTAAACTGTTACATAAAAACAATAGTTTAGCTGTAAATGGGTGCTTCTCGCTGTTGCACAAAAATAACAGAATAAAACCATTTGGTTCATGATCATGAGCTGGAAAAACTGAAAAGTTAAGTCGTCATTCATCATCATTCATTCATGATGTTGATCCCTGTTGTTGTTGTTGTTGTTGTGCTGTTCTTGCCATGGTACGCTGACAAAGACTGCAGTCGAGCGTTCAGATGAAATCATGCAGCATGAACCTGAGGTGTGAACGATGCAAGTGATTAATATCTACAGTGATGATGTCAGAGATCATCATGATATGTCATACAGAAGCACACACATCAGCGAAGCAGAAAGCCAAAAGTACAGTAAAGACATTATATAATGCTATAATACTAAACCATGAGTGATCAGTGTCAGGAAGAAATTTGAGGCACTTGCACTTAAATTTGAGCCTTTTAGATAGATATATAGATACTCAGACACATATTTTCACCCCTTTCCTGATTCTTATACACTGAAGAATGATTTTGTCATTTAATTCTGAGTTCAGGTTGTAAATCAAAGATTAGGTTGTTTATCATTCCTTCCATGTACTTATGGTCTGTCTGACTCTCTTTCATCTCCATGTTTAGCTCCCCTGGTAGAGCAGGTGTCTCCATGTACTGACCTGTGCACAGTGTCTGTGGTCTGTGGCCATCTACTGCGTGTTGGCCCAGCATTAATCTATTTAAAAAGTAGAATGACGGACACACTAGAAAAAGACCCAGAAACCCTAAACTACGTGTTAAACATCCCAAAAGTGTCTCCAGATGGACAGAAGCATCACAAAGCAGATCACAGAGGAGAGAGTCAGGACTTAACTGGCTTCCTAAATTACTCAAACGCTTCCTAAAGAGACAGTTTTGAACAAAGACCTGGTGTTTGCTCTGTCAGTCTCAGCACCACTCAGACTGCTCAGGTATAGATGGTGGTCCTCTGTTTACTTTGAGCTGTTTGCTGATGGATCATCTTACACATTTTTGTTTGCCTGCAGGAAGTTTCTTCTTACCTGCGACAGCTAATGAGCTCAAGTTAGAGGTTTTCCAGGTTTGGCCGCAGACTTGTAACAAAACAATAATCCTACTTCACTGTTTAATGTTGTATTGAAAGTCATGTGGAACGCTACTTAATGAATTTCCATAAAGAAGAAACACAATATCACACTATTTCATATTTTCACAAATGTTTTAGATGTGAAAATATGGCTATGTGTTTTGGGACATTTAACAAATAACATATTTAACATGTATGTGAAAATATGTGAGAATTTCTCTGTGAGAGGAATAAAATATCTATCTATCTATCTATCTATCTATCTATCTATATAAACCTGTTTTATTTTTGAAGGGGATTGTGCTAATTTAGTTAAAATAAGTTCCAATATTTAACGCTTAGTTGGGTACAACTGATCAGCTGACCAGCCTGTATAAAAAAGATAACATTAGATAATAAAAGATAATATTATCTGGACAATATACTCAGTCTGCGGTAGTTATGAAATAGCCTTATGGTGATATTGGTTGAATCTGCAAAACTTTGTTTAAAGACTTGAAAATAGTTATTATATATTGCATTATTATATATTATATACAATATTATTATATTGTTTTTGTCTTCATTCTTCTACTCTAACATTTGGAAAACTAAAAACACTGACATACATTTTCTATTGCATATATTTATGAAGCACATTTCTGAAAAATATATTTACAGCTTTACCAAAATATTTTACAAAATAATTCCAACGTAATTTCACCCTTTTGATAAAAATGGAAAAAGATTCAAGCAACAGTTTGGGAATTAATTTGGGAAATGTTCTTATTTGCTTTCTGGTGGAGGGTTACATGAGAAGATCGACACCACTCTGCTGTTTGTTAAAAATGAAGCCGCGACCTTTGGACAGAGCCAGGCTTTACGCTAAGCTAAGCTAAGCTAAGCTAGCTGTGGCTCATATTTAACAGACAGGCTTTAGAGTGGTGTCAATCTTCTCATCTGACTAACCGCAAGAAGGTTAATGAGCATATTTCC
This sequence comes from Synanceia verrucosa, assembly GCA_029721515.1. Classification (NCBI taxonomy): domain Eukaryota; kingdom Metazoa; phylum Chordata; class Actinopteri; order Perciformes; family Synanceiidae; genus Synanceia; species Synanceia verrucosa. The sequence goes on along the minus strand of CM056570.1, from coordinate 11,379,365 downwards.
TAACATGCAGAATTGTTCCTTAAAAGCTGCTTGTTGTTCAGGGTATAAGGGGAAAGGTTGTTTAAACGATAAAAGGCTGGTGATGTATTTTGCATTCTTGCTTGCATTTTTCCTTCACCACATCTGTGTGCTGCTCATGGTGGGAAACCTGATGAATCACTTCCTGAAAGCAGTTCAGACAGTCAGAGGAAGGTTTTTCCATCCAGGTCTTCAGTCTGCAGCGATAAAATTCACTTTGTTTCTCGTCAGAAGCAAAAATCCACTTTCAGTCCTTCAGTCATCAAACATCTTGTGTTTCTTCAGAGATGTCACAAGGCTGAAGATAACCTGTGATGTTTGTAGAGATGATTCTGGAGTTTCCTGTCCTCTGCGGAGAAAAACACAGAAAGAAATTCATTTATCAGGACTCAAAAGATTCAGAAACAGCCGCTTACTGTCGTTTCAAATCAAACAGAAACAGAGCAGTAGTAGGGGACTATAGTCAGCTGTGGATTAATCCATATTTGGTGCTCTAGTGGTGTCAGAGGCAGCCGGACAGTGTGTGTGGGATTGAGTCAGAATAAACTGTAGTTATTATTATTATATATCTGTATTTTTGCTTGAACAACGTACAAACTAAGACTTTTTTTCTAAAACAGAAGCACTTTCTCCTCTGTGTAATTTGTGACTATTTTAATCTCAGCCCTGTTTCTTAAAAACACAAACATTTGTGGTTGTTGAGTGGAGAAATGCAGCGTTTAGCAGAAAATAAATGTGTTTTTATAGCTTAAAACACAGGATGGAAACACTGCGGCTTCTTCGATGACTGTTTCTCAGATTTGTAATTCAACTAAAAGACTGAAATACAACTGTATCAAGAGAGTCGTAAAGAAAAAAAATTGTGGTGAAGAAATTCCTAGTTTGAGCGCAGTATCTGGTCAACGTAGTCTCATGAACTATTCGTATGATATCACACGAAAAGTAAGGCACAAATTTTCGTGCATCTGGTAAACACGGTACTGATTCTCATCTAATAAATTAGGATCCTTCACACAGTCATGGTGGAAATGAGAATTTGAATCAGACTCACCGTCTCTTTGTGGGGGTTTGAAAGATGTTGCAGAGTGGAAATCTGCAGCTTCCTGTGGTGCTGCAGGACCAGGATGAGCCTGACTCTGAGTCAGACTGGGACTGAGACCAGAGGACTGGGTCTGCCAGGGGGGGGCAGAGCTCATGTAGTTGGCAGCTGGACCTCCATACACAGCGTACTGGTTCGGTGGAGAATATGCACCAGCTGAGATGTAACCAGGCTGAGGGGGAAATAAAAGATTGTCTGAGGACGGTGGCTAGTGGTGTAAAACCATCCACTGAAGAGAAGCTCACTGTTAGCTGCTGCTGTATTTAAAAAGCCTGAGTTTGACCCACTGGGGGCTCCGCATGAAAGGTCAGGAATACCCACAAAAATCTTCTAGAAACCTGCCGAGTATACGCTGAGGTTCATGGATACGTGGACAGACTGACCAATGCATTCAAACATATTTTGTGACAACCACCGCTAACATGATATATTTCATAACACCCTAAATGTCCTCTCTTTCCAGACTTATACCCACGTTTCATATATGCCCTCAAAGCATCCTTAATGTCCAAAATATCATCATTTCCAATATAATTGATTCATTTTTCCGCAATATCATCAACACTAATGTCCCCATTATTCATAAATGTCCTCATTTTCTAAAAAATGTCCACAGAAGTCAGCATTCCTGAAATCTTTCCGAAAGTCCGAAAGTTTTCCCACAAACCCTCACTTTTCATAAATGTCACAAATTTCCACAAATATAAAACATTCAATAAATGTCCTGAAATCCTAAAACAGTGCACATTTTTTTCAAAAAATACTTTTGGTCATTTTATGCCTATATTTGATGGTGATTGACAGGAAATATGAAGAAAAACATGCAGCTGACCGACCATGGAGTCAAACTCACTGATTTTGCATCCAAACCAAACAGCTATCAGGTCGCCCAGTGGTCCATGTTTTAAAAATGTCCTCTCTTCACAAAAATGTCATTGAATCCCAAAAAGGTGTGTGGAAAAAAATAAAAACAAACCTCCCCTTTTCAAAATATCATGTCCTGAGTTTCTAAACACATCTTTGAATAGGCTACACAAAAAAATTAAATAAAATTCATTTTCCATAAACATCCTTGCTTTCTCAAAAAATTCACTCACTCACTTTCAAAAATAATAAAAAATAACTTTCCAAAGAAATAAGAACTAATGCAATTTCCAAAAATGTTCAAAAACTGTCCAAAATATTTCCAAAAAATGTCATCACCTCGACAAATGCTCATGGTCCTCACAAACATGGACAGGAGCAGCTGTCTTCATATATTTGATCAATGTCTCCTGAAAACACTCAGCTGTGATTGGCTGATTGGTTTTAACATCACAGCTCTGGGGATGTTTAACCAAACACAGCCTTTATTTCACTTATGATAGAAAGCATCATGACGACCCTAAACCACCTGGAAAACAGGACGTGGACCTCGATGACGTCCAGTCTGGTTACATTCAGACAAGGCTCCTCATGTGAGCCACAAAATACAAAATTTCTATTCACAGTCCCTGTTTTTATTGCCAAATTAAACATGAATAATATTTCTAGAAGTATTTCTGCAGCCTTAAATTATTATTTTCAAAAACAAGAAACAGAAAATTAGATTGTTTGGTTTATTTACCTGCTGTTGGTATTTGAGGTTTGGCTCACTGTTGTTATTTTTCTCCACGCCACCGACTACAGAGGCAAACGGCCGGCTGCTGCTCATACTGCTCATACTGGTCATACTGGTCATACTGGTCAGATCGGTCCAGTCCTCCATTTTAGTTAAGTGTCCATCAGATCCACGCAGTGCTGAAAAAAACATGTTAAACATGAATTATCAATTAGTACTTTAAGATTTGGACTCAAATCTGCTTCTGTTTTACCTTAAAAGTTCAGTACAATTTAAACCTGAAGTGAATTGATTAAAATGTCTCTATTTCTTCTGAACCTGTCTTGATTTGTGCCTTAAAAGAGCAAAGCTTTAAAAAGAAAAAAAAAAAGGCTTACTGAACTTGAACTCGGCTGATGATTTAAAAATTCAATAAAAACAGGTGAATTTGATTACAGTTTTGATTGCAAAACCGTACAAATACAAATATATATATTATATGATATTTTATAAATTGACTGCTTTTGATTTTTGGGAGGTATCCAATCTTTCAGCATCATTTTTATCTGGATGCCATAAAGTTCATTAACATTGTATTTTGTACATTAGTTTATAGTCTCTCTCTCTTTCTTTAATAGTTACTTGTTTTACTGTGAGAATTTGATGACTCATATTTACTTTTTCTAACTAAAAATATTTCAGGCTGTGGAAGTTTGAACAATGTTTGTCCAACATTAGTTAAATATCAGGAGACAGAAGGATGAATAAAGTGTGAACGACAAAAGATGAAATGAAACAAGAATTGCCCTATAAGCAACTGGGACATTTTATGAACGTATGAACGTAAAATTAAGCATGTAAAAATCACAATATAATTATATTGTTAGTATGGATGGGCCAGGTTGAAAACAATTACACTAATACTTAGAAAAAATAAATGACAAGATATTCATTAAAACGTCACCAAATAAAGACAATTAAGAGGAAATCAAATTTAAATATTAAAATAAACATTATTAATATAGTATCATGAGATTCCTCTGAATCTATTTTTGCTTAATTCACTTTTTAAACATATTTTTATTTGTATGTATATATTTTTTCGTTTGTAAACGTTACAATCTGCAATTAAAAACGTGTGCTGGGTATTTCGTAGATGTATGAGACACAATACATCAATATAGGTAAATAAAAATAAATATAAAGAATAACTGAATGAACAATAATAAAATTAAAATATTTGCATTAGTTTTAAACTAAGAAAATGGTTTATTCCTCTCAAAACTGACTTTAAATGAGCTCCGTTTAACTTTTATCTTTACAACTTAATTTCATTTTGAGGCGCGTTCACAGCTGAAATAAACATAACTTCATTTTAAAAATGGGATCATACATTTTGGAGAAATGTGCATAAAGTCATGAAGATATCAGAGGAGAGTATGGATTTATGTTCAGTGTGGTTTGTTGTAGTCTAATAAACCTGATAGTCTTTATTGTGAGTCCGTTTTAAAGGGCAGTCCACCGACCTGTCGGGTCCATGAAGGCCCGGACACCCAGGATGTCGTGCCAGGTCCTCGGCAGGCCGATTTGTCCGGTCCCTGTGGGGGCCCCGGAAGAGTACGGGTAGACGGGTCCGTACTGGAGCTGTGCCGGGACCGCTTTGCTGCCCTCATGGGGCTGAGACATAGTCCCGACCTTGTGCCTGAGTATCCGGCTGATGGAGCTCACAGACGGGACGTTGCACTTGTCACAGACCCCGTCAAACAGCAGCCGGTCCCGGATCTCCCAGGCGAAGATACCCGGGTCGCCCCGCTTGTAGTCCCGGATGCTGTTGACCACGGCCGGCGTGGTGACCCGGGGCTTGCTGCCGCCGATGGCTCCGGGCAGGATGGAGCCGGTGTCGTTGTACCGGGCCAGGATCTTTGACACGCAGCCGTGGGACACGCGCAGCTGGCGGCTGATGTCACAGGGTCTCATGCCAAGCTGCGCGAGCTCCACGATCCTCCGCCGCACCGGGTTGGGCAGAGGCCGGCCGTTAACGAACATCCCCCCGAGCTGGTTCACCTCCCCGTAGCTCTGCTCTGCAAACACGGGACAAACCCGGGACAAAGCCGGGATTGAGTGTGAAGCAGCTCCACTATGATCCATTTATGGTGATTAATTATGTGTTAATGATGCTCATATAAATGCTCATATAAAACATATTTATTACCGTTAGTTCATGTTGGCCATTTCAGTGACACATTCATTCAAACTGAAGGGTTTGATATTTTTTTTAACTAGGCCTATGTGAAAATGCATGTTAGTGTTTTTTTATCTAATTATCTCTTCTTATCTGATTTATGTTTATAATCGCTTTAAGAGATTTGCAGATTCAATATCTGGATGAACAACAATGAAAAATTCACGTGTCTCTTTTTCATTAAATGTGTTCATCATCTGATGACTTTTATACATTTCCATAGACTCAGAAAGCAACATTTCTTCAGATTTGTCTGAACTGAAATGATGGCCTGAATACTTTGAAATTATCACTCAAACGCACCACATTTTTTTTTCCAAATAAACAATTTTCTGACCTTTAATTTTAAAATCAGCCATGCAATTGGGAATGATTCCCAGATTAAGGATTATTTTCAGTCTAAGATAAAAATGTTTTTACATTAGAGCCTATATTTGCTCCAATGTGGACGTTATTGATCACTGATAGTTAAGGTAAGGCCTGAATGCCAGGTTTGACTTTGTTTAAATTATGTAAAATCTGCACTTTTTAACCAGTTTCATAACTTTATGGTCAAGTTGTTGTTTTCTGAATAAATGACCTGGAAAAGAAGTAAAACGAATTTCACTAAATCAAGCTTTGTAAGCTTTGAATATTAAACTGCAGACATCCAGCCTGTAGTCTTTTCTCAATGAGGCTGATATTTTTAATGCACATTAACACAGTTTAATCTAAGTAAATGGAATAAAGTTGAAGGAATAGTGGCATTGGTTAATTTTATTCCTGATGCTGATCATTAACACACATTTCCCAAAAAATAGCACCAACAAAGCAACTTATTGACAAGAAAAAAACTTTAAAAATAAAGCAATAACTTTGATCTATCCTGAAATATATTCACTCTCTCTCTGTTTTGGGTAAAAGTTCAGTTTTTATCATCTCACCCATCAGCTGTCGTCCACAGCGACTCACTGCTCCACCATCCAACTCCTACTGCAGCCTGCTGTCATCTGAGGCTCCTAGTCCTCCTGCTGGTCCTCCTCCTCCTCCTCCTCCTCCTGGAAGTCATGTCATCATTTCCTGTTGCAGAGCAGGAGGATCATTTGGCGTCAGTACTCAGAACAACAAGGGCCCCTGAAGGGCCTTTTGGCCCACATGTTTGCTCCTCTCATTTGACTCTGTTGCTCTTCTTTTGACACAGCGCTGTTTAAATCAGTGATCAGCAAACAGGACAAGAAGTATGTCTGCAGTTGCCTCAAGGGTTCAGGAAAGGATGAACTAGTTAAAATAAAAAAAATACTCACATAGAGTAACACAGGAGCACCTGCTGACAGTAGTAGTTGTAGCTGTTCTCTACAGCTGCAGACTCTCATGAAATATCCGTATGAAACTGAAAGAGGGGTGATTGTAACAACACCTACCTTCATGAAATGTTGATCAACGAAGATTATATATGGATGAAACATTTTTTGTATCTGCTGAACTATAAATTCCAGTTTAATTAATTAATCGTGTAATTAATTGCGTTTATCTGCTGGCAGTCAGGGCCGATCACCAGTGAACATGTGCGACATGTAATCTGAGATGTTACAATCTGTTTAAAATGCATAAACAGTCCAGAGATCCAAAACATTTAAAATATTTCATTTTGAAAGCAAAGTTAATCAGTCTAAAAAGATCAATATAACTAGAAACAAACACAAACAGCTTCTGTAATGTGAGCTAGCTCTAATATGAGCTCTTATTAACACATTAAGTATAACCACAGCTCAGACACAATAATTGAAGAATGATTTCATTTAAAATCAGGTCTTTGCTTTTTGTACCCAGGACACCAGATTCAGAGGCAAAAACCTTGACAATAATAATAATAATAATAATAATAATAATAATAATAATAATAACAATAATAGTAATAATGATAATACATTTTATTTGAGGCGCCTTTCGGACCCTCCAGGTCACCTTACAGGTATACAAAAAGAAACGCAATAATATACATCATATAATAAAAAAATACTAATAAATAACAATAGACAATAAAATATAAAGCTAAAATACATGAATCATTAGTTGCTTATGCTTAACCACTGGACTAGACCAGAAATATAGAATCAGAGACATTTACAATGAATACAAAGCACTTTTCTAAATGATTAGAAAATAAAATCTGTTTTCACTAAGCTGTATGGTGACATCTGTAGCTTAAGTCATGTAACAAACATTTAACCCATCTAACCATAAGTAGTTCTGTTGCCTAAACCTAAGTGTGTCATGCTGTATCACAACACTGACCTTTAGCATCAGGATGAAACGCTAAAGAGCTGCTGCCCAAGAAGTAAAGAAATTAGCTCATGTTGTTGGCTGATAAAAAAAATAGCCAAATGATCCTCCATTCTGCACCATTGATTACTGAGCGTGCATCATACAAGCGGCAGAATTAACGCTCCCACCATACCACCACTCACTGCATGTAAAGACTGTAAGAAGAACTCACCAAGGTGCTTGATATGTGAGAACATGGTGGCATGCAGGCTGAAAACACCACAGACACGACAATCTGACAGTTCATCCAGATTATCTGGAGGTCAAACAGCAGCAGGAATGTCAGTAATCTCTAATAATCTCTCGCTGCAGAGGTGACTTTAAAAATGACATTAACGATAATAGCTGTCTGTGTTATCAAATAATCGAGTTAGGAATCCAGAAGCAGCTTTAAGAACATAATGAACATAAAGAAACACATATAAACACTCCCGCACAAGGTGCAGGCATCATTTTTAATGCAATGGCGCCCCCTTGTGGAGAGTTTTCTTCATTACATTTTCACTGTGTCATCTGTGAATGGATATGATTGCTAGACTTCCGGTAAATCAGTTACAATCAATCAAGTCATTTAGATGGCATGCAAACATTGTCTAGACAAATGGACAAACAATTAAACATTTATGAAGAATAAAGTTTTCAATAATTCATGAATGATGGATCTGGTCTTGGGGATATAATAATGGGGCGACTCTATTTTTATAAAATTAATACCAAATCACATGAAAGTGTTTTGTTTATGTTTTGTTACTACAGCACACACACACACACACACACACACACGTTGTGTATTTGTGTATTGTGGGGACTTTACATTGACTTACATTCATTTCCGAGGCACTTCGCTCGACCCTAACCATATCCACTACCCATGTAATCCTAACCCTAACCCTAACCAAAGTATAACCTTACACTAACATTAAATGTTCTCTAAGTCTTCAGCCTAAAATGTAACACTTGACATTATGGGGACCTTCATTTTGTCCCCATAAGGACGGTGAGTCCCCACAATGTGACTGTGTGAACAGATTTATGTCCCCATAACCAGAAGTAATACCCGCTCACACACACAATACAACAACTACCCTAAAATGATTACCATAAATGATAAGACTAGAAGACTAGACTCAGTGCACTCTGGAAAGCAAAATCAAATTAAAACTGTTTTGGGGTAAAGAAAGATTTAACATTATTGATATATTTAAAAGAAGCTGCAGCTTCTCAGTCAGACAGCAGGGGGCAGTCTGAGCTTATCTGGACAGCCGGACTTATTCATGCGTAAACTAAAATGCAATAAGTAAACATAGACATAAACATAAATTATTTTTAAGATCAGTAGGTTTCTTCAACTGCACCATAGCTGTATAAAATTAGGGTAAATAAAACCTGGGCCTTAAATGTCCTCAAATGACATTTTTTCCTTTTTGTTTCTTTTGCTATGATTATTTTTATTTAATAAGCTTAAATTGGTGGAATTTGTTTGATTTTATTATTGTTTATTGATACTTGTCTTATTGTACACACTAATAGTTTTTATTTTAAGATAAGATAATCCTTATTTTTATAATTATTTCAATTTTATAAACTTTTTCATGCTTGGATAATTTTATTCTGTTTATTATATTTTTATTTTGTGTGTGATTGTGTGTGTGGATTTTGTACTAATCAGTTATTATTATTTTGTTAAATGATAAATCAGCCCTGGGGAGATGGTGCTGCTGGTGTGTGTGTGTGGTCATGAATATAGAAGACAGTCTATTGAAGGCAGCAGTCTGGACACCATGACAACTCCCAGCAGCCTCACATGTATTCCCAGCAGTGTGTGTGTGTGTGTGTGTGTGTGTGTGTGTGTGTGTCAGTCAGGCCATTATAAAGTGTTCAGGGGGAATAAATGGGATAAATGTGGAGGCTGTGCGGTCTTTGTGGCCGGCGGCTCGTCGTGTGTTTGTTTGCAGAATTCGACCACCCAGCAGGATCCAACACACACACACACACACACACACACACACACACACACACACACACACAAACACAAACTTAACCCAACATACAAACTGCTGTAAAAAAAAATGTACCTAAAAAAACTGAGCACTTCTAAAGACATCTGGTTAAAAAATGTTTTTCATACTTAACATGTTTCATTTACTCATATTTAGCCTTATATTTTATTAAAATACAAGAAATTAATGTCCTTGTGGCATCATCTCACACTGAGTCGTAACTGGAACATAAAATCTTAAATTTCATGACAAAAGTTGACTTTCATTAAACAGTAAATGTTCGGTGTGTTTCAAGAAAACGACGACTATATCTGTTCGATCTGTGGTTATTTTGTTGTGTGTCTGGGCTGATTTCATGTGAACAAACCATATAAACATGAGAGTCTGTTTGGTCAGCTATAGGAACAACATGTTGAATTCATTTAAAGCTCTTTTCCTCTTCTGATGGAGCTCAGCTGGTAGTTTCCCCATACTTCTAGCCTTTGTGCTAAGCTGTAGGCTAAAGGATCCCTGAGGCACAGCTCCTCTAAAGATTAATATGTTCATATTCTACTGAGGCAAGCGTTCATCTACACCAACTGTAATGGTCTGTCTTTAGGATTGAAGAGGTGCAGATCATTTCTCTCATGGGACAATAAAGATGTGAACTGATCTGGTGTGTTTGTCGATCAGCTGGTGTGTCAACACTTCATCTCTTCAGTTAATCCTCACAACAAACACTTGGTTTGGATGCTCAATAATATGACTTCTTTTTAACCTATTTTTTATTTTTTCATCTACTTATATCAGTTTATTAATATGTGAATGTCAGCAGCACACAGAGGGCAATATCTTTATTTGGTTCATTGCATTATTTATTCATATCTCTGCACTGCATTAATATGTGTATATGTCATGCACCAGGATACCAAGTTAAATTCCTTGTTTGTGCAAACTTACATGGCAATAAACTTGTTTCTGATTCTGATTTTGCTGATTAATATTTTTCCTCTCAAGTTTGTTTCAGTTTGACACAGTATGAAAGTATGTATAGTTTGGTTTGTAAAATGATTAGCAGTTTTAAATTAGAAAGTAAAATAAAGCAAAGAAACCAGAGCTTATATAACTCTATGACAAATCCTTTTTTAAATCCTGATGAATATTACTAGAGACATTGTTCATTATCTAGTTGAATGAGATGAATAAATAATATATAAAAAATAATATAATATAATAATAATAATATATAAATATAATATAATAAAAAAATATTTCAAAATAGTGTAAAAAAAACAGTCCTAGCCTATAAATAGTCTTTTTAAACATCTATTTTAGTGTTACAAAAGTAACGAATTACGCTCAGAAATAGATGACACAACACTCTAATATTAATTCCTCTTTATAGCTTCAGTATAAAATAAAAGTGCGGACACTGAACATGTAAACAGGAAGCGGATCAGTGACTCTAATAAATGCTAATGAGAGTCTTCTTCCTCTCTAATCCTCATCACTAAACACCCTCCTCCTCCTCCTCCTGCAGCATCTCTCCTTAAAGCTGCTCGCGTGTTTTTTTCACACCATCAACCACTTGACCCACGTGACCCGCCTCCGTCCACACACACACACACACACACACACACAGAGCCTTTAAAGGACGGAGGACCAGCTCTCCTCATGTCCCTCATGTCTTTCTCTTAGATCATCTCCGGTCGGCCCGCAGCTCCGGGCTCCTGCTCCGTTTACCGGCATTCATGGACCCAAACCCTCCGCTGGCTGCTCCTCTTTAACGGGTTGCAGAATCTGAACCATCTCGGCACACAAACTTGGAACTTTTTCCTTCTTCTCTCCACCTTTGTCTCTCTTTTTCCCTCCCGGCGTCATGTCTTTTGGCACCAACACAAAAGCGGGCTTCACCGTGCGGGACATCCTGGATCTCCCTAACCCGACCGGGAGATGCGGGTCCGGTACCGAGGAGACTGAGGAGGACGACACAGAGGAGGCCCCAGCTGAGGTTTCTGGGTCGGAAAACGCGCAGAAGTTGGGATTTAGCGGCCGGAGTTTGTGCGGACGCGGCGTTGGAAATTACGGCAGGTGGAGCTGCGGATCCGGTGACCTGCACCTCTCACGTGAGGACACCTGTTTTAAAGATAGCCTGAATATTATATTGTATTATTATATCACATGCTTTACATCTTGTAGCCTACTTATATCTATATATTACATATCCTCTATTATATCTCATTCCTGGTTCTAAACTCTTTAATTGGACTCTCTTCCGCTCATGCGTAATTACCAAATCAGACGTATGTATGTTTCTAATAAATATAATAAATTAAAGGGCCTATCTTTGAATATTTTTTTATGTTTTTACTAGGCCTATACTAAAATATTTTAAAGATACATCAGGTTATCATTAAATCATCATTTCTGTCCACACTGCCTTGCGCGTAACTGGAGACAGTCTCTTTTTTTGTCTTTCATTATTTCCTCATAAAATCAGTGATTAATGGAAAGCAGACGAAGTTTAGTTATGTTCTGTCCTGTCTACCTGTAGTACACGGTATTTCCTTAGAGTCCCGCACCGAACCAAAATCTCCAGAGCTCTCCACGGAAGAGTCCTCGGAACCTGCGGGCGGCGCGGCGCAGAAGAGCCGAGGCAGGAAGCGGCGGGTGCTTTTCTCCAAGGCGCAGACCTTTGAGTTGGAGCGCCGCTTCCGGCAGCAGCGTTACCTGTCCGCCCCGGAGCGGGAGCACCTGGCCCGTCTGATCCGCCTCACCCCGAACCAGGTGAAGATCTGGTTCCAGAACCACCGCTACAAGATGAAGAGGGCCGAGCACAGCTTCGAGGCGCTGCAGCTGCTGCCGGCGCGCAGAGTGGCCATCCCGCTTCTGGTGCGGGATGGGAAGCCCTGTGAGCGGATCGCAGCGCAGGACCTGGAGGTGACTCTCAGGTCCGGCCTGAGCCTGCCTCTGTGCGCCTACTCCCCGCTGCTGCATCCCGCATACGGCTCGGAGCACCCCGGGCTTCCGCAGCAGCTGGCGCACATGTACCACTGGAGCTGGTGAGGCCCAAGAGACACGAGGGACACTGAGTACTAAGAGGTCCATGTTCTCAGCTCCTGTTCGGCCTGAAATGATGGTTTGAATTCCCAAAGGAAGAGATGAACACCACCATTCGGAAAGTAAGAAAAATCCACCTTTTTTTAATGGAGTTTGGTTCATGTCAAGTTTTTTTTCTCACCAAAAAGGTGACATCTGGAAAGGGTGAGTCTTTTCTGACAAAAAGGATAAATCATGAGAAAATATTTAATTTAAAGTTAAAGCATTTTTAAAACGTATGACTCCCATCCTGGTTAGTTTCCAGTCTTTCTTCTAATTCAGACTTTAGTCGTTTATTGGAGGATTTCCCTTACAACCCTTCTGATTGGTGAATTGATGCTTTTCATTCTCATCCTCATCACAGATAAAACATGAAATTAAACTCTTTGGTGGATGAAAAAGACTGAAGTGGAACTGATCTTGTTTTTTGTTGTTTCTGTTGTGTTTTTCTGCAAATGTGTCACTTTTATCGGGAGAAACTCTCTCCATGTGTTTTATAAAGCTATTTATGATGTTGACCGGTGAGGTTGTTTAGTAATAAACTTGATATTTATGATGGTGAATAAAATGTAAAAAATTCAGCCTGGGTTAAGTTTTCGACACTCAGACTATAATATTATTCTTTACAAAGTTGTCGTTTTTTAACTCAATAATATGCACAATATGTATTTGATCATTTACTGCATGCATATTTCACAACACAAACCAATGCTTCCTTAATCAACAGAATGTCCTTTCATGTTGCTGTAATATTTATTAATATCTAGGCTATATATTATTCCTGCACTAAAATGTTTGCCCATTGTTTCTGTGATTACTTGAAAAGTAATCATGAGCATTAATTTTATACTCGAATATGAAGGATTAAAACTAAAGAAAATCATTAGATAATTTACTGAAATATCTTCCATGTTGTTATAGCAACATTTATTAAATTCTTCAAAAAGTGAATGGAGTTTGGTATATTTGCTGATCTGCTTTCCTCAGAAAAGTCTTTATAGGGCTAATTTATTTTTTACCAGCTGAGCAGAGCAACATTTAATATTTGAGGGGATTAAACTGAGAAAGAAGACAAAAGTGTTTTCTGGTCTAACCCACTGAGATTCATGTCTTCAGTTTATTCAAGAGCAAACTGAGCTGTTCTAATTTATCAGGTTATATTCTAGACAAAGTGGACATCATAAGCCTCACATCTTGAAGATTATTGAATGAAAAATACTCTAATTTGGGATAATTGGAGTTTATACTTAGATGAATATCATCTGAGCTGAAAGAGGACTCTGGGAAACAAAAAGTTCCAGGACAGATGAACTGAGACCAGGACCTAAACCAGGAACTGAGAGTGTCTTCTGAACATCTTTTGTTTCCACCACATTAGAGGAACTGTGGAGATGAAAGGAATCAAACCTGTTCATGCATTTATTAAACGAATAGAGGCGTTTGAATTTTCACATAATAAAGAAAAATGAATTGCTCTTTGTATTTGCTATTTCTGGTGTTTGAGTTTGATGTGCAGAATAAAGAAATGCAGAGGAGAACGACAACGCTGTGGACATGTGCTGAGTGTTTGATGATTATTTAACATAACCACCATGAAGCTGTGAGTGAGACGAGACCATAAAGCCCTGCCCTGTTTCACAGGTGAAGAATTCACAGCCTGAAAACTCAAACTGCTCCTAAACCTCCTGAACCTTTCCCCAGGACCAGCTTCACTACACTGGAGCAGGAAACACTGAGTCACAACCACAGTTTAGTTTCCAGAAAGTTCCTGGTCTTCAGGTAAACTTCCTGTTGCTGCAGATTTACTTTGGACAGCGCCGCAAACTAACCTTATATTTATTGCACAGACATGAGATCAATATTTGTATACAGACGGTTTGACATCCTTATGGAGATTTTGAAAATATTTGAAGGATTTATGTGCAAATCAATTGTCTATGTTTTTGTTTCATTAAGTCATTTTTTATTTTTAAAGTTGCGCTCAGAGATTAACAATTAAACAGTTTCTTTGCTTTAAGAATGGTATTAATGTTGTTTTAATTATTATTTTAGGATCACTCAGCAGGTGTGTATATGTTTTATATTTCATGCTGCTAGTTCAATAAAATTTAAATTTAATCAACACAAACATTTGAAAACAGAGCTGAATAGTTTGTCACATTTTAGTGAACAAAAAAAGCCCACAATTAAAGTGTGGTGCAAACATCACTTGTTAAAATGGAAATCACAATTTATTACGGGCAAGTTGAATTATTATGTATAATCACCAGATGTGCTGTATAAGTGATTTCATATGTTTGTGTTTTCTTATCTTTAGACTGACTGTTTTGGTTTTCTATTGTGACGGGATTAAAACATCTTTACTGCAGTGGACGACTTCATTCACAGAAAGAAAACCAGCGATTTACTGTGTTGTGACAAAGAGAGAAAGACCCCCCTCTGTGTGTGTGTGTGTGTGTGTGTGTGTGTGTGTGTGTGTGTGTGTGTGTGTGTGCTGGGGGTCTCTGTATTCAGTGGGGTCAGAGGTCAGCTCATCTCAGAAGGGATGATGGATGTGTCACCTGCTTCTATAAAAGAGGAGAAGAAAAAGAAAAGCAGAAAGAGTCCAGGAAGAAAAACAGAGCTGAGAGTTTTCAGCTCAACACATTCAGATCAAACCAGCAGTGAAAGTATCCAGTGACAAGTAGTGAGAGTCTCCTTCCTCTGTGTCATAGAGCGCCATTAAAACACATGAGTGAGCCTCACTGTGTCTGCAGTTTATTCTAACTCAATCCCACACACACTGTAGTTTATTCTGACTCAATCCCACACACTGTAGTTTATTCTGACTCAATCCCACACACTGTAGTTTATTCTGACTCAATCCCACACACTGTAGTTTATTCTGGCTCAATCCTTCACACTGTAGTTTATTCTGACTCAATCCCACACACTGTAGTTTATTCTGACTCAACCTTCACACTGTAGTTTATTCTGACTCAACCCCACACACTGTAGTTTATTCTGACTCAAATCCTTCACACTGTAGTTTATTCTGACTCAATCCCACACACTGTAGTTTATTCTGACTCAATCCTTCACACTGTAGTTTATTCTGACTCAATCCCACACACTGTAGTTTATTCTGACTCAATCCTTCACACTGTAGTTTATTCTGACTCAATCCCACACACTGTAGTTTATTCTGATTCAATCCCACACACTGTAGTTTATTCTGACTCAATCCTTCACACTGTAGTTTATTCTAACTCGACCCCACACACTGTAGTTTATTCTGACTCAATCCCACACACTGTAGTTTATTCTGACTCAATCCCACACACTGTAGTTTATTCTAACTCAACCTACACACTGTAGTTTATTCTGACTCAATCACACACACTGTAGTTTATTCTGACTCAATCCCACACACTGTAGTTTATTCTAACTCAACCTACACACAGTAGTTTATTCTGACTCAATCCCACACACTGTAGTTTATTCTGACTCAATCCTTCACACTGTAGTTTATTCTAACTCAACCTACACACTGTAGTTTATTCTGACTCAATCCCACACACTGTAGTTTATTCTGACTCAACCCCACACACTGTAGTTTATTCTGACTCAACCCGCACACTGTAGTTTATTCTAACTCAATCCCACACACTGTAGTTTATTCTGACTCAATCCCACTGTAGTTTATTCTGACTCAATCGCACACACTGTAGTTTATTCTGACTCAATCCCGCACACTGTAGTTTATTCTGACTCAATCCCACACACTGTAGTTTATTCTGACTCAATCCCACTGTAGTTTATTCTGACTCAATCGCACACACTGTAGTTTATTCTGACTCAATCCCACACACTGTAGTTTATTCTGACTCAACCCGCACACTGTAGTTTATTCTAACTCAATCCCACACACTGTAGTTTATTCTGACTCAATCCCACACACTGTAGTTTATTCTGACTCAACCCCACACACTGTAGTTTATTCTGACTCAACCCGCACACTGTAGTTTATTCTAACTCAATCCCACACACTGTAGTTTATTCTGACTCAATCCCACTGTAGTTTATTCTGACTCAATCGCACACACTGTAGTTTATTCTGACTCAACCCGCACACTGTAGTTTATTCTGACTCAATCCCACACACTGTAGTTTATTCTGACTCAACCCACACACTGTAGTTTATTCTGACTCAATCCCACACACTGTAGTTTATTTTGACTCAGTCCCACTGTCGTTTAATCTGACTCAGTCACACAGACACCATTCTACTGCCACTGACACTCACTACGGCACCAAATGTGGATTAATCCACAGCTGAAAATAGTGACCCACTGATGGACTATTTCCTGTTGTTTGTTTCTTGGTGTTTTAGAGGAAAAACTACAATAAGCAGCTGTATTAGTAAATTACAGAGTCAGTTTTAAAACTACATAAATATAGGTCTGCTAACAAACACTAAGGAAAACCACAGTCCTGTTTTAATCTGCTGCATAAAGACTAGCCTGATTATTATTGGAGGAGAACATACAGATAAGAGTCTCTGTCTATGTGTGGACCAGTGTGAGTGTTAGACCTGAGGATATTTGTTTTTTAATAAGCTGAGGTTCAAGCAGAGACAGCTCAGATTAAGCAAAAAGACCATTAATATAGCTATGTTTCCCAACTGGTTGCTTGAAAAAAAATGTCTGACTGAAATCTCTGAATAACATTGATAAATAAAACACAAAGAAAGAAAAAGCATTGCAGGACATGATAAAGAGGAAAATAGATACTTGTTGTATGAGATAATCAGCAGTGATTTGCAGCAAATCGTTTAAAACGTAATAAAACACGCTGGTACTGGCTGTTAAAAAAACGTAAAAAAGTCTGTATATTTGAGAGGCTTTTCTCTCCTCTCTGTTTATTTTCTACTATTTTCCTCTATATTCAGTTTGTTTCCACATTATGACGATTAATATTTCTGTATTTACTCCTTTATTGTCTGAATCTTCCAATTCAATGAAACCAGCATCTCACATACTAAAGAACAAAAACAGATATTTTTATATTTTATAGCCTCTCTTATTCTGTTTATCATTTCTCTATATGTACAGTCAGTTGTGAGTTTAAATGACCAACTATATTTAGTTGTCATTATCACGATTTATAATTTTCTCATTGGTGTAGTTCATATATACTTTTTAGTTTGAAGTCTTAAAATTATTATTTTCTATTTCTAATCCTCGTATTTTAAATGCGTGTTCATCCTGCAGTCAACAGGTGGCAGCAAACACTTGATCTTAACATGCTTTAGCCATTTGATCTGGTCCTCACATAGATAAAATCACCTTTTATTCTGATCCTTACAGGAGACACTGCAGGAAAAATATGTTTTTCATACACTGCTCAATTTTACATTTTAGGCTTTTTACACTTTTCAGAGTGAGAAGAATTAAAACAATGGTCGTCTAAATGAATGTGGTTAACTGTGTTTCATGGTGACATTTTTTACCCCTTTCACCTCAGTTGTGGTCAGAATGTAGGCTATAATAATAATCTGAAATCATTATTTTTTTCTAAATTAAATTCATTTTCCTCTGTGCCACTTCATCCACCATTTGCAGTCTGAATGTTTTCACAGAGAGGTTTTTCATCTATCATTCATGGCTGATTCACATAATATTTTATTCCTAAAAACATGGTTAAATAGATTTTCTAAATTGCTAATGACAGTATTTTCTGATTTATGGTGAGCAAAGGTTCATGAGTTAAAGCTTTGTTTGTCTATCTGAACATACATTTCCAGAAAACTTGTAATACAAAGCATATTCATGTCGATACAAGTAATTATTTGGGTTTGATGGTGGCCTTTTTGCTTCTCATATTAATCTGAGCTGTCTCTCAGCTTTATTAAAAAACAAATATCCTCAGGTCTAACACTCACACTGGTCCTCACATAGACACACGTCTGGATGTTCTCCTCAAATGATAATCAAGTTGATCTTTGTTAAAACAGCACTGTGGACACACTGAAACTGAAGTCCTGGCTTTCCTAAAACCAGTGAGGCTCACTGATCTCTGTGACACAGAGGGAGGACACAGTGCACAGGTGCGTTAGATTCCTTCACAGTGAGGGAAAGTAATACACACACCCCGCTGGTCTGGACAGGAAATGCATGGATTCAATACTGCGTATGGGTTTGTTTTCACAGAAGACATTTTGACATGTGACACGTGGCTGCTTCAGTTTCTGACAATTTTCAACTGAAAATTGTGAAAAAAGATGAAGCAGATGAAAACAAATCTCCCTCACACTGTATCATGTGACATAGCAATAAAGAAAATGTATTTTTAAGAGTGGAGGAAGAACAGGGATGGTGGAATAAAATCTATATCTAATATCTCTGCTCAATATATCATAAAATATTAATAAAAATAATAATTCAACAAACCAGTCAGGTGTGGAAAAACATATAGAAAAACATAGAGTAAAAGTAACCAAACCACTCTGTGAAACCATTCCACCACAAGATAAGGCCTGCAGTCAAAACCTTCCTTAAGTTAAAGCAATCAGTTATCATCAACTAAATATACTTAAATCACTCATAGTGTAGTACAATATTCCCTGTTTTACTGTGATGTTTCTGGATTAATATTACTGCTGTATTCATGTGTGCGCACCAATCAATCATAACATGATGACCATCTGTATAATATAGTGTTGGTCCCCCTGTCTGACCTCTGACCCCTGAAGGTTTATTCTGTGGTATCTGACTACTTTCTCTGTTCAGCAGCATTAACTTCTCTGGTCTGTTGGATCAGACCACCAGGACCAGCCTTCACTCCCCTCCTGCATCAATGATCCTTGTCCTCTCATGACCCTGTCTCTGGTTCACCACTGGTCCTTCCTTGGACCACTTTTGATAGATCCTGACCACTGCAGACCAGGAACAGACCACCAGAGCTGCAGTTCTGGAGATGCTCTGATCCAGTCCTCTAGACATCACTGTTTGCTTCTTGCCTGTTTTTAGTTTTGTGACAATGCATTTTTAGCTGATCCAAAATGCTAAGAGTTTATTTAGCTTAATTCATCCTTTTAATAATCACAAACATTCAACAACTGTATGAAAACATTTTTTTGTTAAAATTATTAAAACATCAGAACAATTACAAATAGGAAAGAATCAGAAAAAAAAAAAACAGACCAACCTCATGATGGCGCTCCAGTGTTAACATCATAGAACACACACACACATCTCATTTCTCATCTTTTCATGTTAATGCGTTTCTTCTTTAGCCGCCAAGTGGTGCCTTGACCTCCGTCGACCTTCAGACAGACTCACTGAATGATTTTTGAAGACCACTTCTTCACACGTGACCTCAGACCTCCTCCTTTCTCCTGGTGCAGCCTGAAACATGTGAGCGGGACAAAATAATATTGACTGGAAAAAATAACTAAACAAAAATCTGCCTGGATGAATATAAATATTTAATAGATATTAGTGATTCGCTACATGAATCTTAAAGGGAACCTAAAGTAAAACTAAAATAAAATGACTGTTAGTGCAAGATTGTGGACATGTTGAAAAATGTGTCATGTGGAGGGTTTTTATTTATTTATGACAGAATAAAAAGTTATTACTAGAACATCTCTACCTAAACAGGTATTTCTTAACGTATCCTCAAAATGTATCGCTATCAGACAGCATTAGTTTGAGCTACAGTGTTTACAAAGCCATGTGAAAACTTCAGTGCCGCCTAGTGGAGGCATCACAAGTATAAAACACAGAGCGGATTACAATTACAAAAAAAGCATTAATAAGGGCACAACAACACACAGACACATGAGCACACTGTACTGTCTCTACAGTAAACAAACTATTAATAAACTAGTTCAATATTATCTGTGTGAAGAGGTGACAGTGGTGATGTTGTGTCAAACACATTTATGTGCTGTGCTGCAGAGATAGCTTCTGGAATGAGTCAAGTCAATTTTATTTGGATAGCACAATATCACAAATTACAAATTATCCTAAGAGGGTTTTATAATCTGTACAGGATATGACACCCTCTGTCCTTTAAAAACAGCCGTCACATTAACTAAAGAAAAACCCCCGAAAAAAACAAAAAGTTTGAACAAGGAAAAGAAACGGCAGAAACCTCAGGAAGAGCAACAGAGGAGGGACAGACATGAAATAGATGTCATGAATACAGAGTAACACCCATGAAAAACACACATAGACACTCCATACAACAACAGTTAATACATGTGAAATAGTGTGCAGAGAAAGTGCATAAAAGGCATGCTAATGCTAACCAGCTAGCCCTGTCCACTCTTGTGACATCACTCGTTGTGAGAGGACAAAGACGGCCCTGACGCCACTCACAGTTCAGGGTTGGTTGATTTGTTTGTTTATTGGATTCAATCCAAAGTGTTACAGCTGAGAAAAAGATGAGCCAGCAAACTTCAGCACCTGTTGCTCTGGTCCTGGGGGTCTGGTCCTGTTGGTCTAGTCCTGGGGGTCTGGTCCTGGGGGTCTGGTCCTGTTGGTCTAGTCCTGGGGGTCTGGTCCTGTTGGTCTAGTCCTGGGGGTCTGATCCTGTCAGTCTAGTCCTGGGGGTCTGGTCCTGGGGGTCTGGTCCTGTCGGTCTAGTCCTGGGGTTCTGATCCTGTCAGTCTAGTCCTGGGGGTCTGGTCCTGTCGGTCTAGTCCTGGGGGTCTGGTCCTGTCGGTCTAGTCCTGGGGGTCTGGTCCTGTTGGTCTAGTCCTGGGGGTCTGGTCCTGTTGGTCTAGTCCTGGGGGTCTGATCCTGTCGGTCTAGTCCTGGGGTTCTGATCCTGTCAGTCTAGTCCTGGGGGTCTGGTCCTGTCGGTCTAGTCCTGGGGGTCTGGTCCTGTTGGTCTAGTCCTGGGGGTCTGGTCCTGGGGGTCTGGTCCTGTTGGTCTAGTCCTGGGGGTCTGATCCTGTCAGTCTAGTCCTGGGGGTCTGGTCCTGGGGGTCTGGTCCTGTCGGTCTAGTCCTGGGGTTCTGATCCTGTCAGTCTAGTCCTGGGGGTCTGGTCCTGTCGGTCTAGTCCTGGGGGTCTGGTCCTGTTGGTCTAGTCCTGGGGTCTGGTCCTGTTGCTCTGGTCCTGGGGGTCTGGTCCTGTCGGTCTAGTTCTGGGGTTCTGGTCCTGTTGGTCTAGTCCTGGGGGTCTGGTCCTGTTGCTCTGGTCCTGGGGTTCTGGTCCTGTCGGTCTAGTTCTGGGGTTCTGGTCCTGTTGGTCTAGTCCTGGGGGTCTGGTCCTGTTGCTCTGGTCCTGGGGTTCTGGTCCTGTCGGTCTAGTTCTGGGGGGTCTGGTCCTGTTGGTCTAGTCCTGGGGGGTCTGGTCCTGTTGCTCTGGTCCTGGGGGTCTGGTCCTGTTGGTCTAGTCCTGGGGGGTCTGGTCCTGTTGCTCTGGTCCTGGGGGTCTGGTCCTGTTGGTCTAGTCCTGGGGGGTCTGGTCCTGTTGCTCTGGTCCTGGGGGTCTGGTCGTGTCGGTCTAGTTCTGGGGTTTCTGGTCCTGTTGCTCTGGTCCTGGGGGTCTGAACCGCTCTCCCTGCTGGCTCAGCAATCTTTCTGTTGCTGCTGTCACACAAGGGTTAGGGTGGTGCTCTGAGCGCTAATAGCTGAGGTGTTTTATGTAGACATTACAGACTGCACCTTTAAGAGAAACACAACTGAGACATAGTTCATGAGTCGAGACAATTTAGTTCCCAGGAGTTGTGGCTGCTGGAGGACTCACCACATCACCTCCCCCTCCTCCTCCTCCTCCTTCTCCTCTCTATGTGGAGTTCTAGTGGATTTTTAGTGGCTCAGGAGCCAGGTGGTCTGGACGCCCCCACAACCCTGGATGGAGTGGGCTGCTTTTTCAAGAGGCGTTCAGGGGCCCCAGCTGCTTGGCCTAATGCTCCTCCAGAGAGCCGAGGATTAAACCGAGGGGAGACGGGTAGAGGACCAGAGTCTGCAGAGGGGAAATGAAAGGAAGCAAATAGTCAAGAATCATAAAAAGGAGGGTTTAGATGCTGTAATGCCCCCCTCCACCTCCACCTCCACCTCCACCCTCAGCTGGAGACATGATTCGATGCAACAGGTGATTTCACCTGAGGACCGTCTGGAGAAAAAGAAACGTGAAGAATCTCAAGCACAAATACTGTTCTGAAACCTCTCATGATAAATTCTTAAATTCAGAATGTTATTTAAATAAAAGTTCATAGGTATTTTCAGCAAAATGTGCTTTAAGTATCAAAATAAAAAAAGTATATTATTATAGAATATTATACACTTCAACCAGTTCATCATGTGGAGCCAGTTTTGGATACTCTGCATACAACTGGGTGGATTAGTAATATCAACAGCATCATATCATATCAACATATGATTTTTATGTAAAAAGTAAGTGGGCTCAGATAAATGAGGTGGTCTTTGATGTGTATATAAATATAATAGTAAAATAAAAAGTAAAAAATGAAATAATTAATAGCACAAAATAATAAAAAGTGAAGTAGCAGGATATATATAGTTAGTTTAGCACGTTAGCATGCAGCTAAATAGTCAACTAATTGATCGGTTGATCAGCAGACACAGAATCACAATCTATTGTTCATAATCAATCGTTCATGGAATTTTTTTTATTCAAATATTCAGAAATTTTCCCACTATTTTGGTTTTGGACTAACCAAGCAAGAGATTTTGATGGACATTTTTTTTTTTTTATATTTTCTTATATTTAATTGACCAAACAACAAATAGACAATAAAACTGAATGTTGGTTGTGGTCCGAATGCTAGCATTAGCTAATTAGCTCTAAACACAGAGAACAGCTGAGACTGATGGGAAAGAATTCTGTTTTGCAGAAATTTGGCCACAAATGAGAGCAAATTGAAATGTTGACCTGGTGATGGAGCCCCAGGGAAAGATCCCCAAACACACAAAAGCTTGTGTCTGATTTCACCCAGAATTTGTTTGATTTGTTGAAACAAAGGCCAAAAAAAACAAAAAACAAAGTAAACCCAGTAGTAAAAAGTCCTGTATTCAAAATCCCAAATAAAAGTATGAAAGAATCAAAATATGCTTATAGTAGGAAAGTATGCAGAATACTATTACCTGATTGTATTATAATTATTGATATATTATTAGAAAGTGTTGAACTAATTATCATTACTTTATGTACTGTTGTCTATTTAACCTATAATAATGCATCATAATGTGTTAGTTGATTTATATTTTCTATTAATCTGAATCTGTAAAGTATCAAATGTTGCATAAATATACTGGAATAAAAAAAAAAAACAGACATCATTTAGTAGAAATATAAAGTAGAAGAAATCAGACAGAAAGAAAACACAATAAGAACCAAAGCAAACATTTTATTTTCATGAACGAATAGTTCATAATAAGTTGGCCAGAAAACACAGCTATCTTTTCAGCTGGAATAAGCAATGTGAATATTTTTATTATAAATATCTGTGACTAAATACACACAGTTACTCTCATTTTCACACACTCACACAAAAATCTATATCTTTCTAAGATAAAAAAAGATCAAAGTCTGTGACAGTGTAAAAACAAAGATTAATGTCTTATTCTGGAATAAACAAAAAGGATCAGATTTATACTTTTAACACCAGAAACACTGATCAAACTATGTTTTGTGTTTCCACTGGGTATTTTTTTTAATAAAGTTAAATTAGGAAAGTTTTGAAGGCTGAAATATCCAAATGATATTTGTTTTTTCTGGCTAAAATCATAAAAACAATCTTATAGCAGCTCACTGTACTTCAGCTGTTTAAGTGTTTTCTTCTTGCTGCAGATTAACTCACTTAAACACTGTGGGCTCTCTTTATCATGACTATTATTAATATTAATAAAGCATGTTATTGAGAAAGCAGTCGAGGACGCTGCCGAGTTCTCACAGACCTGAAGAAGCTTTTCTTCTCTGATTTGCAGGAAGATTTTTCTTATTGACGACATTAATAGCCAAGAAGAGAGTTCACTCACCTCCAGAGGCCGACGGCACTCAGCTCACAGTGGAGTTAAGTAGCTTCAGGCTGATTCAGACCTGAGGATGGAGCCTTTCATAAGGAAGAAAGATGACTGATGGCTGTTTCTCGCCTCTCTGCCCACACTGTTTACACACATATATCCTGTAAAAGCAGACTGCAGCAGGGAAACACTGAGCTTCAGCTTCTTGGTGTTTTGGTCTGCAGAGATAAATGTTCATTTCATTTCAGAGAGATTAAATGCAAAACAGAGATTTTAAAAGCAAGAATAAAGTCTAAAAGGCATCGATCTAATCCACATCTCTGAGGAAACTTGGACTAGAAATGACACAGAGTGCATTTAACATCCTTTACGTTTAGTTTTTCACTGTATCTTCTGTCATGAAGGCCTGAAAGTCTGGTGAAGAGACGCTGAAGAATGTATTTATTTATAGTTTAAGTGCTTAAAGTGCACAAATTTACACATATGATGTCTAAAAACAATAAAATAAGACAGAAAATATAAGGCCATGAGCTCAGTGGAAGATGAACCAAGAGGAGCTCTAAAGTCACCATAAACCATCAGCATATGAATATTATTACAGCAACATGAGGATATGTAAAATCATAAAAACACTCATCATTCAAGTTCTTTACTATAATTTAAGTAGCCATTAAACAGTTACATTTCTATAATACCGTGATAACATTAAACCACATGCACTTCCTGCAGGAACAGAGTTATTATTAACTATATAACAGAACAATTAAAAAGCCAAAAACCATTAGAGACATTGAGTGTATAACACTGTGAGTAGTT
Organism: Synanceia verrucosa; assembly: GCA_029721515.1. NCBI lineage: Eukaryota > Metazoa > Chordata > Actinopteri > Perciformes > Synanceiidae > Synanceia > Synanceia verrucosa. Next base: position 11,354,246 of record CM056570.1, on the reverse strand, counting down.
TTAGTAGGATTCCTCCTCCTACTACTACTACTACTAGTACTCTTGCCTCTCTGGAGATATTCTATATTATTGCAAGATTTAAAAAGTATTACATATAGAATGGGATGAATATTTTAGATCCATCATGTGATCTTATGACCAAAAGACCTTCCAGCTGTAATTAATTCACCTTCAGTCATTGTGAACAGCTGGACCAGTAAATTTCTGGAGACATGAGCTCCTCTCCTCTCCAGCGGTTCTTCTCGCAGCTCTGAGAGCCGCCTGAAGCTCCGCTGAGGTCCCGGTTCCTCCGGCAGCTGGACGGTCCACCGGAGAGAAAACAAAGAGAGGACTCGGTTTTAATCCGCCGCCGTGAAGTGACGCAGCAGGTCAGCAGGTGATTGGCTGCTGGAGCTGCGCTTCAAAGGTGCATTTGTGCAGGAAACACCTGCAGCTGCGGTCACTTTTGTAGACTCAAACTTTAGAATAATAATTTAAGTCAAAAACCAAAAAGAAAAAAAAGACATGACAATGTCATTTATGTATTCCTTTACTTTTGGTCAGTTAATGTAAGTTTTTTAGTATGTATGAATTTCTTTTCTCTTCCTACCATCCCAATAATTATATAAAAATTAAATATTAAAATATGAGAAAAAAAAATAATTTCAAGGTTAAAATCTTTCAAAAGTCAATAGGCTACCTTCTCAAATGTTTGACTTTAATTTTCGAAATACTGATTTAAACTTTTGTTGGAATTAGACATATATTACTAAAAGCTAAAATGACGAAGTAAAGAACATTTCGAGCGAGTGATCATGAATAATTAAAGTAGCTGCAGACCCTAAGAAACCAAAGAGAACAGATTAATTCATTTCTAAACTGATAGTGGCATTATACGTAGTGTTTTGTTTACAGCCTGAATAGATATTTAGAAATATATATGACTATGTTTTTTACAGATATATAAAACAAACTTTAATTAAAAAGTATTTCACAGTTAGTAAAGATAAATTTAAATTTCTCTCTTCAGGAAAATAAATAAGAAGTTGATCAGTAAGTAAATATTAATTTATAGCAAACAACTCTGATCTACTATTGACTGACAGTTAAAACAAGCACTTCAAATAAAAAGCAGAAATTAATCATTTCTCAATTTGAAGGAAAAGAAAGTGCAGTTAATGAAAATTTTACCATTCGTGCGTCATCGGAAAATTGGACTAAGACAAACAGACCTGGACAGACCTGAGCAGACCTGAGCAGACCTGGACAGACCTGGACAGACCTGAGCAGACCTGAGCAGACCTGGACAGACCTGAACAAACAGGCACTAATTACAGACAGGTGAAGTTCTGTCAAGTGGTCAAAATCATAATGAGAGACTGATTTTGCTTCCCAAATATCCATAACATCAGCAGGCTAATAATTACCAGCTGATGCATTAAGTTTATTGATCACCAATAGGCCTCGTTCATTGTTAATAACATTAAATGGGATCGTTCCAGTATTTGAAGTGAAGTTCTTCTGTGACTTTAAAGAAATTTCTGCCTCCGTGTCCTTGTTTGGGTCAAACAGCACCAGCGGCAGCAGAGAGTAGGTCCAATCCATCTCCCACACTCACCTCTGTGATGTCAGGCTTCGTTTGCTCCGCCCCTCCATGTGTTGGAGTCTGAGTCCAGCAGGATAAGGACCACCCGTCTCCTCCTGCAGCCGACCAGCTGGACTTCTTCCCAGGGACACAGAAGAAGCAAGAAGCCGGAGGGAGGGCGGGGGACACAGACACAGACCCGACCACATCCAGCCAGAGCACGGGGTGTCCGCCACACCATGTCCTTCAGCCCCAAGCACTCCACCCCCTTCTCAGTCACCGACATTTTGAGCCCGATGGAGGACAGCTACCGGAGGTTTGGAGGTATGGAGCCCTCTGCGGGGAGCCTCGGGTCCCAGCTGGGCGCCTACCGGCAGCAGCAGGTCTCCCAGCCCGGTATGCAGCACCATCAGCACCAGGCGCAGCAGCAGCAGCAGCATCAGTCGCCTCATCTCCATCACCATCACCACCACCATCATCACCACCACCTGTCCGCCTCCTCTTCATCCTCATCCTCCTCCTCTTCCTCAGCCTCGGTCACAGCAGCAGCAGCAGCCGCCGCCGCGCTGGGACCCGGCGGGCCCTACCACCACCATGTGCCCCACGGGGTGCCGCAGTTCTCCGGGGCCGTAGGAGGGTTCTGCAACGGAGGCATCGGGAACGTCGGAGACCTGCCGTCCTACCAGGAGACGGTGAGGAGCGGAGGGGCGGCAGCAGCGTGGTACAGCAACCCGGAGCCCAGATACCCGACAAGTAAGAGCAGCTTCAATTAAAAGTTTATTCATTTATTTTACGCATTTCTTTGTAATCTGAAAGTTAATTAATTTATTATTTTATTATTTTGAGAACTTTTAAAACGGACAAAATGTGACACTATTTACGCACGATGTCGCTAAAATTACAGTGACCTTGTATATTTTATGGCACTATTTTCTCACACTAAGACTTCACATTAAAACACATTTTCAAAGCTCGTCGTTGTTGAACGTGTCTGTGGATTTAACAGCAGCATTTTGATGTTTAGCCTATTTTCCTCCATAGTGACAGAATTTCTATAAATGTATCTCTGAAAAGTAATTATTATGAAAAGTCCAAGCTTTGCTGATAACGGGATTTATTCCTAAAATTAACTATATTCTAATATAATAAAAACGAAACGGCTTATTTTATTAGTTTAACATTAATTTCAAATTATTTTCAGTGTGTTTTAACTAGCCATTAAATGAATACAGATCATCATGTTTGATCCGTTCAGGGATTATTGATTATTATTTCTTGGCTCTTTCTACATCAAACGTTGAGTGTTTTTCCGCTAAGTTTCCAGATTCATGGGCCCCTCTGGAGGCATGAACATGTCCGGGATGGTGGGCAGCCTGGCTGGGATGGACTCCAGCTCCAAGTCCATGGTGACGCTGCACTCGGCACCACGGAGGAAGCGGCGCGTGCTCTTCTCGCAGGCGCAGGTGTATGAGCTCGAGCGGCGCTTCAAGCAGCAGAAGTACCTGTCCGCCCCGGAAAGAGAGCACCTGGCCGGCCTGATCCACCTCAGCCCGAACCAGGTGAAGATCTGGTTCCAGAACCATCGCTACAAGCTGAAGCGGCAGGCCAAGGACAAGGCCGCGGGGCCGCTGCAGCAGGACGGAGGCAGCGGCGAGGCTCTGTGCGCCACGACCCACCGCTCTTCCTCCGTGTCCCCAGTTCTCTCCAAGACCGGTAAGGGATGCCGGAACGACTCCAGCGGCTCCCACCAGACCGGAAACCGACAGAGCAGCTCGGGGGAGGTGTTGACAGCGACAGCGCAGCAGCAGGTGAACCAGCTTTCGTCCACGGAGGAGCTGGATGATTTGTCTCCGAGTCCACCGATGGGACTGCACGGCCAGATCAACATGACGCAGACGGACGCGGCGCTAATCGAGTACACAAACAGCATGATGGGCTCCAATTTACTGTACGGGAGGACTTGGTAGGGACAACGAGAAGAGGACAGGCGAGAGAGACATGAGGGGCCTCGAACCCGTTTTTTTTTGAGAACCGGCTGGAGGACAAAAACAAGCACCAGACTGTTTTTTTTCTTTCTTTACGTGCGTAAAGTTCTGGTTCCTTTACGCACACAGGGACTCAAAAGACACTCTGTGGTTTTGAGCAATAAGGTGCAACAATAAACTGTAAATTAGAGGCTTGAATCTGGTGTGAATGTCAGTCATGTGTTTCTCCATCTGTTCACCAGAAGAGCTGCTGCGTTAAAACAGGAAGAAATGTAAGGGGATTCAGGACGAGGCACGCGCACCATGCCTCATATCCATGATTAAATTATTGCAGTTTTATATATAAAGTTAATACAGAGGAGAAGCAACAGAGGCCGCTCTGAGAAATGAAACACAGCCGACTCTCAGTTCGGAATTAAACGAATTGAGAAATATTTTCATCGAAAGTAAATCAGTAAATATTCTTTTGTCACGACTTGTTTCCAGTATCGAATAAATATTTTCATTTTGACCACTTCAATGTTTTTTTGTGGAGCTTGAAAATATATATTTTATGTGTTTTTAAACACGGTATTTTGGACAAAAAGAGTGATGCTTCAATGAAGCCAAATATTCTTCATTTAAACCTAAAAAAAATGGTTTCCATTTTGGGAGGAAATTCAGATTTTGTTTGGAGTTTTATACAAAGATGAGTGAAGTTTCAAGAATTTAAGTGTGACTTAAAAATCCCTTAGAGATGAGAAATTCAATGTATGCCCGAAATCACTGTTCTTTTATTTCACGTTTCTCATGACATTGTTAAACACATGAATCCCTTCAGAGAGATTTGTCACAAAAATAAACAGCGGGACACTTTGTCCTTGACACACTTGTATTTTACAAGATTTACAGGCTTTCATCTTAAAAATCACAAGTTACAGGATACCACTTTTTTTTTAGAATAAAGTAGAATAAAAATGAAAATAATAATTGTATACAAGAAGACAATAAAATAAAAAAAGAAGACATGTCTCCCCAAAAATAGTCGGCCCAGACTGAATGTCTCAAAGTCCAACAATATCTTAATTCCAGTTGTATCTTCTGGATGGAGGAGGAGGAGGGTAACCTCGGCCAGAGCCGTAGCCCTGAAACAAAGCACAGAATACAGTTAGAATACAAGGAAGACACATTTTACACGTCTAACAACACATAGTAATAATAATTTATTTAACAGTTTTAACAGTTAACTTTATGGCGTTTATGTGTAGCAGAGTCAAAACTTATTTTGTCTTTTCTTTTTGGAAACATCTCATTCTTCAGATTCTTCAAATTATTTTAAGAATGATATTTTTTCAATTAAATTATATTTTATGCATTAGAGCAACTTTTTGATGAAAAGATATGTATATCTGGTATGACAAGGATATTTTTTTCCGATTGGTCTGAGCACTTTGAAATCTGGCATGGACACTTGATTTTGAAATGTATCTAACAGAACAAAATTGACATTTTTAGATTGTTGTGTATAAAATATCTTTTATGGATAACCATGGCCAAGACTTTAGAAAAAAAATGCTGAAAATATCAAGATTGTTGAATTACACTGTGAGCCATTTTCTTTTCAGTGTATTCAGTCTTTGGGCACATGGAGGTCCTGTTTTTTTTCCTTAAATATAATGAAATATTATCTAAATTAAAACAAAAAACGGATGTTTCATCCAAACTGTTTTTAAAATGAAAATTCTGCTCAGACAAGCTTAGGAAACACTTCTGCAGGAAATTCAAAATTTCAGTTGCGGTCAAAAATGGGTTAAAACCCTGAACAGTGAAGTCAGTGACTACAGTCCATTGACTACCATTGATTCTGAGTGATGATGACAGAAACCAAACTGTGTGTGTATGGGTAGAAATGAGTGGAGGAGAGTGAGGAAATAAGTGAGTGAACTGTCCCTTTAATACAGCTGGAGCACTGGTTGATCACCAGCAGGTTTCAAACACTGAACTTCCTCTCTCTGTTCTCTCATTTCATTTGAGAAACTATTGACACAAACTCCAGTGAAAGTCAATGTTAAATGTAACATTTAAAAAACAAAACACAAAGCAGCTGCTGACCAGTCAGAAGCGTTTTAGTGTCTCACTGAAGTCAAATGATGTTTTTAAATATTTGGAAAATTCTACATTTGTTCAGATGTCAGAAAACATTTAAAAGAAAAGAATCCATTTAACACATGTCAGAAATTAAATCAATTCAAACTATAATTTTATAATCATAACATTTGGGTTCTTTTGTTGATTTGACTGAAAAATGGGAACTTCTGTTGACAAAAGCATAAATTCAAGACAAAGTTTAAAAACAACGTCACATCATTTGATGCTTTCCACACTAATGAATGACAGGATCACCTCAAAACGAAAACCAGCTGAGTGAACTGGGAGGACTGGTTCAGCATCAGCCACACTGGATGGACACCAAGCTCCAGCTCTTTACAACTTCTGTTCATGAGCTGACAGGAAATACTAGTTTTAACGCAGAGCCCAGACTAATGTTTTGATCTGTACCTGATGCTGTTGTCCCCTGTTGTCCCGGCGATCGTCCCTGCGATCTCGCCAGTCATCTCTGCGGTTGTCGTAGCGCTGCTGGTAGCCGCCGCCCGCCACCCCTTCGTGCCCACGGCTGGCGTTCTGCTGGTACGCCGAGTGCTGCGAGTGCACGGCCCGATCCCAGCCGTGACCCCCCCTGCCCCCGTACTGCTGCTGCCTGGAAACACCAGCACAACAAACCTGGTTAAGGACTCTCTGAACAAGGTCTGACTGCAGCGCACATCTAATAAGAGCTGTTTCTGTCTGAAGTGGAGATGAAGACCTTGGCAGCAGAAGAATTACCTGCAGCGAAAACTCAACATACTGGTTCTCCAACATTCTCTGGTTGTGGGTTATCCAATGTCATATTTCACTACTTTTTCATTTTTTTTTTATTGAAAGTTGAGAGATTTTTTTTTTTTTTATTTATTACAAAGTTATCTTCGTGTTTTTGGACTGCTGGTCCAACTAAATGACACCTGAAGACATGAGCCTGCTCTCTGGGAAACTGCAACAAACAAATACATCAAATACAGTTAGTTAAAGTGAACAAAGTTATGATGTAGATCAAGTAACGTATAGAAGATACATTATAGAAATAATTGGTTGATTATTTTCAAAATTAAAAAAAGTTCTTTGGTTGATAAAATATCAGAAAATGGTGGAAAATGTGGCTCAATGTTTCCCAAAGCCACAGAACAGCTGACAGATAGTCATAGAGGTGTAAAGAAAAAAATATTCCAAGGAACATTGACTTTTTCCCTTAAAAACATAAAATAAAAAAAAAAATAAAACCAATTAACCAACTATCAAAATAGTTGATGATAAATTAACTCAATTAATTGTTGCTCCAGACTTTCATCCAATTTTTCTTAGTTTATCTTCAACATTCGTCGTCATTTGACGTCCTGTTTCATTTTATTTTGACCACATAGGAAGTTTGGAGGTGTTCCTGTTAGGGGGGACTCTCAGCCCTCTGAAGAGAGGAGGCCTTTAGCTCTGCTCTGCAGTGACCTTCCTAATATCCCCATCGACTGGTGTTTACAGAGGGATCGAGCTCTCCAAGAGATAAAACATCCTCTCCTCTCAGATGACTTAGCAAAGATGCACATGAAAGAGCAGGGTATGAAATGAATCATATTCACATATGGCTCGGATCGCCCTCACCCCCGAGATGAAGCGGGACGCATTACGTTCGTGGGACCAAGCTCAGAGTCGGCACGCCACGGCCCTCCAAACCGCTACCGGACAATGAGTCTATGCAACAGTGATATTAAAAGTCTCTTGTCAGCAATGATGAAGAGAGAAGTTCCTAAGAGCAGCAGCCCCATCCCTCATTACTGAACCATGTCACACTCTGGCCAGTGCCGGACTTAACCGGTAATCCCCTCTCCTCCAAGTTCCTCCTGCATTTCATTTGGTGCGGTCCTCAGTAGTTAAAGAAACTGTTTTCAGTCGCTGCTAATAACTACTGACCCGAGGTGACACCGAGCCACAATGGGCCTGAAAAGTTGAACTAGAGAACCTGATTAGGACTTCTGAGAGGGTCTGGAGCCGGAATCAATAGCTGGACTGAGCGGCGGCAGAGGCAGTGCAGGGAGCGACACAGCCTCCAACAGCATTAGTGATGCCTCATTAAGTTGCACAAACCTCCTCGAGAGAAATCTGTTTTAGAGCGATGAGGAAAAATCTGAATTCAGCCGCAGCAACAAAAAAAACCTCGACAGAGGAAGGCAGAGCGCTGGCTGCATCAAAAACCATGAGGCAGGGCCTTGATATGTTTAATGCACTGAGAGAACGAGAAATGTGGGGGGAAAGTTTGAGGAAAATAGATTGCATTTAAAAATAAGGCAGAAAATCAAACCAAGTGATCGATGAAGTCCTTGGCTGCCAACATAACAAAGATAACTTCTTTTTTGTTTTTTTTTGAATCGGTGAAGAAAAGAGGTAAATGCCAGCTCTTCGACCATGAACCACAAAAAGCAGCAAGACCGGCCGACTCACCTTGGATACTGGGGCTGTTGGTAGGAGGGAGGCGCTCCCAGCAAACTGTTCTGCCTGGAATCTGCAGCGAACAAAAGACGACATGTTGAGAAGTGAACTTTGATTTGAATCAGAAACAAGCAGTGCTCCATGTTTCACTTTAAATACTCAACAGCATCACAAAAAGGAGAAATGCTACACATTAACAACATCCATTGACTTTCCAGAGTTAAACTGCGATGAAACCTGAAGGAAAAGAACTCCAGTTTTACTGTTTTAGAAGCCATAACTTGAACATGGATACTAATTAACCCAATTCAAGTCAGCTTTAACCTCGAGGTTAAAAGAAAAAAAAAATACTAACTATATTCGTTTCTGTCACGGATACAGAACGAATCAGTTGTCATGATAAAATTAAGCTCTTTCAAACACAGAATTGCAGCGGCCCTGGAGGGGGTGGAGGGAAGAAGAGCGGGAGCGCACATTTGCATTTTTTGTTCAGAAAATGAAATAAGCATTCAGCCGGCAGCATTGTAGACGCCTCAAGTACCCTGGTTCCATCGCTGCAAGGCCTTCACAAAGACACACTTAAAAAAAAAAAAAAAAAAAAAAAAAAAAAAGCTCACGGCTTCTTCCAGATTCACTGTTGCCAAGGCGATGACCAGCTGCGAGCCACAGACTTGTTTGTTTATTGGGGCAGGCCTGCTGAGTGGCTCAGCTCAGGGTGGGTGAAGGGTGCCATGAAAAGGAGCCGGACGCTCACATTCAAACAGCGAGCCGCTGGAAAAATTAGGATCGGACGGATACGAGTTCATTAAAGTCGATGCTGAACGCTTATAGTATCGGGCTGGTTAATTGATGTCACAACAATCTTACCTTTTACAACTAATTATTGCTTCCATTATCAATTAATCACAGAAATATTATCAGCAAATATACATGCTGATTCCTCTATAGTCAGATCTCCATTCAAGTACAGCATACATTTTAATATTAATTTCCAGGAAAGCTGCTGAAGGAAATTCAAATTAAACTGGCAGTTGTGGTGTTTCTCCACAGACAGTGTATCACTACAGTTTGCTGCTCCAGCTCCGTACTTCAAAATGTTTTACACTTGCAGTCAGTCTGTTTAGTTTATGCAGAAGTATCATCATGGCATCACATCACTGGGGGTACAACACCGTGTAGTAAAATCAGGTCTGAACTCACAGAAACTGAGCCAATAGTAATGCTTGACCACAGCTCTAGTTTCACTGCACATCCTCAATAACTGAAGCCCAGAAGAGCCAGAGCCTCTTCCTGTAAGCCCTGGCACAGCCTGGGACACAGATAAACAGCTGCTGCTCTGATCCTGCTACGCTGATTTGAACAGAAACGTCCATTCTACTCCTATTCTATTTCTATGGTCGAGACAAAACACTAATTGGAAATTCAAAACTATTACAACCTTGTTCTCAACACAAACTTTCCACCTCAGTTATCCCTTTAAAAGTCACTTACATAAAGAACAAAAAATAACTTTTAATCATTTTCATCTAGCATCATCAGGTCAAATACTTCCAGAATTACCATCAACCACCGCTGTACTTTGTGTTTACTGTGAATTAGTTGAGCAAGCTAACACGCTAAACAAACATGATAAACATGGTAAATATTACACCTGCTAAACATTAACATGTGAACATGTCAGCACAGAGCTGCTAGCACAGCTATAGACTCTGTGTGTTCAACGTCAACATTTTAAAGCTAACACAGCAGCAACATTCATGGAAATTCATAATTAAATTAGAAAATTCTTATAATATTAAAATTGGACCCAACTCAAAGAAGCCACATTGGTATTCTATTGTATCTTCATTAACAATTAGAAAAACAGAATATCAATGAAATAAAACAGTCTGTTTGCAGATCTTTTGTATGAAAGGAACCTTGATCATGTTGGAGACAATTTGACAATGACATCAATTGCTGCATTTTGGAACTCGAACTGAAAATCCTTAAAATAGAAGAAACCTGAGATAATCCATTAAATGACCTTCATATGAGCCAAGCAGGAAATATTACAACAGTTCTCTGCTGCAAAAAGCAGTAAAAGGCACAATTAGCAGCCAGCAGGCAGACTGCTGGAGGCATATTATCATTTTGTTTTTGTCATTCAGTTTTCATGTTTGATTATCTCCTCTACCAACAAACTTTAAGTGGACCACCCAGTTGGGCTCCAATTATAACTCCACAACACTCTGCTCTTCTTTTCCTCATTGCCAGCAATGACTCAAAAGAGAAACTTAGAAGTGGACACCTGTCAATCTTCTTAATTAACAATGATCTGAAAGTGTATAGACCTCCTGTCTGCCCTGCACAAAAGCTAACAAAGGATTACGCTTTAAATCCTTAAAACATGCTGTGTCCACTGTATTAATGCAGGGATTACAAGCACACTAAACAACTAAATGTCTCTCTCCGCCTCTTTTCAATTAGTTCAGCGACTATTTGACTCAGACTCAGCTCTGACAGCAGCAGGACAGTAACTTTCCTGCAGACAGACGGATTCTCAAAACTGCATCTGCTGCTGCTTCCCAGAATACATTTTAGAAGAAATTCAAAACACTAAAGGAAAGGCAGCTGAGGGTGCGATGGATTAAGAAGAACCATTAATACCATATGATACAAGACAAGTACAAATTAAAAAAGGCACCAATGTTCAGTACTGTACCACAAGCAGCACTACATGAACTCTGCTTCAGTTCTGACTTAAATAAGGAAACATCCAATCAAAGATGTAAGTGATACTACGTAACTAAGTGACGCCATGGGCAATTTTTTTGGACTGTATTGAGGTATGAAACCCTTTCAATCATAGAATTTTCTAAACCCTTTAGTTTAATTATGCTTCATAAATATTGAGTCATTGTTAAATGCTCAAGTACGTTGAGTTTCTTTTGGTAATGCAACATTTTGATGTTCTGTTAGAAATCAAGAATGAAGCACTAACATTTAATTCAGCTACAACTTCATCTGAAAACTTATAAAAACTTGTCTGAAATGTTGATAAGTTTTTTGTTGTTGTTGTTTTTTTCTGAGACAAAGTTTTGTGAATATACAGAGAACACTACTGTCTGTCAACCAGCTATGACATGCAGGTGTTATTGTGAAGTGGCTGGGACTTTGGAGGCTTTTCAACCACTGTGGCCGTTGGGTGAATCCGTTACTTTGCTGCCCTGGTTAAAATTTGGTGTCACTGTGTGTCAAAGACAATAATGGCCACCAGCAGAGCCTCCTGGCTGGTTATTAAACACCAGCTGGTCTGGTTGCAGTACACAAAGCCCTGCAGCATGTTTCAGAGGCAATGTGTTGACACATCTCCGCAGGAGGTAGCGGCACCGCTAAAGGGGGAAGTTAACTTTGGTTTCAACCCTCTTCAGAGCACATCACACACCCAATCAAACAGGATCCTCCCGGATGCTTTTATCAGAGGGGGCCACTGTGTCCAGCGGAGCCACTCAACGGTCTCATTACCGGCCAGGGTATCCCACAACACTAATCAGCTCCCCACCACCCACAAAATCCCAGTGTAGCAAAGCTTGCAGTGATTACTGACCAAGCAGCGGATTGGCCCTGAGGAAGTATTATCTGGACAAAAGCAAGCCTCTGGCCTGCTGCTGCAAAATAAGACCTACTTGTCTGAATAATCACATGCCTGGGAATGCCAATATTTTATCTGTTTAAATCCAGATTTTAGCACCTATGAAGAAATAAAAAGTCCCTATGTAATTTGTGTTATTAAAAAAGATGAATAACTCCAGCTGGTGACAGTTACAAATCTTATTTTAGACCAAAATATGTGACTGTCATGGCTCCAGTAAAAAGTGAATTATTTACAACTTAAAAAAAAAAAAAAGGGTGAAAATTTGCAGAAATCAATCAGTTCTACCATCAGTAATGGCATTTAAGCTCCAGGTGCTTGATATAATAAACCAGAGATAATGACATTCACAAAGATCCCCATTTGTTCAAGTTATAATTTTCCAAACGATGATGGAAAAATATAGAGATTAGAAAAAAAGAATATCCTGGAGAGCTAATTGGCGAGTTTAACATTAAGAACGAGCGACAGAGGCCAGGAGAGGTGCTAGCGCAATCCGAAGGAGCCAAAAACCCCTATTTGCATCAAGTGGCACCAGAATAGCCGCGACTCCCCCGCACGCCATCAGTGGGCAGATGAGATTATTCATCTACTTGCAAATTGGCACATCAAAGTCAAACTGGAAAAGAGCTGGCAGAGGAGCGCAGGGCCGAGGCCGAGCACACTCTGTGATTAGGAGCAACGAAACAGATTCTGCCTCCATGTGTGACGACGTTCAAACATCCCTCCAATGTGACCGACAAAAGACAGCCATTAAATAATATACACCAAAACGATTTGGATGTCAAAGACCAACAGTTTGGCAGCTGTGTATACAAAGTGAAAAGATAACAGCATCTGTTTGTGTAGATTATGTTTCAGGCATTTAGATGATGCCGTTTGTTATGAGAAGCTGACTCAAGACACTTGGACAGGTCACACAACTGCTAATGAGGAGAGAGCGGCTCGTAAACCAGCAGAGCACTTTGTTAGTCTTCTTGCTTACAGAAAAGTTGCTTCAAACAAGAGCTCCTATAACTGTACAGGCCTCTCAATGGGAACCATTTTTATTAATGCCAAATAACTCCATATAACTAAAGGGGCACCACCCTGTCTGTGGTAAGATCACGTCTACGGTTATCCAAACTGCTAAACATGACGTTGCCAGCAGCCTACCAGTCACAAACAGGTTGAACATAAATGTGTTGAAGGTTTCAGAAGAGATGCTCGATATTGACTTTTTTGCTGATATTCCAATATTGTCCAGCTCTTTGTTTCAGTGCAGGCTTTTTACATTGAATCTAGCATTAACGCATGACTCATTTTATTGTGATACCAACTTCAATTTGAGTTCTGGAAAACTGCCATTTTTGTGCAGTGCTTTATTTTACTGACTGGGAAACTGAATGGACATATTCTGAATGGACACATTGAACATATTCTAATATGTTCTTACAGTTTTTTTTATACTGTTATATTGTTTATATCCTGCGATGAGGTGGAGACTTGTCCAGGGTGTACCCTACCTTCTGCCCTAAGCACTGTCCAGCACCCCCGCGACCCTATGTGAAGATAAGCGGTAGAAAATGGATGAATGGACGTTTATATTGTTGGTTTTGCACTATATTGCATTTTTGCACTACTTTGCACTGTATGTACTTTTATAAATCTTTATAAATAATATTGGACAGCCAAAATGATCGTTTCAGCCTTTGTGAGTTTAGACCAGATAATATTTGGTTGAAGCAGATCGATGATACCGTTTCGCAGTCATCATTCTACATGAAGTTAGTGATGTTATATTATGTGGAGTGACTTGGCATGCAGTTACCACACCAGTCTTAAATTAGTTGTAATGAAAACTGGAATTTACTCCTGGTGTTTTTTACCACTGTTTTGAAAAAAAAAAAAAAATAATGGCAGGAACAGGCAAACCGTTTAAATAAAAAAAAAAAAAAGTTTCAGTTCAGTTTTTTCAGTGCAACAAACTGAAACTGCCAAGCAAGAGAGGCTGATGCAACAATGAGAAAAGAGCCAGTGTTTGGTTTGTCCATTCTGGGCTTATGTAGAAATATGGTGGTTGGCTCTATGAAGAGAGGACCTGCTCCTATGTAGATATCAACAACAAATTCTTTGCTTTCGGTGATAGAAAATATATGTATCATATTCCAGTAACTGCCAACACATGCTATCATGTTCATATACATTCTCCAGGAGTATAAAATATATAAAATATTCTAGTATAGGGCTGGGTACTGAACTTTGATAGTTTTGTAGCAATGACTGAAAAGCTTATCAATAAAATGAATAATCTTTCGATGCCAAATTCTTATATCCAAGTGTCTGTGGGCCATGCTCTTAGATGTCACTATAGATGGGGAGACGAGTCTCCTTCAGATTCATAGTGACACTGATCCATCCTCCCACTTTACCAGCATAAGGATGCTGGAATTATGTCATTGCAGTAACCCGCGATGTGTTCAGCTTCATGGTGCATTCAAGTTGTACATGAATGTTGGAACTTCCACGCTCCAAGTCAGGATTTAAATCAGAACCTCCTCAAATCTGACCAACCCAACATAGAATTTATGCTATCTGCTACTGATTTAAACAGCTACATGTTTTGTTGTACATCTGTACAAATGGAAGAGCTGGGAGCACAAAACTTTGAGGTTACATTGATTAGAACTGCAAGTTCTGACTTCAAGTGAACACACCATAAGGAAAACTCAACTCTCACTCCCCAGGGTCCTAAAGAGGAACTGGTACCACTCTGTGTACATTTGTGTCAAATTCTCCTGCTCTTTTTGTTCAAAGCTGACATGAACAGTTTCTGTCACTGCTTTGGTTTGGTAATTTACTCCTCTGACAATCTTGTGTGTGGCAAATAAATTGGCAGTATAAATTGCATTATCACTCACTTTCCAGAAAAGGTCAAATGGTGTTGAGTGGCACAGAGTGCACAAAAAATTAAATTATATCACTTCAAACTAAACACTAAAAATTCTAGGGCTGACCCTGTCAGCTGACAAAGAAGTTTGTTTTCTTTTCATGCTGATGTATTTCTATGAGACTTGTAAGCGCATCTCTGTGAAACACAAAGTCATCTAATGGATTAGGTTGAGGACTAGCAAAGTGTCTTTGAGATGACTTTATTTGTAAAGTGAACAATTAGTCAATCAACAGATTCTAATATTCTAATAAGCTATTAATCGTTAAAGTAGTTTCCATGTAAAAATGGGTTTTGGACTGATAAAACAAGAAACTTGAATGGACATTTTTCAATAGATTTAGACCAAACAATTAACTCATGATGAAAATAAAGTGGTATTTAATTATTTAATTTTGTGGACTCACTTAACGCCAACTATTCGTACTAAATTGTTGCTTGACAAAGCAATGTGGATTATTACTAGCCTCCTTAGCTCATCTAACTAGGTGAAACAGTTTGTTTTTTTTTGTCATATTTGTCTTATGTAAACATCCTCTGCAAAACACCAACAGTCATCAGTAAACTGTTATATACTGTATTTTTAGATTTTATATAAAATTTGAAAGTCACCACAGGTTACAAAGGTGGTAGAGATGAATTCAAATAAACATAGCTATCTTTTGTGTATATAAGCCACCACAGGATGTGTGAGTGTGTTTCTTACGTTGGAAAGGCTGGTGGCCGCTGTGTGCAGGACGGTAGTTTCCTTGCTGGTAGAGGTTGGGCGGCGGGGTGTTGCTGTACTGTCCACCACCACGGTTTCTATTCAGACTGTGACTGAAGGGACAGACAGGAGAAGCGCAGTGAGCATCTAATTAACAACTACAAAAGACTGCCAACATTTTCACCATCTTTATACGCAGACATGTATATTATCCCAACGAATAGCAAAATATTTGCAGAATTGAAACAGATTTAACAAGCAGAGACAAAGAGTAATACTAATTATTTTCAGTTACTGAACCATGAGACCTTTACTTTGGGGTGAGCTGGACCAAATATGAGAAAGGCTTTTATCCTAAAAATAAGCCCTGAGAAATATTTAAAATGTGTGTTGACATGTAAAAGATATCTAAAGTAGACATTTCTTTTGTTTAACTAATGCCATTATGATAGGATATTTACCTCAGCTAAGGAGAACATGTTTTGTCAGAATTATAAATGATTTTCATGAGACATGATCCAGAAAAGAACCCATTACATTTTGCAGTGTACCTGAATCATGGGGTGGATATGAGCACTACTCTTCAGCTTGCTGTGGCCTGCACTCTGAGTGTCCTTCTAGTTTTAGATCTATTAAGGAAGTGGAATGAATACACTGAATATCCTCCAATACAGTCTACTGAAACCTTCTGGCACTTAAAGCTAGGGTTAGTGATCTTGAGAAACCAGCAACAGTGCACTTATTTCTAAAAAATATTCAACTGAAAACCCAGTGTGGTGTTGCCAACTGTTTTCCACTGACATTATCTCGCAGTACTAGCCCCAAAAATCAATAAATCTAGAGAGAAAGCGACCAAGTCAGACAGACCAGCACTATTAGTCCCTTCTAGTACTAGTTCCTTCAGGCTTCCTCCCAAAATCACTCGTGACATAAACAATGAACATGGCTATTGTTGGCACCCACCTGTCAAGCTTATGGTGACACACAAAGAGAGTCTGGACAGAGTACATTGATGCAAGTCAATAGACAGGCTGAATGAACCCAGCCTTAATATGTTGGCTTCAAACTGGTATGAATCATAAATTCATGTAACATGACATAAGGCCGGAGAGTTGATTCCCAGCTCCACAAGTCGTAGCGTCTTCTGGTAAGATACTTGCTGATGGTCTTGCTGTTTTCTTGATTTATTATCTGATAATGACACTATATGAAAAATACGAAATGTTTTCCTGCTTCCTGTCCTCTGAGCACCTGCCTGTTTGGCCCCATCAACACACAGAATTGCCTGAATTAACAGCTTAGTTTAGCAGGAAACACACGAAGAAAAAATTGGAATGCATTGCATTTCTTCAAATGTGTGCATAATTAAATCCCAAACAAACCACAGTCGGACTGAGCCAGATGTTCAATTATTCACATTTCCTTAATGATAATATCAATGTGTGGAGGAGAGAGCTTAGATCATAATCAAGGATGGCTGGTTAATGGGGAGCGTTAACACATTAAAATACTGTACTCATCCAAATCTCACAAGTGAGTCAGTGCAGAATCAGCAGTCATTGTTTCACATTCACTCAATAGAAAATTGTATCATCAGAATCTGCAGGATGGCTTCAAAGCAGCAGGTGTGTGTGTGTTTTAATGTTTCTGGCTGTTTCTGAAGCTGAGGAAAATAAAAAATACAACGATTTTTAAGAACTACTGTGTTTTTCTGCTATTTGTGGATATTTTTCCTTCCAGATGTATAGACCTCTGACACAACACAGGCCATCTATTTTGTTTTCAAGTTTCAGAGCTTCATTACACCCCATCGATGACAGACAGATGCTGTTGCAATAAACCCTAACAAGGGACTTACCCAAGAGCCCGGAAGCCAGACTGGTCCAGGTGAGCCTGCTGCCTGTGTGGGTTGAAGCCCAGCTGGGGTCGCCATGGTTCCCTGTTGCCCTTCTCCCAGTCACCTGGCTTCAGGACCTTATTGGGTATCCTGATAAAAACAACAAACAGTTAATGCTGCACTGAGAAGCTCCTAACATATGAGTGACCGAATCAGTTGCTAAGAAAGACATATAAGGGACACATATCCATAAACAATGATAACACATCCTATTGCATTAATAACAATAGCGGCCATATTGCTTGGTAATAAGTGAAAAGGACAGCGTTAAAATTGACATTTAAATATTTATGTCGTCCCTGGGTCTCACACTCCTGAGCCATGCCTGTAGCTACAGTAACTACACAGGGAAGTAGGCTTTCTGTTGATGTATAACAAAACACATTTGGCATCTAACTGGATGGATGCTTGTGTAATCTTATGTCAAAGTAGCAATCACTGGCCGGTGCTTAGGTTGTGGAAACACAAAGACCTTGTGCTAAGTCAGGCACTGGCCCCAAACCAGCCCTGAAACCACCCTGGTAGAAAAGGGGTATTTAAGGTCTCTCTTGGTTCTCCCTCTGGGTTCTCCAGCTTCCTCCCTCAGTCCACAGAAAGTCAGGTCAGGTTAGCTGGTAATTCTAAACTCGTCCTAGGTGTGAATGTCAGTGTGAATGGTTTCTGTCTCTATGTGTTGGTCCTGTGATGATCTAATGATCTGTGCAGGAGGAACTACCATCACCAGTTGGGATCAGATCCAGACCCCCTCGTTCTGACCCTTAATAGGATAAGTGGAGGATGAGTGAGTGAGACAATATCACCAGCCTTTGATAAGAGGTGCAGAATAAAAAAAAAATCTTTCCACAGCTGAGAAGAAATGACTTTAGGTTTATCTCAGAAATGCTTCATGAGGTATTAAACAAGGAAGAAACTCTCACTTGGCTCCAGAGAGGAGAACCGCCTTGAACACATAGTCATCTGCATAGTGGGGATCCTTGAACTTCACACTGGAAAGCAGAAGAAAATAATTTTCAACTAAGGACAAAAGGAAAGCATTGGCTCACATTTTAAAAAAAGAACAAAAAATTTAGTTTGTGATGTCTGATGCTGAGGGTTATTCTTGTGATGAGTGTCGTCATGCTCAACCTGCCTCGTCTACTTCACCGTTTCATTTTCCACATGCTCCTGAACGTCTTTTCTGCTTCAGAGAAAGGCTGCACACTTATGAATTATTCTAATGAAAGATGGCTATACAGGTTTATTACACAGCTCAGCACAGTGAGGGGAGCTGCACTGTAAACATCTGGATGTGCAGCAGGTGAATCACAGGGACAAAATACATCAAACGATCAGATATCTGCCTGAGATGGTTTATTTACACTGAGTATATGCATGTATGTACATAAAGTACTACTGCGCTTTGTTGACATTTACTTGTGATTCCTGTGTTTTAATTGTATAGCGATGGTTGTTATGGAGGCTGTATTTACACAGAAGGGATGGACAAAATACTGGAAACACTTGCTCTTATATTAGAATTCAATAAAAAAAAAAAGAAACCTCCACTGCAAACTACAGTGAAAAAAGTTGAACAAAAAAATGACACAGTCTCTGCAAAAAGGCACAGAAACAATTTATCAATGAGTTGATGGAGAGACAGTTCATCTGCAGCGATTTCAATAATCATTTTAAATATTTATCATGCAAAAAACATAATATTGTTTGGTTCCAGCTTCTGAAATGTGAGGATTTGCTGCTTTCCTCTGAGCTTCTGTAAGATTTTAAAAAAATGCACTACCACATAGTGACAATAAAGGCTTTTGATTGAGTTTGATTTGATTTTGAAAAATAGCTGCATGAATTTCAGTACATATATAAATACAGATGGTCCAGTCTGTCAAGGTGCTACAGTGCACCGAATTAAGTGCATCCATCTTTTACATTTACATCAATTCATGATGAGTTTTCCAGAGTATCTCAACCTGGAATAAAGAATAGTGTTCAACTGTCTGAAAACAGAGATATTTCCTTACCAGATGGCAGTGTTCTGTGAAATGTCGCGCAGCATTGGGATGGGTGATGGCACTACCCTGAAGGATGAATGTCAAAAAAAAGAGTGAATAAGCAGGTCAGAGTCCTGACATTTGGACCAGATCCTTCAGTGGGTTAAAGGGTTTGTTAAAAACTTTAGAACATGAGACAAAATGAACGAAAAAGTGAGCAGATTTCTTACTTGTCTGGTAGAATAGGGTCGTCATCAAGATTTAATGTACCCAGGATTCCATGACACAGCTCTGCAGGGATATCAGTGCTCTGAAGGAGACAAAAGTGAAGTTTATAACAAGTAATACATGACGACATGATGATGCAACATTTCATATTACCGGTAGTTATCCTTAGACCAAAAATTATTACATGATGTGCATCACAGAAATACTTCATGAAGTTTTTGTCAACAAGGGAACACTTACCATGACATGAACTGATCACGTTTAGGTTCCCAAGAGGATGAACAATTTTCTATTAGGGACAGTTTTGCACAGATATGTATGATCTAATGGCATGTCTAATGGCATGTCCAGTTTCAGTCACTTCTTGATTAAGTTGTCTGAAATTCCTCTGCGATTTGTTTTGCACAGATTGTGTAGAAGTTGTGAGGGTAAATCTTTTTTACTTTGTTGACCCAATGAGAGGGCGGCACGGTGGTGTAGTGGTTAGCACTGTCGCCTCACTGCAAGAAGGTACCGGGTTTGAATCCCGTGCCCGGCGCCTTTCTGTGTGGAGTTTGCATGTTCTCCCCGTGTCTGCGTGGGTTCTCTCCGGGTACTCCGGCTTCCTCCCACCATCCAAAAACATGTATGGGGATTAGGTTAATTGGTTAATTAACCAATTAGGTTAATTAGGTTAATTGGCTAATTTAAATTGACCGTAGGTGTGAATGTGAATGTGAGTGGTTGTCTGTCTCTATGTGCCCTGCGATGAGGTGGCGACTTGTCCAGGGTGTACCCTGCCTTCCACCCTAAGACAACACAGAGTTACAGTTGCAATGTTTAAAAAGGAAACTTTCAGAGAGTCTTTAAATGAACACAGGAACAATGTATCTGTATGAACAAGTTGAAGACAAATCTGAGGAATACTTGCTAATGTTTACAGCTGCATTATTTTTGCTTTATGGTTCAGAAAATCATTAAGCCGTATTCAACCAGAGTCAAATATGAGGCTGAACAACAATTTGCTGTGGTATGCATAATCAGTGAGACTAAATCCAACTCAGACGCCACCTGCTTCAGCTACACAAACACATCTGCAGCACAATGACGCAGCCAGTGATGCAGCTCTTTCACTTGATGTGAAGAAAAAACTATTATTACAGATATGTGTTAAGATGACAGAGCAGCTGATTGCTGCTTAACATGGGGCTCATTACATTAGATAGTGCTGGATAACCTGTGAATTTCACCTCAGGATCAAAAAAGTCATTTATTTACAACGATTTACAATAGTATTTGGATTAATAAACGTGGTAGAATAAAAAGTACAATATTTGCAAATGAGATGACAAGGAGTAAAAACATACTTGAAAAGTACTTAAATTAGTACTTAAAAAAGTACTTAGATTTGCCACCTTTTGTGTGACTGTCCAATCAGTGCTGATAGTAAATGTAGTTTCTCTGTCAATACAGCAGCATTGACTGCATTTACTGTCAACAATGTATGACAAACAGGAAGCAGCAAGTAGTAACGGAGTGAGTACACAAGTAATGTAATTAAGAGAGAAATGCGTGTCTTTCACTTGTCTATACTAAGTCTTTAGTCTTTAAAAGATATTTCTGAAGGCAGACTGCACTGTTCAGCACCATCAGTTGGATTTCAAAGTATTTAGTGCAACTGGAGATCTGTGATTGTTACCTCCTGAGTTTCTGTGCGGTAGAGTTCATGGATGAAGTCAAAGAGTGGATGAGACTTCTGTAGAAACATCACATCGCTCCCCAGACTGTTTCTTCTTACTGCAACAGAGAGCATAGCAACATAATCAGGGAGGATGCTAACAGGGATTACTGGGCAGAGTGGATGGTAGAAGAGAAGAGGGCATAGCTGGAGAGAGCTGATGAATGGAAAGACAAGAGACTGAAAAATAAACAGATTTAAACTGGATTTTCCAGTCATGGAAAACATGGAAAATGAGAAAAAAGGTCAAATGTCCTGGAAACGGTTAAGTTATCCTGGAAAATTATTTATGCAGATTAAAATGGATTAAAAGTTTCTTTTAACCTGTTTGCATTCACTCACAAGGCATTGGGAAGATAAATAATATCATAGATAGCTTAACTGTTTCCTTGATATTTGACCTTTTTCCCCCCTCATTTTCCATTTTCCATGAAAATTGGTCAATCATTTTCCAGGTTTTCCAGGATGTGTGGGAACCATGAATAAGTTACTTGTATTTAGTCTCAATGCTATACTGTACTAAACATTATTGCCAGTGTACATAAAGGTCTATGTTGAAATCCTTCTCCACTGTACCAGGACAATCTCTTCTCACTGACATTTTGTAAAGCAGACCTAATCAGTTTCCCCCAGTCCATCCTGTTCCTTTCCCGGCTACATATCAAACTTTGTGGATTTCATTTCCTTCAACATCAACAGGAGTCTGTGAGTGAGTCACTTTACAGTGTCATATTTTTACTCACTTTCCTCAGGTGTGAGGTCAGGGTAGACATCAGCCAGAGTCGCCCTCAGCCGGCGTTCATCCACAAAAGGCAACAGAGCAACACCTTCAAAATAAAGCACATTTACAGGAATTTCACATCTCAAAGTGTTTGGGATGTGTGACACTGCAACACATTTTCTCATGAAAGGTTTTGAATGATTCAAAAGAGGACCAAAGAGTGGGGTTCTATCATCAGAGCAGTGTTTGGCACTCTGTCTGAGGTAAAAACTGGTCTATTTGCTTCTAGTCTACAGGGCTTCCATATCAACTGTACACACGAAACAACAAGGTGGCGTTCAGGGATTTCTCCACTCTAGGAGGTGGGTTCAAAAATGAGTGTATACAGGCTCCTGAAATGACCATACAACACAAAACTTCAGTGTTTACTCCTACACCTGTCTCTATGTGAACATGGCCTTTGTGGTGGGGAGAATTAAAATAACACTCACAATACTCTTGACATCAACAGTTTAAGAAGATTAATCACACATACACACACAAACAAAAAAACACTCAGTGTGTAAAGGCCTTCTGGCAGACAATTTTGGTGAGGAAAAAACAAACTGGATGTTTAAAAAAGCCAATCCCATAGACATAACAACAAATTGTATTTCTCACACCCAGAGCAAACCTACACCCTGAGGAGATAGATGGATGGTTAGATGGATGATAGCAATACACACATGAACCACATGGTACAGAGAATAATGCAAAAAACAAACATCAAACAGTATCAAACTTGAAAATTTACAGCAAGTTTAAAAATCATTGTGCTGCACCAGCAGTTTCAGAGAAGTCTAGTTAGGTAGTCCACAGTGGGCAGAAAAACTCACCCAGCTCTGTGAAAAGCCAGCCTGAAAGTGAATTAATTGTCTCATACAGTAAGTGTCTATTGTGATAATATAAAACTGTTAACAGTATCTACTGAGTAACGAAGTGACTCACCCTGCCAGGCATATTTCTTGCCGTTGAGATCAATGGCAAAGTCGTCGGGGTAGAAGTCAATGATGGGAGAATCCTGTGGCAAAAGATGTACAATAAATCAAAAAAATACAACTTAGGGCAGAATAAGTGAAAGTCACCATTTAAAAAGGGTATGTCATTCAGTGTTTATTTGCAGCAGACCTGTTCTGATCTCTCTGCACCTCCTTGTGGACTCAACACTTACCAGACTGCTCATCAGGCTCCGCCATGTCGTGGGCAGGAAGTTGCCGCTGGCAGCAGGAAACACTCCCATCAACTGCTCCAGTGGCTTGAACTGGAAACAACAACCACCTAGACATTTACACACTCATACTTACTCAAGAATTCAATAGCCTTGTTTATACTGAACTCAGGGAGACAGAAGGAGGATTAGCTAATAGTTAATATAATATAAACAGGAAACAAACCACCAACCTACTGATTGGTAGTAGACCTGGCTCTACCAATGAGCCACAGTCGCCACAGCAACAGAAAGAAGAGCCACCTCATTCTTACCGGTTTGGTCGCCTTCTCAAACTCTGTGAACATCCCTTTGATGTCTTTGAAGTCGGAGGCAAACGGAGCGTAGTGGAATGGGAAGTACCACTTCCAGGAGGCACAGCCCTGCAGATCAACACAGAAACAATCACAGGCTTTAATATCACTTCACATGTCAGAGGAAATAGTAAACAGGCCACAAGCTGTGCAGCCTGTGCATTTAATTAACACATTTTCACAAATAATTCATCTGCAGATAATATTTGATGGATTTATGTCTATTACATATTGTCAGATATAAAACTGAGAAAATGAGCAAATGCTCAGTTTTTTTAGGAGTAAACTTCAAGCGCTTTCAAGGTAGCTAAACCAAAGATCTCCAGACCCCTGAAGCCTTTATTCTCACAGCAAAATTACAGTAAAATAAAAACACAGCTTTTCTTTGCCCTTTTTCCTCAACAAAAGTTCCACCGCTGCCAGAGCTTAAAATCTAATCTTATCAGATGTGTGCTGACATTTAAAAATCCTCACAAGCCTGAATCCTGATCAGACAGAGTGCGTTTTAAACTGTAAATCTTAAACCTTCAGTGGAGAGTGATGTGTTGTTGCTTCATCTACAGCAGAGTAAAAACAAATTCAGTTCTAGGAGAACATTTTGTGCTCAGATACTCCAACATTCACAGTGCAGTCTGATTTTTGCACAACACCTGTGAAACAACTCCTCCTCAGCTCTGTGTATTTTCAATGTTTATGTGGGAAAGAAGTTTAACCCTGCAGATCCAGCATTGGACCACTTCACCCCAGATAACAAAGATCTAGCTGCAAACAACGACCTTCACTTCCAACCATCCAACTCTGAGAAAACAAGAGCCTCTGCGATAAACCCACCAAGCCTCACATCTCAGCCCAGCTCACCGCCACTCTATTATTAAGGATCATTCAAATGATAATATGAGACTTTACCATAATAAAAGCTGGAAGGAGGTTCCAATCTCCGCACTGAAATAAATCGCTCAGATCATTTATGTTAATGTGGCCAAATGTTTTGTCTCGAGGAGCGCTTCATTTGTGACCTTAGCCTCTGGAGTCAAAGACCACAAACTAACAACAATAGAAATAAAGAAATTAATTTTCCTGTCCAGTTTCATAACCACTGACACAGAAAAGCTCACTACATTATCAAAGGAACAATGTCCCTCGTCTTATCTGGATGTTTGAAAACAATGCAACTAACCAATCCTTTTATTACCAATTATTATTTCTGATAATGGTTCAGTTTATAAAATGGGAATGTTACGGCACACTGTATTAAAGTCAATGTATCTAGATATAAATCATCAAATGAAAAACCGCAAACATATTTCTAACAATTGTTAAAACAGCTGCCGATTAACTCTGCATCCATCTAATCAACCAATTCACCTATAGTTTCAATCATTCAAAATTGTATAATGTGCTTGGACTGATGAATTATGAATAACAAAAAAATACTAAATTGAGCAGTTGAAAGTTTCATAACTTTGAACTTTGTCTCCTGTAATTCATCACACTTAAGATCAGTATGATTATGATCTGACAGTAGATTTGTATATAAAATGGAAAACAAATACTGACATGAAGATGCCTTTCCAAACCAAATATAACAAAATGCATAATTAATGCATAATTAACTTTTTGGGGGGGGGCAAGAACAAATATTTATGTCCCTTAAAATAGAACCCTGTGCCATAAACATAAGCACTCAGTGAGTTAATCATTATTGTTGTTACGTAGTATCTATTAAAGTTGACTGAAGTAGACAAAGATTTTAGTAAATAAGATGCATGCTAAAATACTGTGAACATTGTTTCCTGTTGAATATGAAACTAACTAAAACAAAAAGACATGCCAGTTTAAAAACAAGCTTTATAAAGTTAATGGAGGTAAATTGTACTCAGGGGTGTCGTGTCGTATTAGTCGACATTTGAATTAAAAGACAGTAGAACTGCTAAAGGACAGTAAAACAGTACACATAACAAGGAAACAAACACTTAACACTTTTAATTTGAAAAATAAAATCATCTAGCCTGGGATCAAATTGATGGAGAAATTAATTCTTTACAAAAAGAGCCAATAGACTCCCTGGAACAACACTGCCTTCATCACGGTTTGTTTCACACCTAAAAGCTGCAGTGACGCTCGTTTTGTTTTGGATAAACCCAGCCCTGATCATTGGACATGATGTGCGTGACCAAAACTGGGTGGCGGCAGCAGCAGCAGACAGAACCGTGAATGTGTGGCAGCAGAGAGCAGACACGTCCTCGTCGGCCGAGGGCCCGCAAATGAATTCATCCAGAGCGGCCCCCTGAGAGGGGCTTTGGATTGGCGAACATGTGGAGTCAACACAGAGCGTGCATATAGACAGCTCACAATCAGCCCGGACAAATCCCCCGGCTCAGCCCGTGATGTCCCCGACTCTTCTGAAGAGGGCCCACAGCTGATAATTCATTTCAAGATAAAGATCAATATTTTACAACAATAAAATGATTTAGTGTATAATCACACTGCAAACAAAGCACAGACACTGATATATCTGCTGTGTGTGGTGTATTTTGGAGACACTCGATGCTAAGGAGTTCCTGGCTTAAAAAAAAAAGAAAGCTGCGCATTGGTTGTCTTACCTTGGACATAAACTTAAAAAAGTATGTTCCTTCCATTTCAACCTAAAAAACACTGAAAATGCAAAGCTTACGTGTAGAGAATGAACGAAAAAGCCCTGTAACAAACGCGACACTTCTTTTGAAGCATTCATGATTTTGATGATATCTTTGGAGTTGGTTGGAGGTGGTCGTTTTCATTTCATCTTCATCTATGGTGCTTTTAAGAATATTTTAGCTATTCTGGGTTTTTCTGACAGTTTGCCTACTGGTTAGTGTTGGAGTTAAACAGGTCAGAATTATCATTTTAACATCAAAAATTATTACTTTAAATAACTGGATTATTTAACTTTCTTTCCAAAACCATACATGACCACAGTTTAATTTTCTTTTCCTTCCTCCAATACTCATTTTAATGGAACCTGAAGGCATCACAATGAAACTCAATGCAACCTCTCATTAATGTTACCTGAGCTCCACACAGGACTGGCTGTTTACCACTGACTAAGACCTAAAGTTAACTCGCTCTCGTCCTAATGATTTGTTCAGTGTGGCATTATTAAAACTGCGTTACTGCAACAGGATGTGTCCCCTGAACATACTGAGTTTACTACATACCCTAAATATTTTCTATTGCAGTTTCCTGTTGACGACAGAGCGCTGTTACTCTTGAACCCTCACAGGTACCTGTGCTACCTGTGCTACTGTAGAAAAACAAATAGAAATTCAGTCTCTGAACTTTGGCATCACCTTGGTACCGAAATATCTGCTCCTGTGACATCTCAGTTCAACTGGAATCAGAAACAAAGTAACAATGTAGTTGGAAAATGGAAACTTCCATCAACTGTGTGGAACTTGTTTTTTTTCTTAAGTCAGGCTAATTGGGGGGGGTCATGAAAAAGTTTGAAACACTGATGTCACTAGTGTTACCAGCGCCAACGTTTAATCACTTGAACGAGACTTTCAGGTCATATTTTGCAAACAGTCATGCTCTGGGTATGACACGGTCTCAGTGCATGAAAACATTATTTCAGTGTTACCTGGTAGTAGTAGCGCAGCACCCAGCAGAGACCCTCCACGTATGACTGAACCACCTTCTTCCTGAAATCCTCATCCGTCACGTCCACATCAAACTTGGTCTTATAGTATCTCTGCTTCCAGCCCTCCTCCCATAACCTGCAGCACACATGGACAACTATTATTACATTACATTGTATTTTATCTAAACCATCGACAAGATTCTGCACAACTTTTAGAATCCATAAAATTGCCAATCCAAGTTTTGAAATCCAAAGTGATCATCACTGTGCTCACCACCAGGGATGTAACGATGCATCTCGAGACATATCTACTTTTCAGTTCACTCGATCAACGCCATACGTCACTACGTTTGCCATCGTACGTCACTGTCAGGTATTCAGGTGGATCCGATTGGACTGTGAAAGCCAAAAACAACTCGACTCCGCCATTTTTAAAACCGGAAACTGCTTCACTATTTTTACACTCCCTGGAATCTTCTCTGTCTCTCTTCTTTCGTTTTGTGCGTGACAGCAAATACATGATCGCTTCCTTGTTCTCCATGTTTGTGTTGTTCTTCTTCTTCCCGGTTTTCTGTGTTGCATGCAAACAAAGTTACGGCAGTTTCGCGCTGCCGTATGATGACCCCGCCCACGCAGAGACGGTACTCAGTTGTAATGGAAAAGCAACTAAACTGGGCCGTATTGTTGTTGTGTAGTGGAAAAGCGCCAATAGTCTCTCCAGTGTTTCCTGGGTTGTCGCATGCGCTCACCGCCTGTGTGAGGGGCCAAGTGGGTCAGGTGCACTGTGAGGTGGGTGCCGGCCAAAGGCGAGGACCTTGGCAGTCCAATCTGTGGCTGCGGAAGCTAGTTTTAGATATCTAAACATTTATGTTTATTCAGTTTTTTAAATATGCATTCATTGCATAGTTTGTGTTTTGAAGTTACACCTTACCTCAGAAATATGTTTTTTGCCCGAGAAAGCCTTAAAGGAATCATTTTTACTCATAACTTATTTATAAGTTCATTCTGTTAAAAAAAATTGTGAGAAAATCGTATCTTTAACTCAGTATCTGAAATTGTATCAAATCGTGACTTCAGTGTACCGTTACATACCAGTGAACAGTAGACAGTCCAGGACTATCTTTACGAAATCTATACAATATCATCCAATAACCACTTATGATAACCACAGGGCGATTTAAATTTTCCAAAGTAATGTATTTCTGTCCAGCATAGTTCCTCTCCAACACCCTTACGACTTAGCAACAAACAACAGGCGGAAATTCATGTTTAATGACACAAATGACGTGATGCTGTCATTAGAGCTAGTGTTTAACAGCATATGTATCTCCAGTGCTAATGGATCAACTCTCTTGCCATCTAGATGTTATGGCTTTACATATTCCCCCCTATCTTTTCTACTGTTTATGACCTAGAAATGTAAATGTAATCCACTGCTGAGCATGAGTGTAGGGGAGTGTTTGAAGTGAAAAACGCACCTAAATGACAGATCTGTTTATTAAAATACTGCTCTGCTCATCTATAGGCTGATGAAAATAAAAGTGCGTTAACTTCCTCCCTACTGCTGGGATAGTTTAATGGCTTTGACTTCTTGGTAGATTTGGGGCGGCGATGTCGCTCCGCACACATAATCAAAGCCGTCCAAGCATCTGTGTGGTGGATCCTCAGGGCCCGCAGGGAGCGCTGACTGCCGGGAGGAAAGCCTCCATGAATACCAATTTAGCCCAATGGATTTAGCAGCTTTGACGAGTGTGTCACAGAGGAATTCACTTGAATATTTCTGCTTTCCATATTAATCATGAGCAGGGGAAGTGGGAGCTGTTCAGCAGAGGGCTGAGTGTGTAAAACAGCTTGTGCTGCAGCACTGTGGCATTAATGAGTCAATCTCTGGTTGTTTGTTAGTGTTAGTGCCACCTTCACCTACTGATACTGCTCTGTAAACTTGACTTATTTTAAAAGGTACTTTACTAGTTACATAGAGCACACTGTCTGGTGGACACATAGCATACAGACTGTGTAACAGCAGAGACTAAGAGTTTAATTTTGGCAAAGATGTGAGGCTGGTAAATACAAATAAGTCCATGTTAAGCCATATAGTTTATCGTTTCCAATATTAATTACTCACTATACATTAGGAGCAGGAGCCAGCCATCAAGCAATCACAGCCTCCCCCACATCCCATTTAAAAAATTGAAACCTGAAATCAACACAAGAATCTGAATGAACAGAATAACTGTTTGATTGTAAAAACAAAAAAAAACTGTCTGTAGATGCTTCAAAAAGCTGCTTTAAGTGTAAGTGGAGTGGAGTAATGCTGTGTGCCCACTACAAACAACAATGCAACATTCTCCAAGGCATTTTGAATAGCAAGTGGTGAGGAGAGGCTACATACCTGACACTCGAGAAGAGAAAGAGTTGCATTGTGGGTCATGTAGACAAAGAATGTGTGGAATAAAAACATGCTTCTTCACATTTCTTTTTAAAACTTGTCAGGAGTCTGAAATACTTGTAGGAGTTCAGTGATAAATCAGCCTTCATCGCAGCATTTCTAGTATCAGGAAGTCTTTTAAAAGTAAAAAGAAACTCAGGCACAAAACAAGACTACACCTGAGAGACTGAGTCATCAAACATCACCAAGAAGCACACATTAACATCCATCTAAACACAAGACATGTTCACGCCCACCTCACGTTGTCTTCAGGCTCCGGCTCGCTGTCACTGTCCTCTGCTTTCCTCTTCATCCCTCTGCTGTCCGTGCTGCCGCTGGGTCCTGCAGACTGGACAGGAAAGACAAAGAAAAAAGTCTCACACATCTGTTTTCATCAGTGCTAACTGTCCAAAAACACATGAACATATCTTACCATCGCCATATCCCAGAAATTTAGGTTTTATTCCAGTGTGTTCGATTTCCAATAATTCCAGAATATTTTCAATTCTTAACGTCAACATTTATTGGTAAAAACAAAAAAGACAGGAATTTTGGAAAAGCCCTTTTTAAAATCATTAGGACCTTAAAGTTGTAAAATGGACTAAAAGCTGAGTGGAGGAGTTCAAGGAAACGCTATTCAGATGATCCGGCAACGTTTATATTCTGCAGTCAAGCTCATGAGTTATTATCTGAGTCCCATTGTAACATCAAAATTGTTTTGTTTTTTAAATACTTTAATGAATATCTGTTTTGCTTTAGAATGTGTAGAATGATTCAGCGGTGTGTGTTCTCAGCCTTTCATTGTTCATTTTGTTCAGATTTTTTTTTTAAATTGTGGTGTGATTTCTCATTTGTTTTTAATGAAACAATGTTACATAGATGACGATAATCAGTCTGATCAGACAGGTCACTAATTAATGGAAACATAGAAATAAATAAATGACGCACTAACAATAAATTTGCAATTTCCTAGATTAATTGATTAAGTCCAAGACAGCTGTATCAAATGGTTTGTCTGGCCAATCGTGCATATTCAGAAACATTCCTATCATGCAAAGAAAAATCCTCACAACTGAGAAATCAGGTTTGTTTGGCAAGAAATTAATTGATTGTTTGGTTGATTTTTAAACTCATCACTTCTACTAAACGTCTTCCATCTGGCAGAAGTGTGACTGTTATTCTTAAACATCACGCTGCATGTTGGATGTGATGAGTGATGTTTTAAATTAAGTCCATATTTCATACACATATTTTGCCATACAAAGAAAAAGAAAAATGTGACAGTATTTTACAGCATCAATTCAAAGCTTTTTGCAGGAGCGTGCACTGATGTATTGAATTTTACATGGATGTTTGTTCTACATCATAAAAACAAGCCGACAATTATAAAAACTCTCTCTCTCTCTGAATGTTTGAAGGAAGCTGATGGAAAGACTAAATAAATAAATAAATCCCTACCATAGCTACTTAGCCTTCCATTTTTCTGAGGGCATCTGTGCTCTTCATTCATGTGCTAATGTATGGCCGCCAATTGTTGTGTCGACATATTTAAAGCTGTACACGGACAGGAAATTTAACAGCTTACAAGACATGTTAAATTTGCACATGACCATGAACTGAACCACAAGACATTAGCACATGAATTTAAAAAAAAAAAAAAAAAATAAAAATAAAAGAGCACCACATTCAAGACTGTTCAGTGCAAACAGTCACAACCTTGAATATCCAAATAAAAAAAGCATTTCAAATGTATATTTCAACCATTTTTTTCAAGGTCACTGAAGAAAGGACAAGCATGAGGATGCATAGTTTTGATTAAAGACAAGTGAGTGAGTACTGCTGGGTAATAAAGATAACACTAAAAGACTTAAATGACAAAATCTGTTAATCCAGGAGAATTAAACAATGTTCTACAATCCACAGCCTTGGGGCTCCTCAAGGGTCTAAAGTACTCCAGAGTAAAGAAGGACAGGAATGTAAAGTGTTTGATGAAGGTTGATTATAAAGAGAGCCCGTCAAAGAAGTGAAAATGTGTTGCACAATGTAGACGATGAAGACGGTAAGACTTAAGGAGGATAGTTTGGATGTTATGAAGTATGTTGTTATGAGTATATTGCCTACGGTGTGTTGCTTTGCTCCCATGCCAGGAATGTGCCAACAGTCATCTTCTCTATGGATAAGTTCCTAATACAACCCCACTTCTAAAGATCCTAACTACCCCTCTAATGAATCACTAACTATACCTGATGGACAAGGTTGTCTAAATTATCAACATTGACTACTTAAGAGGACAAAAACCAGATGATTAGCCAAACATATGTATATTTTACATATGTAAAAATTACATTCAAGGATCTAGTTAACTACACTTTAAGGGGTAGATCCACTTGATTCATCACTTCAATGTTGTGAAAGTGTTTTGTTACTTAAACAAAAAACAAAACAAAAAAAAAACATAAATTACTCCAGAACTTTGGAGTTCTCTGCTTGACAAAGTCAGATATGTTGAATTTTGTCAACATATTAGAGTCGAACTGTTTATGTGCACGTGACTTACACTGCCACCGTTCTTCATTGTGGCCTTCAGGAACTGAGCAGCATCCTAGAGAAGAGAAAAAAAAAAGAAAAGAAACACTTCATCTTGACTGCACTCCTTCAACGCTGATTCATGATCACCTTTTAGGATTTTATAACAGTAGATTATTCTCTTCAGTAACATGCAAACTGGGACTTGTAAAATCCTGTTCCAGACTTCCAGAGCTGCAAACAAACTACCTGTTGTACCTTGTTGTTCTGCATCCTCATGTCGAA
This sequence comes from Synanceia verrucosa, assembly GCA_029721515.1. Taxonomy (NCBI): domain Eukaryota; kingdom Metazoa; phylum Chordata; class Actinopteri; order Perciformes; family Synanceiidae; genus Synanceia; species Synanceia verrucosa. Next base: position 11,321,914 of record CM056570.1, on the reverse strand, counting down.
GGCCTGTTGCCGGGCGTTGTGGACGGCCTCGGGTCGGTCTCTCCTCCCCAGTGCCTGTGGGGCAAACTGACCTGTGGTCAGGTAGGCAGGGCCCCGCTGCTCTGCCTGCAATATCACAGAGGGGAAAAAAGTCAACACATGAGCGATGACACTAAAGGCTGCAATATAAGTTTTACCATTTCTTTCTATTATTCCTCCAAAGCTTTTACATGACAATGTTAAGTAAATTTGACTAAAGTCTGGCGTGGTTAATTTGGGCAGCACCAGAGTGCGGCTCAAGCAAACCACACTTGAGTTTGGTTAAATGTAGGCCTGTAGGCCTATTGTTGAGGACACAGGTGAACAACAGGTTGGCATGAGTGGAGACGACTTAGACTGCACAAGTCCGATATTGAACGTCCAAAGAGAACATCCAGGATATGGTAGCTATCAAGACTGAAACGAGTCGCTCAGAAAACAAACCAAAAAAGTCAACTGAGTCAAACAGGGATGAAGAATCCTGTAAAGAAGCTGGAATCAGATCATTTTGGTGTGCTGCCAGGGCTGGGCATGGGTCAAAACCCTGGCTGCTGGGTTCGAACAAGAGATGGGAGGTGATGAGGGTCTGTATTAACAGTCCTGGAGTTATGACCAGAGTCAGGAGATATTTCGTAGGTTAAAGAAAGCTGATTGTTGGTAGAATTAATGTGGGATTGCAATAAGAGGGTGGGAACCAGGATGACGTCATGATTGAATGAGGATAAATTAATTAATTTTTGCAGCTCTTAAATTGCTAATGACAAAATTAACAGCAGTCCTAACTGGAAAATGTTTTGGTAGCTCAAACATTTGTAAATGAGCTCTAATTTTCATCAGGACAATACAGCAGTTTCTCTTCTCAATGTTGTTTTCTATCAGTGATGAACACAGTGATGACGATCATCATGCTTTTTGCTCACCTTCATCCTCTTTCTTTTTTCTTTCATTCTTCTCTTAAAGCTTTCCTGAAAGAAAGAACAGATGAAGACTCGTCAATCAAATGGCCTAGCTGTAGCTACATGAGTGGGCTGGGGATCATTTAAACCTCAGTTTTGCTCTTAAAACCAGCACATTGCCTTATGTTGAGATGTATAAATCAAACGTTCTTAAATGTAAATTGTCTAAACACAAAATAAAAGTTTAAAGCTAGCGAATATAATACCTGATAATAACTACGTACTGAAGTTTGACACATCTTTAACTTCACTACTTTTTCTATTTCTGAGCAAAAAACAGAAATCTTACATCATCCTCTTTACGTTTCTTGAAGATGTTGTCCTCGGCAACCCCCACCGCCTGCATGATCAACTCAACTCGCTCCAGGTTGACAAAGCCGTTCTCCGTCAGGTAGCCCTGTGCACACAAACAGCCTGGTTATGTCACAGTACCATAACCACTTCAAAGACAAATAACATAAACATTACACATTAAACATAAATTTGTGAAGCTACTCACTCCAGTTTTGTGCACAACATCTTTGTAGATGTTGACCAGTCGGTCTATTGCTCCCTCTCTGTAATGAGAAACATTAGAAAACAACACTAATTATTATTCATCATATTCATGTTTGAGAGGAGCAGGATATTTGGCTGCCTTCTGGGAAACCCACACTCATTTAGAGCTTTCAACTATTCTTTTTGGAGGTTAAAGTGATTTTCCAGAGTTTTATAAAGATAACACTTGCGCTGTCTAAAGCAATAACATTACTGTCCTTCAATCAAAACAATTTTATGAAGTATAAATCATCACTCGGCATAAAAAAATCTTCTGAAGCTCACCTTATCTCTAAGGACGGCAGGTGTGGCAGGAAGTCATTTCCAACAAAGAAGCACATGAAGACCCAGTCGTCTACACTCCTCTCAAAGTCAAATGGAAAGGGCAGGCTGGCCATGGTCAGCTCTCTGGCCAGGTACTGGACACATGGAAGGAAGGCAGAATTAACAGATGTTTTATTTATAAATGTCCAAGTTTGATATGCTATCGGTTCTTAAAAAATGCAGCATAGTTGAGGGAAACAAAAATAAGATTAATGATTTTGTACGTATTCTATATACATGGCAAATACTTTACGACTCTCCAAATTAAAAAGGTGCCAGTATGCAATTCTAATACAGCCTCTGTGAAATCAGCAGATAACACATCACAGCTGCTGTATGCTGTGCTGCTCAATAATATTCTTGCATTAGTAATGAACCCTGCGACTAACAATTTTTAATTTTACAGAGACGTCTTCTCAATCTCACTTGACATTGCCATTTGTTTTTTTTTTAATATTATTCCGCTCTTATAATTACATTCAGATTTGTTAAGACTGGTCTCAAGCGATACATAAGGGAAAAATCAAATCCCCCTCCCTGTGGCACATTTAAATGCCCCAAAATACAGAAAACACAGTGTATGATACGAGGACAGTCAACCAACCCCTGTGACATAATCAATAGTCTTCTAGTAGTTGAGTAGAGCAATGACAAGGACCATTCATTACACTTTGATGGAAATCAACACTAGAGTGCCACCTTTGGCCAAGCACTGTCATTTTTTGTAAAGTAAAGGACAATGTCGTGATTTTTGCCAAAGATGAAAAAAAAAAAAAAGTACCTCCCGCAGCACACACAGCCTGATGAATATGAACTCCTGTTCAGACACTGGCATTGTGTCTGCAAACTCATCGTGCTGAAAGAGAAGAAAACCAGACAGATCAAGTTTCAATTGTGTCACATTTATGGATAAACACACTAAACGTTAGAATAATTTAAAACCTTAACAAATTTGCAAAAATCATCAAAACCTAAATAGTAAAATTCACATAAATCTAAGAAAGCCAAACAGGAAGGAGACAAACTTTTCCATTGATGTTGTTGTGATCACTTGAGAGTAAATGTTGCTTTACAGCAACTTCATTTTAAAATACATTATGTCACAAAACTTAAAACATCTGTGACGATTGTTTTTTTTCCTCCGTTTGCTTCAGAACTGTAGTCCTGTATTAAAGCATAAGCCATGATGAAAACCACGTCTAAATAGTCCACATTTTACTGAGCCCACCTGTCCTTGTTTCTCTCTGGCCGTCCCCTGACAGTCTTTGATTTCATGACCCATCTGTCCGCAAAGAGCGCAGGGACGGGGCTTGTTGGGTTTAAACTCCTCTCTGATGATGGTGAAGTTTGGCTCATGGGTAGCGAGGCCCAGCATGATCAGGTCAGCTGACCAGCAGCCAAAAAGAAGAACTTGTGTTATTTCACGATTAGTTATTTATGGAGTAACCACTAATAAATATTGTTGGTATCATGTATGAATTGTTAAGTTTTAATGTTATTTCACGTTAGACTGAAATTAAAAGGCCTACCATCAGCTCCACACAGGCAGTGGTGTGTGTTGGGGTCGTGGTTGGGTTGAGCTGTCAAAGTGAATCACAAGCATGAGTCAACAAAATGTCTAACAGTTACATTATGTTTGGTATTGTTTGTTGTTGCAAAGTTATTATAAGTTGTTTGAGTTAGTTTGTTAAATATCAGGGACCACGTACGCAAAACAAAAACAGATTTGGCTAGTTTTCCCTACTAGCTTATTTGTTGTCCTCTCATCTCTTCCTCTCCACAGCTAAATGTGATTTTTTTTAACTCACTTTACAAACTAATTGTTGCATGTTGGATGCCTGATGAGCAGTTTGATTGCATTATCATCTATTTTAATGTAATCCTTTGTATCGCAATAGGCATGCATCAATAAACAAATCTTGGTCAGTGTAAAGCAGATGTACCTCGCTGTCTTCTGATGTAGTCCATAATCTTGTGTTCACCTTCACCGGGAACACTGGCATCAGACAGGAAGACCTGGAAAATAAAACGTTTTAAATGCTAGTGATCATACACACTGTCCATGTCAAAATATAAACTGCCTATAACTAAGACATTACAACATGAAGTTACAACAAATCTGACTTCTCTATAAAATGAGATCAGCTTGTATTTCAATGTCAGAGCAGCAACAAACCGTGATGTTCTTCCATCCTGGATCATTGCTGAGTCTGTCTGCAACGTAATATCGAAGACACTGTGCCAGGTTATCCATAAACTCTGTTCCCTGAAGGAAAATACACCCTGTTAAAGTCACAATTTAAGACAGTAAAAACTGAATAAAACACACAAAACCAAATAGTAGCGACAACCATCAACCAAAAACAGCAAAAAGAACACATAACCAATAATAAGTATGACTGTAAAAAGACTTACTGGAGTGATGCAATTGCTGTCAAACCTCTCTTTAATCTCCTCAGGTGGAAGATAACCGCCTGTTGAGGAAACATATTGTTTGATTAAATCACATTTTGTTTGATTAATTCAGACAATATACATTGTTTGATTATTTCCGCTAGTATTAAAGTTGCTGTCCTTGATTAAGAGTGTTTCATCCCTCAGAAGACCATAAATACTGCAGATATAAAACAATGATGCTCCTTTTTGAAGTTGTTACACACAGATCTAGGCACATAAGGTGTGCCTAGATCTGCACTCAAAGAACAGAAAAAAAAAACTCTACAGACATTAAAAAAAAAAAATCAGTACTTTCTGTCCAAGACCTCTGGGAAAAAAAGAGTCACATAACATTTCGTATAATCTCATGGCACGCGCACACACGCACCTCTCTGGATGATCTCCTCCCTGATGCGATTCTTCTCCTCCACCAACTCCACTCCTTCTTTGGAGGCACGAAACCTCCGAGAGCGCTGCTGGTTCATCTTGGCCCGTGGAGCCTAGTGGAATAGATTCGGATTTTATTTCTGATGTACAGCAGCTGAGATTCAAAGACAGTTTTGATGACCAGACTATATTAACTTAGGCAACATAGAAGTGTTTTCAAACATGATAAAAACTGACTATTACCCTACCAGCCATGTTAGACAGCGTAAAAAAAAAATAAAATAATAATTTGACTGATGAAATTTCCAATTTGATGGAAAAATCTAATAAATGTGTGATTCTGTGGATGATGCTTCAGTTAGCTTGGTTTTAGATTTTAATGCGGATGCTATCCAGCATCAAAACTTTCAGCCCCCCATCACTGAAAGTCGCTCACCACTCCATCGATGGCCATGTACAGAACTCTCCTGGGCCGCACAATGTTGAACAGACGGTCAATGTACTCGAATATGGCAACCATCATCTCATCCTCGTTTTTGGGAGCAGGTCTGTAGAGAGCAGAGGACAAAGTGAGTATGAGTGTATGCTTATGCAAAAGTGTGTGGGCTTGCTATGTTTTCATATTTATCACTTATATTAGTTCCAATTTCTAAAGCCTAAGGCAACATCTCTGGTTTGCTTGCTTTGTCTGACTCACAGTCCAAATTCTAAAAACACTAATTTGACAAAATATGAAACAGCTCAGAGAAGCTAAAGCATATCAGTTAATTATGCCAATTCAAAGTCAAATTTTATTAATGATGTGTCATGTTCAAGCCCCCAAGGGCAGCTTGCTGATAAAACGATTCACATTTGGCTTTTTAGTCAGAGAGAAAGGGGGTCAAAGGAAACCTTGATTTCAGAAACAGAATTATCAGCGAGCACTAAAATGTATAACAAACTGCCAATGTTAAATGCCATGCATGGAGGAGTTCCTACTTGTCCTCTGGATGTGTGCAGGGATGAATGATCCCGTTCATGTCTAAGTATAAGTTGTCAAACTCCACTTCGTTGGGGTTGGGCTTGGTAGTATCCACAGGAATACGGACTCCGTTACACTCTTTCCCCTGTGAAGAAGAATTGAGACACAAACAATTCACTGTGTTTGAAGGCATTACAGACAAACAGCCACTATTGAAGGGAATGACGCCTCCGTTCTATGATCCCTGAAATACACAGTTTTCATTCCACTAATCTGACATTATTTTCTACTACTTAAGACTCCAGCAGAGGTAATGTTAAGACGCATGAAAGACATCTAATCTCGTGTTTCATCCACGCATACAGTGCACAAACAATTCAGGTCACGCTGATAGTGTGAAGTTAAAAACAAAGAACCAAGCAGTTGTGTTTACAGTTTAAGAATCCCACAGACTTCCGTAATTTTCCGCGACGCTTCTAATAAAACATATACACGCAAAAATTCATCGACAACGCAGCATTAAGGCAAATAAGCCATATAACCGGCTCCATTCCATAAAAATGTATTTTTTGAAAATTATACGCGTTTAAAATCTTCCCGCTAACGCTAACACGAGATGCAAATGGTCTTGGATCCTAGCTAAAATGCTAGCCACTTACCTTCTCTTCAACACAATGCACAATGATTGAAGCATATTTTCGGCTAAGCCAACGAAAAAACGCCGGGACTCCCATCTCCAGTGAAAAGTTAGTTATCCGTTAGCTTATAAAAATGTGAACTTGTGCGGAAACAGTTAAAATAGATGCGTAAAAACAAGAGACTTGAATGAACCCAACTCCCCCTCTACATGCTGATAGCCATGGCCGTTTTGTAGTGTTTCCGGTTCGTGTCGGTTTTTTCCGGAGAATTCTGGAGGACAAATGAGCCCACAGCGCCCCCAATGACCACAACGGGTACTGCAGTGGTGAAATAGCTGAAAGTCCTCAGAATCCGTACTGTGTAAAAATACTACTAGCAAAATGTCCCTTCATAGTATTATCAGGAAAATGTATATCAGCATTGTGACTGTTCTACCACATTATATCATTAGATTATTAATAATCGTGCTTTAACATTTTGAACTTAATTTTAATTCAATGAAATTAAATAAATCAAAATTTGCAAATCAAAATTAAGGAAAACAACAACACAAATCGTAATAATTTAGATGCATTTATCAGACTAGTTGGACATCCTTGTATGTTTTTTGTAATTCAACATGCATTTATGAAATACTAAAAGTAATAATGATTCACATCAATAAATAAAAAGTTTGTATTTTTTTGAAAAAAAAAAAGCTAAACTTTACAGGCGCCAAGTAGACAAAATAGAAATGTAAAAAACCCACAATGAATTAAAAATGTGCTCACAAAGAATGAGAATTAATTGTCTTGAGAAAATTGCAGCAGAATGTTCTCAACAATAATGACTATTGTTGATTTCTATGGATACAAATGCAACAAACCACTCGTGTGTTAAATGTGCCATCCTTGCAGACTTGTTCCCATACCATGTGATTGTACTGTGGTTGAAACTCCATCATTCATACTCTGATATTACATAATGTCCTTTAAATGGAGATGTCTCTGAACCAATGCCCTCTACAGCATCACATTTAAGGTGAATTAGATTCATTCGGGGGTGGGGGTGGGGGGCATTAGCCTCCCCTCTTCATGCAAGGCAGGTCTGACATCAACACTGCAGTACTATTACTGCAAAGAGCTGCTGATGGAAAACACTTGGCCTGCTCTGACGGTCAATTTCCATAAACATTTACGCTGGAGTTGCAGGTAATAGGATGAAGCCATCAGTTCAGTGTTTGTGGAGGGAAATGGAGGAGATGAAGGGAAATCTGATGCAAATCCTTGACGTGAGAGGAACCTCTCTCTCTCTCTCTCAGACAGAGGTATTACAGCACAGGAATGCAACACAAAAACACATCACATTGTCACAGCTGCAGATGATTCACTAAATTCATGTGAAAGTACAGGCTGATTCTGGGCTCTGGCTTGCTGCATATACTCATTTCCATAAATACCTTGTTGTTAAAAAAAAGTAGAAATTGATTTTCACCAAAACAAACATCACCTTTAAGTTTCAGTTTGAGGATTCCAGGAGTCAGAACTGAAAGCAGCAAACAGTTTTCTTTCTTCAAAACATATGATGGAAGCAAATCCACTCATGCTGGTTCTGTCACTTTGTATGAGAGCTGATTGACTCAAAGAGGGAGAGCGCCATCACCTGGTGGGTCATCATCATCATAACAAGTATGACGCTCCACAGCAGTTTTCAGCCCTCTAGTATGTGTCTGTTGGTATGCTTTTATCATTTCCATTGTGGCTATACAGCAAAATCTATGTAAGTACTGCGTGTGTCATCATGAAGCTGAATCTCATCATGTTTCATATTAGTTTCGAGCATGGACACAAATGAAACAATGCATAAATATAATTTAACACCTGTGGATGAAGCTGTGTCTTCTGCACACAAATCACATAAGTCATCCTGACTGACATGTAAAAAATCATTACTTGTTCTATGATTATATATGAATACTGTACATTGGGCACGTATTCTTACAAATACATTTAAATAAAAAATCAAATCTGAATATCAAAATGATCACCACTGGTCCAAAACATTATTGATAATTGATTCACCACAGAGGAACATTTCAAATATTCTGCAGTTTGCAATCTCTGGATTTATTGTCAATCCTCAGCACAGAAATATGAGGATAATATGATTTCCTTTTAAAATCTCTGTTTCCTGAAAGGAACATTTTGAATCCTGATTAGTTTCAGTTTCACTTCATTAATTACCTCCACCAAGTTTTCACCAGGGTTTGTTTATTATATGCTGGTTTGTTAGTTTGCAAATTAACTCAAAAAGTTATGGATGGATTTTGACAAAATTGTCAGTATTGGTCAGAAGATGAAAGATAACGGCATCACCAAAAATGAATCAGTTTTAAGTTAGGTCACTTCTGACCAATCTATATATATATATATATATATATATATATATATATATATATATATATATACAAGACAAGGAAGCTCCTCACCATGCCCATGTCCAGCACCCTGAGGCTGTACACTGAGCGGAAAGGGGGAGGCCAAGGACTCGTGAGCATCAGATGTATTCCAAGAATACATCAGGAAAATGGCCCCTTAAGATGAATTGCTCAGTGAAAGCCTCAGGCAGCAGAAACCTGAAGAGTGTGAGGAGGGTGAGGAGCAGACAACATGGAGGGACAAGCCCCTACATGGCATGTACCACCGTCAGATAGAGGAAGTGGCTGATATCAAGAAGACCTACCAATGGCTGGAAAATGCTGGGCTGACAGACAGCACAGAGGCACTGATCATGGCAGCACAAGAACAGGCCCTGAGCACGAGGGCTATAGAGACCAGGACCTACAACAGTAGACCAGACCCAAGGTGCAGGCTGTGTAAGGAGGCCCCTGAGACAGTCCAGCACATAGTAGCGGGATGTAAGATGCTAGCTGGATCAACGTATATGGAAAGGCACAACCAGGTGGCTGGAATAGTGTACTGGAACATCTGTACCCAGTATGGACTAGAAGTACCTAAATCCCAATGGGACATACCACCAAAGGTGGTTGAGAACAACCACCTGTGGGATTTCAGCATCCAGACTGACAAACAGCTCCTGGCTAACCAACCGGACATAGTGGTGGTGGACAAAGAGCAGCAGAGGGCAGTGGTGATAGATGTGGTGGTACCAGCTGATGCCAACATCAAGAGGAAGGAGCACGAAAAGGTTGAGAAGTACCAAGGGTTGAAAGAACAGCTGGAACAGATGTGGAAGGTGAAGGCCAGCGTGGTCCCTGTGGTGGTAGGAGCACTCGGGGTGGTGACCGCCAGACTGGGAGAGTGGCTCCAGCAGATTCCAGGAACATCTGAAGCCTCAGTCCAGAAGAGCACAGTCCTAGGAACAGCGAAGATACTGCGCAGAATGCTCAAACTCCCAGGACTCTGGTAGAGAACCTGAGCTTGAGGATAACACGGATACCACCCTACAAGGGTGAGAGGAGCATTTATATATATAAATATAAAACCACCATGTAAAAATACTCTGTCATAGTAAAAGTCTGCTTATATGCTGGACTGGTGAGTCCATCACAGCTCCTGTGTGCATAACATGCAGAAATATTACAGTTTTTCTCAGTCGCTTTGATGCTTTTCTCACATCTCTCTTTACATTTGCACAACAGTTTATGCATAGTGCAAACCGCAAAACCTATAGATAACCTGCAAAAGTGTGTCACTTGCTCAAAATGGATAGTTCATTCCTCAAAAGCAAGTTTTCCTGTCAGTGAAAGTGTCAGTGTCATCAAGATGAAAAGTCCTGACATCATGTTTATGAACTAGATAGTCAAATGTCTTTGTCATATTTTCATTATGACAGTTGTCATAATCAAAAAAATTAGACAGTTGTCATAATGAAAATAATGTCAGTGTTTTCTAAAGCAAAAAAAACGGCAAATCTCTATGACACTACCTGAAAATGGTCAAGAGAGCACTACAGACTATTTACACAGTAAAGTTGCATATTAGTGAGGTATAACTGAGTACAAGACACTGAATATTTTGTTTTACATTTTTATTGTGCGTGCTCTTTGTAGTTCAATAAATATATTCTATAAATAAAAAAATAGAATAAAATCACCCTTATTTACAAAAAACATAAAATCCTTTTGGGTAGAGCTCAGCCATTGTGAGTCTATGACTGACAACATGATCCATAATTTTAGCCCTGATTTTTATTTTACTTGGCCTCTCCTTCCTGTTCCTCTCCACATCCTCATCCCTCTTCCAAGAGGCTGGCCTTCAATTTCTGTGTCACAGTATTGCAGAAATGGTACACATTATGCCCTGCGCTGTTCATATATGCTTGTAAAGTGGGGTTCATGGGATTCAGTTCTGATCTTATCATTTGATCAACTAATGCTTCACATATTCCTTCTCATCAGTGAAAGCTGAGGTTTCCCTTGTTCAATTTAGCAGACATTTTCATGAAAAAGCATAAAAGATAAAAGCTGTAGTATTTGCTTGACAGATTTTGACAACTAGTTCAACATTTTTGTATGTAATGACTGAAGCAATGAAATGAGGACCAATAGTTTTATAGGGAATGACTATTCAACATTAACAAGTATAGTTGGTAGTTAACAGTAGACAGCCAATAGATAAAACATGTGTTATCACAGAATCTGTTGTGACCAATTAAACTCTGTAATAATGTCACAAACACCACAAATACTAACATCTAGTTCTATCTATAACACTAGAAAGGCTACCATTTGAGGAAGATATTAACAGTCATTTAAGAAATATGCATGTAATTTCCTGGCTTATACAGTTCAAGGTTAAAGTATAATAACTGGAGTTAAATCAATAACTTACTATAATAATTACTTCATGATGCAATGATCCATGATCTGTGTAAATCATATAATACATCCATCCATCCATGATCTACCGCTTATCCTCATAGGGTCGCGGGGGGGCTGGAGCCTATCCCAGCTGTCTTAGGGCAGAAGGCAGGGTACACCCTGGACAAGTCGCCACCTCATCACAGGACACATAGAGACAGACAACCACTCACACTCACATTCACACCTACGGTCAATTTAAATTAGCCAATTAACCTAATCCCCATGCATGTTTTTGGATGGTGGGAGGAAGCCAGAGTACACAGAGAGAACCCACGCAGACATGAGGAGAACATGCAAACTCCACACAGAAAGGCCCCGGGCCTGGGATTCGAACCTGGTACCACACAAAGCCTCTGCCAATTTAGACTACAGATAATCCTGTACACACACACACACACACACACGTTGGTTTAAGTCACCTTTGGGGTATTAAGTTTAGGCTTAACTACAACAACTAACCCCCTAACCCTAACCTCAACCTAACACTATCCACTGACCCAAAATCAAGGTTTGAACAACTGTGGACATGGACTTTGTCCTCAACTGCACATGCTGTTCCCAATCAACTGGTATTAAGTCAAGTGTGTCACCCCAATGTGGACATAAGACAGACCACACACACACACACACACACACACACAGGTATTCCTCTCGTTAATGTGGCACAAAGATGCTGCAGCTCTAGCTTAATATCATTAAATGTCATTACATGCTAGATATAAAACATCTGACTAATAAGAAGTTTAATAAAAGCTCATAAAGGGGAAAAAGGATCTGTTTTCCTGTCATGTCAGTCCAATTCAAAGTGTACTGTAGTTTCATGCTAACAAAGCCACTGGCTAAATCGTGCCTTTGATTAGCTGATCCCTTTAACCGGCACATGAAAAGCCCAGCAGGAATACACATGGTATAATGCAGCAATTTGTGTCTCCAAGGTTGTGATGTGTCCTCAGCAGCTTGCTGAATGTCTTCACATCTGAGCCTCTTTGAGTCTGTTTCTGCCCATTGTGCTGCAGGAATAAAGACCCGCCGCGTTCAGTTTTTCATCCTCCTCTGAAATGCACACAGACTCACATTTCACTTCTTCTTCCTCCCTCCTTACAAAACATTGTGATATTTCTTTGAGGGAGCGCTGTCAGGTGCCACATGGGGGGCATAGGGGTTGGTGCTGTTTTGTTTTTTTGGGTGGAAAAACTTGGAATCCTTAATCATCTAATTAGCACAGTGCCACAGAGGAAAAAAAACAACACTCATAGTGCCAAATCCACAGTGAATTATCACCACCTCTGGAGTTCTCTGGACATTTAACTTTACTGTGGTGATTCAATCTCATAGCTCTCATCACGTATGAGAGTCAGCTGATAAACCCACTGCCATGACCTGCTCAGACAGTAACAGTTCAACCTGATCTCATGGGACATGTAAAAATAAAATGACATTTTAAGGACATTTCATGTGTCACATGACACGTATCATTTCACAAGGGATTAACTTTGGGAAACAACTTCTGTAACAGTTAGGTTTAGGAAAATCCTCATTACTGGGCTTGAAATAGATACACTAAGCAAAATATGTACAAAAACAACATGAGCTCCAAAAATGCATCACAAATGTCACTGTCAGAACTTCTAAATAACTTTGGGGAACAAAGACCAGTGTATGAGAGCTTCCTGGTACATTAGCCTATAGACCACTGTTTAGTCTAAATAGTCTAATATAGTTTTCCATTTAAGATCATGCAGCGTGTCATCCTTACAGCTTGTTGCCCCCTGGTGGCAAGAAAATCAATGCTTGTTAAAGTAAAAGAATGACTTTGCTGATGGACGCAAACCCTCCAGTTTTAGTGTCATGCTTTCAGACCAGTTGATGAAGGAAATTAGATTAAAAAAATAGATAGGAAAAGAAAACTAATGAAATAAATAGTGACGTAAGGAGGGGGGAAATAGCTTAAGCTGAACATGATCGCATTGCAAAAGTGTGTAAAAAGTGAAGTACTGGACATATTAGAATGTGGACCTGAAGATGATGCTTGAGTCAGAGGATGACTGATTATAATGCTTCCTTAGGGAAACAAATTATCATCTAACAGCTTTTTGAAATAATTCACACACACATCTCAACAATGTGGAGGAAAGGACAGTAAAGTTCATCTTTTTGTGTCATTTATGATCTGTACCACTGTATGGATGAAGTGGTAGTCATCAAGATATTTCACTAAAGGCACATTTATCAGTATCAAGGTCTCAAGATCAGTAAAGTCAATCAGTTTCATCCTCTGGGGCTCACAAATGTTAAAATGTAATGACTGAAAAAATGGAATAATCCATATATTTGTTGAGTCACTCCACAGTCACTCAAATAACTTTTCAAGCTCATTTCCTTCTCTCTATCTGTGTATTTATCTGCCTGTTTGTTTACTCATGTTTTAAATGGACCAAAATCACCGTTGATCTCCATTATGGATGTTAAGAGGTTATGCTGACAGAGCAGCAGCAGCAGATTTTCACCACCTCAGTCAGTAACAGGATCAGTGGTGCTAATTGAAAAGGCATCACTGCTCTGCGGCTCTGCTGATGTGAAACACTCTCAGCAGAGGTAAAGCGCTTTAATTGAGCTAAATTTGTCTCAATGAAGGCGCTCACTTAAAGAGCTCGAGCTGGCCCTGGTAGCGAGGGGCCCTTACCTGCAAATTTTAATAACAGCACACACTGTTAGCAGCTTGTTGGAGAGGGACTCAATTATTGATAATGGAAGTTCACCACACATTTTAAAAACGGGATCTGTCATCTGCTGCAAATGGACCGATCTCTACGCTGAGTCTCAGTTACACAAACATTTCTCAAATGTGGAAATAATCTGACTGTTACATTAAACTTCAGTCAGACAGCCCAAACAAAAATATTTCACTGTTTTATATTTCCTCTCAAGCACATCTGGTGATGTAGATCCTCAAAATCAAGGGCAGCAGGAATGAGGGGACATCTGAAAGGCACCCCAAGAGCTCAAGTACTGTACTTATAAATAAAACTTAAAACTATGCCATAATACATACAGCTATTTGGAATGTGCCATACATCACTTTTCCTAAAGGTATACATAAATACTTTTTAAATCAATTAGGTGTTAATAATTTTTAAACACATTTGATGGTTCCAAAATAAATGCTTTGTTTATATATCTTGCATTTGGTTCCGAGCGGCACAGCGGTGTAGTGCACTGTCACCTCGCAGCAAGAAGGTACCGGGTTTCATTCTCGGCCCGGGGTCTTTCTGTGTGGAGTTTGCATGTTCTCCTCGTGTCTGCGTGGGTTCTCTCTGGCTACTCTGGCTTCCTCCCACCATCCAAAAACATGCATGGAGATTAGGTTAATGTTTGGGTGCCTGTTTGTATAAAATAAGATAAAGTGGTTCTGGTGGGTCTCTCCATAATTTTGGTCCAGATTAGGTCAACATCAGTTGTGCACAAAATGTGATTCTGATTTTCATGTTCCCCAGAGGGTGAATCCCAAACTATTTTGGTGAGTCTGACTTTTCTTCCAGTGGGTTCATCCTCTGACAGGTTTCATAAAAACTGGCTGAGTAGTTTTTCTGTAGTGATGTTGCTCTGTAACTGATCAAAGTGGAGAAAAGCAACTAAATTTATGATGAATTGTCAACATGGGACAAAAGAGACACTTGTAGCAGCACCTGTTCATCTTAGAGGGTTCATTTTATTTGACCATGACATTTCAAGAGTGTGTTCTTTGTATTTGACAAGTGAACAAGGTCATTATTATTTAAGGGGTTGTGTTGGTTTTGACTAAGAAATAAATGTTTACCAAAGAAAGTACATTTGTCTGTCGGGCTGCTGCTGTTTATTGTTTTTTTTATTATTTTATTTTGTTGGCATTTTTGTTATTTTTTTTAATTGAGATACATACTAGTGTGGTCAGTACAGAGTAAAATAATTATTATTGTATTTAGCATAACATTACTATCTTACAATATTATTAGCTGAGCACCATAAGGGTGGTTGGATGTAATTTATTATATCAGGCCAAACATGCAAGAATGAATAATAAGAGCAGCACAAAATAGCTGCAGGATGCTAGATTTTATTGGAATGTAAACAATACTCAGTTAATAATCTGGAGTTAACAGAAGACATTCAAAATTTACTTTTCAGCAATTTCTCTTTGGTCATAATTTCCAGGATAATGCACCCTTCATTCCCCCCAGGATAATTCACCATTTTTGCACAGATTTTCGCAATTATCGCATAAAATATTACTATTTGATGATAAGAATGTCTAAGATAATAAACTGAGAAGTCTTTTCTGGATATTTTGAGACCAGTTGCATTGGTCCAACATGAATTGATGGTTAAAAACACAGATTTGACCTTGGTGACCTTGACCTTTTACTGATCTTGACCAAACTGAATCTGTGACTTCTGGATTCTTATATTAGTTTATTTACCAAATTAGGTGATGATTGGCTGAAAATTGAACACCCTGGAGCGTTCAGAAATATGTGAAATCTCCCATACATTGCTTTGGCGTGACCTTTCATTTGACCTTGATGACCTTGAATCGGATCCGATCACCACCAAAAATTAATCAGTTTTAAGTTACACCACTTCTGACCAATCCTAAAAATTTCAACAAAATCCATCCATAACTTTTTGAGTTATTTTGCAAACCAACACACAAATAAACAAACAAACCCTGGTGATCGCTTAACCTCCTTGGCGTTGGAAACAACAACAAAAAGAAACAAAACTTTAAATCCTTGTGGAACAGAGCTCCTCATGTTGCTCTCAGGCACTTCTTGTCTCATGCTGCCCCCCTGTGGCCTACAAGGTTTAATAACATTTTTCTCTTTGCTTTGAGAAAGGGGCTGAAGAAAATGATAGCTTTTCTCAAAACATTATGACTGGGAATCACTCAAGAAAAAAAATTTGGGTCCAAAGTGAATGTTTGTTTATCTCCATCTGACCTGATCCATGATAAATTAATAATAATACAGTAGATGGAAACAGATACAGCACTTCTGTTATTCTGGGTTTTTTTGCCTAAATATCTTCTCTGCAACACTCTTCAGGAAGAGTCTGAATACTGTGACATGACAGCAGTAGACAGTTTCATAGAATATATTATTATTATTTAATATATTTCTCACCTCTTTCCTTCATTCTCATCTTTTTTCCTTCTGCATGTCTTTAACTCTTGTCTGATTCTGTTTCCTCCATCCCTTCTGGCTAGTCATCTTTCCTTCCTTTACATCTTTAGCTGACCTGAAAACATATCAACCAAAGGTGAAAGTGAACTTCTTCATCATGAGGACCTTTAGTTACTCAGTGTTATCTCAGCTCTCATTCCCATGGTTCCACCCAATGTAAACCTGTTTGTGACAAGAGTAGGTGTTCAGAGAAAGAGCTGTGGTGATGAAGTTTAAAGAGTGAAACAGACACAGGGTGGGCAGCAGGGAGTGGATGTATCCAACAGGACAGGACCTTTCATCAAGGAGACTGCTGTATCTCATGTATTATGTTTCAGTTTCAGCTACAATCAGCTGATGTTCACACAACACATTTTACCATTTTGTCAGGCCGCTTGGCATCACTTTAGCTTCAGGCAACAACACCACTACAGTAAGGTTAGGTCTGCGTTCTCGTGCTCCTCATACAGTGGCTTTACTTTAAAGCCACTGCATTTAATGTCCTGGTAATGAGAACAGGCTGGTTCACAACATCTAAAAACAGTAATTTCAAGCCTAACCACGTTGTTTTCCCTAAACCGAACAAAGTGGTTTTGTTGCCTCAACCTAGACAAGCATTTTTGTTGAATTCACATGAAGCATGTGCTCTCTGTGGACACAGAGGGGTCAGTTTGTGATGAGTTGGGATGAGAACATGTTGATTATTTCTACAGTCGGATCGATTCTTCCACCTCTGAGGAGAAACTTTGTTGTTGCAGGAAGCAGAACTCGACTGGGTGAAGACTGTTTGTCCTGATTCTGATTGAGTCTCTGTGTAAATGTTAAAACCAGCACAATGTTTTCTCACTATACTTGTCACAACTTCCATCCACAGTGACAGCACCGGCTTGGATGTTTTGATCTGTGTTATTTGTCTGGCCCTCCGCCTCATGCTGTGACATTCAAACAGAGCTGCGTGTCATTAGCCTGGGAGCTCTTTGGCTGCCACATGAAAGCCGGCTGATCAGCGGCGACGGCTCTCCAGGGGGGCGACTGCTTGCATCCCCATGCTGGAGGACGTGCGTAGGCCTGCGACCGCCGCCATGGCTTCTTTTGTTTCCCTCAAACAGGAGGCTGTTCAGCAGCCGACTTACAAATGACCTGGTTGGTCTTGTTTGAAGTGAGGCAGAGAGGGGGCGGCTCACCGACAGCAGCGTCCAGGCGCCGCTCACACGACTCATTACTCACACAGATAATACAGACAAAAGGTGACAGGAAGGAGAAGTCACTAATGAGGAAAAGAGCAGATACTATGAGCCTCCTCTCCAGCTCCTCTGTCACTCAGAGACACTGAGAGGAGATTCACCTGAGCAGAGCAGGAAGACACCTGCTGGACCTGAGGGCCAGGGAACAGCAACTAGGCAACAAACAGTTATTTCACATAAAACATGCTGCAGTTTTAACCCAAACAAACTTTTTTTTCCCCCTAAACCTAACAAGTATTGTTGAGTAACTAAACCTAACTAAACCTAAACCTACTTTGGACATGTCCAAAACTGTCACAAGAGGGAGGCCTGGAGCATCACAGCTTGAAGCAAGTGTTGGTATTTCACGATTTGGGAATGAGAATGTGCTGGAATGTCAGACTGTCAAAAAGTTACAGAGGTTGTCAGACTTTAGGACAAACATGTCAGCTTTATACTGTCTATATCAGTAGCAATCAGATTTTGGATTTTTTTTTAACTTTTAATGTGTTTCCATATCCAAAACTAGACAAACAGGGTCACAGTGAGCTGCAGTGTGAAAGCAGCCACAGAGTCTTCAACACCACAGCTGTGCAGAGATTAAAGTCAACTCTTCGTTGAGCAAGAGTCTCACAGTAAAATGTAATTGGCGCCTCACAGCAGGATGCCAACTGCGAGCGTTGCTGTGAAATATTAATAAACACACAACTAACTTGTTATTCACCACATTTCAAAGAAGGAAGACTCACATTTTCTTCTCCTTGAATGTAACAAATAAGCACAGGAATGGCAACACTGTGAATGTTTAATCATTGCAGCTATCGTGTCATTTGAAAAGACGAGAAAGAGAATTGAGAATAATCTTTAGATCAAAAGCTATATTTCCAATCCAAGAAAATCCGCATTGGGCTGCTGTGTCGCCTTCCAATTTGTCAGCAACAAGGACAGAGCTGGTTTAGTTGGATGCGCAAAACTGCCTCCCAGGGGGCACTGGGGCAGACCACCAACGCTTTTCGGCCACCATGCTGCTTCGACACAAGCAAAACAAAAGCACAAAGCTGCAGCGGGGACGCTTTGTAGCTCGACTTTAATGTGGCAGCAGACTGGCTGCCCCGCTGACGTGCTTCCTCGTCCTCCTGAAGGGAAAACCAACCATGCAAAGACCAAAAAAGTATTCAGTCTTCCATCCTGACTGGGACCATACTGCTGGTTTTTGCATCTTTGTATTAATTGACAACAACTCTGGGTATTTTACCATCCATCCACCAGTGTGGATTGATTTTTTTTCAGGGGGTTTATTGCTATGAAAATCTCCACATATAAATATTTTCTCACAGCCAACAAGGGAGCTTTATTCTTTCATTTTTTTATTATTCCTTTTTTTGTCAAAGTTGCCAAACTTCTATGCACAATAGATGACATTCTGATATTAGCAGGAACTCAGTCCAGTTTTCACCTGGAGACCCTGGTTCTCTTTGTTTGAGACCTCAAGATAGAGGAAATAAGAAAAGTTTCCAAAACCATGAGTTCTGCCCACCATGAATCTCAATAAGAGGTGCATAGGACCAAAAACACACTTGTATGCTTGTATCAGCGTGCTGTAGTTTGCTGGTCACTGGAGTTTCTATCTATCTAACAGGACAAATAGTGCAACTTAATCCACGTTTGTGGATTTATGTTTGAATTTGTGGCAGCAGGTCGATGAGGCTGTGCCGGTGTGGATGTGGGATTGAGTCAGAATAAACTACAGTGTGTGTTTCCACAAACTGGACTCCATCTGAAGGCTGTTACCACTCTCCTGCCCTCCCACCGGCCCGCCCGCCACACGGCAACAGAGCCCTTCCTTTATTCACAGTCGTGGCCATGATGGAGCCGAGGTCACAGCTAATCCTTAAAGGGTTCTCGCATTGTCTCGTCACAAGCAGGGGGGTCAGAGGCTCTGAAAGGCCGCAGCTCAATTTAACATCTATTAGCAGAAAGCGGCGCCCCCCGTGGAGCCGCTCCTATTGGCTGCTGGGGCTCAAGACAAGCTGCTTCCCCTGAAGATGTTGTGCTTAAAGATGGACAGACCCTGTATGTTTCATGGATGGATGCTGTATCAATTTCCACTACATGTTTTAATTATTTTTTTTCTGCAAACCCACAACATGTAACATCTGCATCCATCTCTGTCCCTTTAATGCAAAGTTCAACAGAAACAGAGAGAGAAGCACCACTACTTTGTGCAGTTCTACTAAGCAAAAAGAGATTCAGACAATATTATCTGCCTGTTCTACAACAATTACAATATGACTAACATATTAAAACAAGCTCACTAGAGTTTAGAGCAGATCACCAACCAAAACACAAAACATTTTACAACATTGATAGATGCAGCTCAAAGGAGTTTCTCTATTTACAAGGTTATATAGTTTATTTTTCTGCAAAACAGGGTCACTCAACAAAATGTGAGCTGAACATGTTTTTGCTTAAACAAGAAAAAAAAAGATGTATCTCTTGCTGGACAGCAGCAGGGTGTTGTTGGGTGGCTATTGGCTTTTTGCCCCACTGATATCACTGATGCTTGGTAGATGTACCAATGATTACATTTACATGCCATTATTCCAAATATGACGAGATTCCCAATATGACAGGATTATAAAAGGGTTATAAAAAAAAAGCATATTCTATTTGGATATTATGATATTCTGAGGACCTTATCCATTTCCATAAGACGTGGGACATTGGTCAGGTTTGGGGAGTATTCCTGGGTGTATAGATATTGCACATGTATATTCTTGTTACACATATATTATCACTTATTTATTACTGTTTTTTGCTCTTCTGGTTGTATGTAATCTGCATTTCGTTACCTTGTAATTATATGTAATGACAATTAACTTGAATCTAATCTAATAAACCAACTGGCAAACATTTTGCAGAGCTCATGGCCAAAAGAAAAGCTCATATTTCTGATCAGAAAAAGAAGCACACCTACTTTTAAATATTATGAGAGTCTATATATCTCTAAATATCTCAACGCTGACCTTTTCTAGGAGGTGGTTGAAGGAATGAAAGAAGGAGGCTGTTTAATCAGAGCATGCACTTATTAAATAACAGCCTGCAAAAACACACACACACACACAAACACACACACACACACACACACACACACACACACACACACACAAAACACTCAGCTCTTATAAAACACTGAAACAATATGAATCAATGTTTGGTTACTGATCAGCTGGACCGTTCACAACAACGTATCGACTGAACAGCCAATAGAAGCGCTCTCTTTGAAATGACCTGTGATTCGCCAATATCTCCTCTAGAGTTTCTAAGGTCTGAAATCAGAGACAAGACGAGGTGCAGAAGTCTAGTTTTCTCTCAGGATTTTATTATGGAATATTTGCTGAGTGATGCCAAAAACTACTCAGCCTATTGCCACTTTAAGTGATTTTTTTTAAACGACTGACTTTTACTTTAGTGGACTACTTACAGATATAGATTAATCAAATGCAATCTGTTCCACAGTATAAGATGGTGGCTGTTACTATTAACCTGTTTTCACTGCTTCACCTGTCTGATTTGCGTGGATGAACCACAAGCTCAGGGAAGCCTGTCTGCTCATCCATCTCCCTGGTGAACTGCAGGTCCTCCGCCTCACCGATGACCACCTCAGCCGTGGTGAAAACCTCCAGGTCTCCCAGTACGTGACCCCCAACCGTCCTGCCCTCCTTGTCTGCCAGGCAGATGTGGACGTGGGCATCCCGGTTCAGTGTGCCCACCAGGGAGACGATCTCAAACCTTCCAGTGAGGTGGATCACCTGAAACATGGAGGATGACTCTGGAGAACAGTGGACATAACTTTAATTACTGCAGCACAGTTTAAATAAAAAATTGCATTTTAGTAACACAACTGGATGGATCTATGGAAATGTAGCTGTATTTATAGTAGCAGGCTTTATTTACAGTAAGAATTATATATTTTTATTTGAACCACTTGATCTTCGTCCACAACTACAGTTATCTGACAACTTTACTTACTTTGAATTATTAACATTTTCAGTGATTTACAATATCAAAAAATAGACTAAATAAAAAGGGGCTAAGAAGTTGGGCTGCAATCACTTCACAGTATTGTGGGTTAATTTGTAATATTTTTTCTGGTGTATTTGTGTGTATAAACAGTGAAACTTTTTTACTATGTTATTATATATTTTACTTTTTTTTTTTTTTTTTTACAATATTTTTTTTCATCCTTGAACTGTTCTATGAATCTCTGGTACCTCATTTGTATTTGTCGCCGTGGCGTTGGCCAACCGGAGCGTTGCCTTGGTTACGCTGCCTACGCAAGTGATGATGAACGGCGCTTGGAGTTGCCTCTCCTCCACGAACGCCTGCAAAGATCCAAACAGCTCCTGACCCGGACCGAACCGGACCGCATGGACGTGCATGGATGATCCTCCTCCTGCTGAACTCTGTGGGGAAATAAAATATGCATTTCTTAATTTTATTTTCTTTTATTGTCTTTGTTTTTTTTTCCTATTTCCAGCCCTATTATTCACATAGGCTAATTCATAAAACATGTTTTGGTTATCTTTTCAGTCATAAAATTGCGAAATAAAATAATATATAGGTTTATTATTATTGTTGTTATTATTAATAACAACAACAATAATAATAATAATAATGGATTAGGTTAATTGGCTAATTTAAATTGACCGTAGGTGTGAATGTGAGTGTGAGTGGTTGTCTGTCTCTATGTGCCCTGCGATGAACTGGAGACTTGTCCAGGGTGTACCCTGCCTTTCGCCCTAAGACAACTGGGATAAGCTCCAGTCCCCCCGCGACCCTATGTCCCTATGAGGATAAGTGGTAGATAATGGATGGATGGATAATAATAATAATAATAATAATAACAATAATAATAATAATAAATACCCATATAATAATAAATAAATAAATAAATAAAAAAATCAATAGTAAGAAAAATATGTAAATAAACTGACTGGTGTATAGATGTATAGTGCTCTGTTAGCCATCATCACTTCATAACACATCATGCAGCAGTTAACAGACTTGACAAAGAGTGCCTGAATGCAACGTTTGCCTGTACGAGCTTTGAAAAAGTTGACTTTTTGATAGGACCGGACCAACTGGACAAATAAGTTCACTTATTTGTTCTTGAAAGTTGTGAAATTAATGTTGTAGAATAAGTTAAGTGCTATAGCTTTCAATTTATAACATTGTTGCAAGTGTTAAAAGGGCTGAAAATCGTAAATCATAAAAAATTATAATCGGTTATCAGAATTTTTTTCCTGCTAAATATTGATATTAGCATTGGCCGCACAAAATCCATATCTGTCGGACCCTAGCTTTTGAGCTACAGTATGTGGTTCACGAGACAGAAATGCTACAGAAATATATTCTCACAGACTACCAAACCAAAGGGAACCAAACATCAGATACTCTTTTTAAACAATTCATTCACAATTACGATATTTTTAGGAAAAGCACTTCTAAATGATCATTTACATAAAAAAAATCGTCAGTAAGACCTTTCCAAGTATAAACCTTTATCCCAATACTTCTTCCACCTTGTTCAAAAGTAACACAGGTGTGTGTAGTTCAAAATCGAAGCCTGGTGTGTGTGTGTGTGTGTGGTTTTTGTGTGGTCCATTCAGATCTTTATCAGGATCACTGTGCTTAACCAAACACCAGTGTGACCTCTGACCTCAGCAGGAGGGAGGAAGGAGCTCCCACTGATCTGCAGGCTCACAAAGACCATATAAGAACCAGACAGAGAGACAACACTCATTCACTTTCTTTAGTGTTGATTTTAACACAGTGATGCGTCAGTGTGTGAATTACCAGTCATCTTCAGCTTTAATAATCACCACATTTAATTCAGTTTTCCACTGAAATGCTTGAAATGGACATAAATTTGCTATAAAGAGATTTCTGGATCATAAGAAGACGTGGTGGTTATTGAAAAAGAAGAGCCACATGGAAAACAGACCATGAAAACAGACACAGGTGACAGAGGACTGCTGGAAAAAAAAGTTTAGGACTGTAGATAAGAGATTAATTATTTCCTTTTATTTGGTCAATGTATTCCTTCATGACTCTTATATGCAGCAAGATAAACTAATAAGAGAAAAGAGACTAGTTTTTCAAAGTGTTGCAGCTCTGTGAGACTAAAAAATTAATTACTTTATGTTATCTTTTTTCTTTTTTTCTCTTGCTTCTCTTCCTCTTAATCTCTTTAAAGTGTGATGCTTTTTATTTATGTTTGTTAACTACAGCAGAAGACCTGACATCTGAAACACGTTTGTCTGCTTTGGATTTGGTTCAAATGATGGAAAAGTTTAGAAGAAATAAAGCAAAAACTCACCATTCTGCACGAGTGTGAGTCTCCTGAGGGACTGAATTGTGAGCACAAACACTGAAGCATTAACAGTCACATGCCTGGCCTTCAGTTTAGAGGAACTGCGCATGCTCAGTAAACAGACTTCCTGCATTGTATTTCTGTGTATTTCTGGTCTTTTGCTGCCACCTGTTGGTACTTTCAGAGCTGAGCAACTACAGTGCAAGCTTTAAGTGTGTAATATGACCATGCAGTTTTATTTTCTTATTAGCAATTTCCCAAAATGAATGCACGTACAAAAACAAAATAACAATAAGAAATTCACTTATAGGGGAAAAGATGTGTCACAAATAAGAATAAGATAATAAGATAAGATATAAGATTGTTCTTTGTTAGTCCAGCAAAACTAGGAAGAGGATCGTAACAACAACAAAGTCAATAGTGCAAAATTACAAGAAAGGCCTACAAAAAAAATGAAAATAAGAGCAACAGTTGAAAAACAACCAAGTGGAAAAAACGGCATCATATACACATAAGTGAATAACTAAGGCATCACATACGAAACAGAAGTGAATAAAATAAATGAAGAATATTAGTGAACACAGTATTAAAGATAATATAGTAAAAAGTATAAATGAAAAGAAGTGAAATTGTACACTAATAGATAAGAAATAAGAACCTCCAACGCATGTTTATTATCTGTTAAGCATTTATATTTCTTTTCACTACACTTTCTTAATTCCTGTCATGACCATCCCCAGCCAAGCCATTTGATAGGTATACATATATTCTTTATATTACTTAAAAAAAACATATATGTTTTCCCATAAAGTCATACCATCTGTCTCTGATTTGAAAGAACCACTAAATACCATTATAAAGCAGACGTTTTGTTGTCTGCACAGTTGTACATCAACTAAGAAGTATTAAAAGCTATATTGTGATGAAGTACTGACTTCTTGACCACAGGAGAGTACCTGTTGCCCTGGCAACAAATAAAAAATAGCCTACTTAAGAGGTGAAATCCGGAAATGCAATCTGTGTGATTATTTTATACTTTCAGCTTTTAAAAAGGTGTTTAATTAATGTTGTTTTTTTGAAAACTGAAATCATGATGTTGCTTAAACGCAACTTAAAAGGTTCTGTTTTCAGCACTAGGTGGCGCTGTGGGCTGGAAAATGGACGCACTGTCATCACAGTGAGTTTCCACTGATGCTGAAGTTGTCTAGACGCCTTTAATCTTCCTCCAGTGTGGTTTATTTCTCTGACAGAACTTTAATTGATCTCCACTGATGAGTCTGTTCGTATATAACATATAATGAATACACTGAGACACCTTCTCATTTTTATTCCTATAGTGAAAAAAATCTTCATGCTTTCATGTTTAAGGTGCTCTCTGCAATAATTTACCTTCCACCTTCTTTGTGGCCTTTTAACAGTTGAATTTATTTTCTATTTTTGTGTAGGTATTTAATTTTGAGTCCTTATTTGCGATGCTGTGTCAATATTCTGAGATATGTTAATATTTTTCAGCCATTAAGTCCTTGTGGAGATGAACAGAAATGAATTTCACCACTACAGTATATAGACAAGATGTAGTGATCCACACACCATTAACATGAACAAAACAAAGTTGCTGTGATTTTTAAATTGAGCTGATGAACTGTATATTTTCCAAAGGCTGGAACACAAATCACACAGCCACTCATATGATTCCCAGACCTGCTGATGTATTTTATCAGTATTTTTCCGTGTAATAATGAGCAGATTTAAATCAGGGCTGTGGCTCCTGGGAGCCAACGAGGCCACGCTCTGGTGATTATTTCGAGTAGAGGCTCTTACATGTATTTCCCCTGTGAATCCCTGATTACTATCAGGTTACAGCGTCCATGACAACAGCCTGCAGCTTAAAGCAACAGGACTTTCTGCACAGTTTTTAACCTGCATTATTTACAGCCAGGTTTACTTGCTTACAGTCTTCTGCCACATGGACTTCAGTAGAATAATGCAAAACCACTGGTGAGAGAAATAGAACAAAAACATAACACTTTGGACATTTCTCATTTTGCTGTCCTCTTGTCCTTTAACCTTTGACCTTCCTGCAGTGACATATTAGTGCAATCCAGTGGTTAAAGAAGAGGCTTTAAAAAGACAAGAACAGAGAACAGAGAATCTTTTCTCCTTAGCCTGATGTGATGTAGAGAGGGGTGAGTGTGACACAAATCTGTGATGGTATGATAGATTTATTACATTTTTACTGGGATGACATGAACTGGTCTCAATTTAGGATTATTAAAAAAAAAAAAAACATCAAAGCTACATTTAATTATTTTTTTAGAGAGTTTTTATGTTACTATTGAGGTAAAATCTGCTGTCAGTGAATACCTTTTTTTTTTTAAATTTATACTTAAAATTAATCCCTGTGCTTATATTTTCAACATATGCTTATGCCTATGCTTATTGATCAGTCAACATCCTTGTATGTAATCAAATAAAAGAATTCTTTTTCTTCTTTTTCTTCTTCTTCCTTGTACACTTCTTGTCTCCATTTAGCTGCCATATTGCATTGTATTTGTCTGTTTTTTTAACCACATAATCAGGGTTTTTGCATCTTTATTATTAGTCAGTTTATCATCTTCGGTTCTTATCTCTGCACAGTTATATGTTTATATGTATATAGGTTTATGTTTATAAATGTCATGCACCAATCCACCAAGTTAAATTCCCTGCAACCTTACTTGGCAATAAACTTGTTTCTGACTCTGATTCTTTAAACCAATGCTTTGTTTTGCTGTGTGTGTGTGTGTGTGTGTGTGTGTGTGTGTGTGTGTGTGTGTGTGTGTGTCGTCATAACTGCACTGCTAAATACAGAACTGAGAGGTAAACCTGCCTGCTGCATCACTTTAGAGGTGAACAATGAGGCTTTAGAAAATACACATTACATTGTTTTAGCGAAGCTTCCCTTTCACAGGATTTAGGCATTTGATCAGTATTGTTGGCATATATGTTGTGTGTGTGTGTGTGTGTGTGTGTGAGAACTAATTAGGACCAGAAATTACTCCAAACTGTGGCTGTGTCTCCTGCTGAAGGGGGTAAACAGGGTTTGTGTGGGGAAGCAACAATAGCAGACTGTCAGCGCCAACGCTGCCATGCATGACAGATGTATGTGGACACGCCAAACAAAGGCACGGCTGGCTGAGTGTGTGTGTGTGTGTGTGTGTGTTGGGGGGTCAGCTTGTGTCCGACACAGAAGAAGAAGTGGAGGAGTGCTGCTGGCGTCTCAGGCATGGTTCCACGGCACCAGCAGCTCCCAGCAGCCCCTGCTGCTTCAGCAGTGCTGTCAAACTCCCAGCAGCCACTGCTGCAGCCCCTTCGGTCCAGCCTGCTGCTGGATGGACGACTCTGGTCATTAAAACCTCATCTGCATAAGGAGACTGACTTGTTACATCACCTGGCCAAAGAGAGTCACTGTGTGAGCTGAGGAGGACCATGAGCTTAGCTTAGCTTAGCATAAAAGCTGGCAGCATGGTTTTCCCCCTGAATGACATTATGGTCCCAGGGTCACATGCTGTCAACTTTTGTACGACAGAAACGGCAGACGGATGTTTTTTACAAACATTCTGTTTTCCCCTGCTTCCAGGCTAAGCTAAGGTAAGATAAGGTGAACCTTCGCCCACCAGTGGGGGAAGTTTAATAAATCTTCTTTTTGCCTAGCAGGATGGAGGAGGAGGATATACATTTTATGTCATAATCTGGCCTGTCAGGCTACTACACTGCTGCTTCCTCTGCAGGTACAGTGTGCTGTCGATGTACCACAGAATGATTCACTTTCACATGAAGAATGATTGAAAATCCCCCCAAACACACACACACACACACACACACACACACACACACACTTTAATTAGATTGGACTTTACTCAACAAGCTCATTAGTGCTTTCGGCCAGAATTGGTCCCCCTGCTGCTTATCGTTAATTCAACTGGTACTGGCACAGTTCGACCCCACTCGTTAACTTTTGATGATGGTGTGAAATTAAATTTAAATGATCTAATTAAATGAAACAATTTATTCACTTCAAGGTCACATCGTCAAATGAAAGGTCACCAGCTGATGCATCAGTAACAAACAGCATCACACAAGTTTTTCCTGCTGAAGTTGAGATGTTTCCACACACAGTGTGTGTGTGTGTGTGTGTGTGTGTGTGTGTGTGTGTGTGTGTGTATCCCCAAGGTGCCACTCAAAAGCATGTTGGAATGACATGTATGAACATGTCACAGCTACAGCCAGCTGCATTTGTCAGGTGCCTCATGGGAAATGTGTGTGTGTGTGTGTGTGTGTGTGTGTGTGTGTGAGGAGAATTTTCTTGAAAATTGAAACGGTTCAAAATTTTGGAATTTTTATTCCTATTTTTGAGGATTAGGACTTACTAATTAATATTTTGTTTTCATTTACTCTCTTTGAATGGTGAGCATATTTCAGAAAAACAGGGACATCTTTGGGTCTTTTTTGAAAAGTGGGCATACTTCTCTGTGAAGTGAGGACAATTTTAAAATTGAGTGAAGTGTTTATTAGAAAGACACTTTTACAAATTGAAAATGTTTCACTCTTTTGGGGAAAGTGAGGATGTTTTTAAAAGTGAGGACATTTTGGAAAATGATGAAATTTGGAAAGTGGGGACATATTGTGGGGAAGTGAGGACATCTGGTCAGGGAATTTTAGGAAAGTGAAAAGCAGAAACATCTTCTGGAAATTGAGGGCTCTTTTTGAAAAGTGAAGACACTTTCAAAAGTGAAGAAGACATTTTGGAGAGAGAGAGAGAACATTTTAGAAACGTTCTGTGACAGTGAGGATATTTTAACGATGCTAAAACAAGGACACTGAAGGGCGTGGGAGGTTTTATTAAGTGAAGATGTCTTTGAAAGGACATTTTGCTGAAGGCAACGGGGACATCTTTGAAAGTTTGAAGCAGCTTATAGACAGTTCATTTTCACGTTCTGGAGCAGTTTTCCTTCCTTTCTGCCTCTTGATATCAACACCTTTAAGTCTTTTGGAGAGAGCAGCTTTCCCTCCTTCCTCACAACAACACATCTTTGTGACTGTGTCGCATCCAGGTGGCTCCAGCTTCATGAGAAGAGGGCCAGAGGCTGCTGCTGGATGGATCTCTGCTCTGATTAAAGACTGGGATTAAGAAGCGCTGACCTTTTGTTATCATGGATTCATCCTCCACGTCGTCAGAAATCAATAGGCGGCTCTGTAGGCTTTCACACATCCATCTACTCTCACAGATCAATCCCCACAATCCTCTCCAGCCCTCAGCAGGAGTGCTGGGGGCTTTTAGGGTGAAATTATGTGGTAGTGCTTCTGCTGCTGCTGGTTTAGAGGAAGTAATATGTCGACTTTAGAGCTTTCTCATCACACCAAAATTGCTGTTCGTATTGATGCCACTATTAGCGCTCCCCTCGGCAAAGACTTCAGCCATTAAAGCCTGCGGTCGGCGCAGCACAAGATGAGTGAGATTGGCTATGATAATAGAGCTGCTGTGAGCCTATTAGAGCCCAGTGTGGTTCAACCGCCTCCACTGCAGGTGAGCTGAGGGGCAGACAGTGTCCACTGCAAGAAATATCAATAAAAAGTCATGTTTTTTTGTTTTTATACCTTCTTTAGACCACTGAGAGTAAAGAAACGACAGGCAGGAAACAGATGCTTTGACCCTCCAAATGGACTGTACTTATAGAGCTCAAACCAGCAGAGGAAAATGGAAAAAAATATGTTGTAAAATTGTAAAATATGATGATCACCTCTGCCAGTCAGCAGGATGCTCTCCATCCTGTTTGTGTTTCATGTTCGCAGTATAGAACCACATTATTTACCCACACATTTCAATTAAATTTGGTGAGGACTGTTCAGTCATGACCATTTATAAGACACTTCATTTCATATGTGCATGAAGCACATTTTGGGTTCCGTGGATTCATCCTTGTACTAATATATTTTGACATTTCCAACATGATGTCTGTTATTTCAGTGCAGATGAGAACGTTCTTTCAACTTAAAGTGACCCGTGTCACTGCGCTTGAACCCTCTGCAGCCAAGCAATATCTGTCCTTTTCTGATCTTTATGTTATTTCAGCCTGCGGTCATAAAAGAACAAACGGTATTTCCTGTCTGAGGTCAGTCCCACTCCTTCCCTCACACAGTTTCACGTCAGAGAAAACTCTGAATTAGGAGCATCTACCACCACAGAGTCCACAGGAGAGCTGCCTCCACCTTCAAAGACCACTTTAATTTTGTTGCTCAGGGTTGTGGATAGCAAAGGAAGAATTTCCTTGTGCAGGGAAACACATTTCCTTCCTGTTCACATGACAATAAACACTTTCAATCTTGACTCTTGTCAAGATACCCAGTCTGCCATTATTTGGACCATTTGATTGTTTCACATATGAACTTCTGAACACTAGTTTAACCGGCACAAACAGGCAGCTCAAAACTTGAAAAGAAACTGATCTTGGCTCAGCTGAAAGGAATATTGTGCTGATCTCAGCGTGACTGATTCTCCTTCATTCGTCCGCTGAACACATGAAGAGACCTGACTGGCATACCTGCAGTATCTGGCCCTGCAGTGTACAGTTATGGGTTTTAGGGTTTGGGGGTTTAGTGGTGTGTATGATGGTGATTGTCCCCTCAAACCCTCCTCCCTCTACCCACTCACCCCCCTCCCCCTGCTTTCCCTGCTGCCTGGCTTAAACTAATCCCATTATCAGTGAGGCGGCCTGACGCTGATGTGGCCTGCTAACTGACCAGCTGCTCAGTGTCTGGCCACCACACGCACACTGCAAAAAATATCAATACAGAAAAATGATCTGCAAGTTAAAGTTCAAATGACTGATCTGTTTGAGTATTTGTTGAGAAGATAAAATGCAGTCAAGATAAATTATCTATCTTTTTCAGTTCATCACAAGGAAATTATCCTGTGTTATTTTTAACTGGACTTCAGTCAGTCAAAGCCACAGGACATAATATGCAGTGGTGTTTTGTTGAGTACCAGTTAACAGAGTCAGAGAAAATAAGAACAATTACTCTAAAAGTCAAGAATCATAAATAGAAAATAAAATTTAGCAAGTAAAAGTTAAGTGAGTAAGTTGTTTTAATTAAAATATCTGTGTATTGTTTGAAATGATGATGGAAAATATTGGACAAGGAATGTGTTCACAGTGTGAAGTATAAATAATGATAATAATAAAACAAAACTTTTCTGTACTATAGTTATTTTGTGTGTCCATGTCCATTTTGTCATATCTATTTGATATATTTAATATTTAACTAAACCAGCTTCACAATTTGCCAAGTATTTCCTAAAGCAATAGTCACATGCTCAGATCAACATTGAAAATGAAATGAAAACCCTTAACTCTTAAGAATCAGCTCAGAAACTGTCCAGGGAAACACAACAAGGAGTTTTCTAACAGAATGACTGAAAGTTTGGAGCACAGCCTCTTGCTTTGTATCAGCTTCAGATAAATGACACAGAATGATGCTTGTGGGTTCCATACCTCCTCACTTACATCGTAAACATCATGAAGACTTCTCTTAATGGCCTGGATGAATCCAGGGAATGATTGCAGTGTTCATAGCATTATTTAAGACCAAGCATAGCATTAATCCTCTAACCAGCATGATTTAGTATCCTAAACCTGACCACATGGAGGAGATGATGATGCAATAACCCAAAAATTGCCAGTGAGCATAATGTAGCTTTAGGGAACCATGAAGCTAGATGGAAATCCCATTTACAGCCTCAAGTATTTGCTTCCTGTCTTATAATAAAAAGAGATTCTGAGACTTTCCCAGAGGGTCATTTCTTGCAGTGTGCTCTGGCCCGGCAGCCAGGGAGCCTGCCAGCCTATCAGCCACAACGCTGGCTTCTCCTGCCTGCTAGCTAGAGCGCTAGTCTGGACAGCATGTGGCATGGATCCCCGTGGAAATGGCAGTGTGGGGAAGTTCCACGACGCAACACAATAATGCCGAGTCACTCCGAGCATCGCTAATCCAGCTTCCCAAACAATGTGAGAGGCCCCTGCGGGGTCCAGAGGCAGGTAGGAGAGATTAGTGCCACCTGGGGATGATCCTTTGTGCTCAGTGTGCAGAAACGAGCTGAAAAGTCAATGTTAACGAGGCGTCTCGTCTTAATTTGAAGTCATGGACTGTAAAACCAAAACAAAGAGCTGAAATAGGCTAAAATGCACCTTAGAGCAGTCGTGTGGATTCATAACAACATAACTAGCACATTGTACTGTTGATTTTCATAAAACATTTATGGCTGCTGTAAGTTTTGATTCCAAGTCGAAGAGGTGAATTTATAATATTCTGCAAATAAACAAACTGCAAACTGAAAGATGAGGCAGGATACAACGAGTGGTATTTAGTTGAAGATATAACCATGTTATGATATATTTATTGGTTGTTTTCAGGTTTGTATTCATTACTGACATTATTCTCTAATCTGTTGTTGAGAGAACGGATGTTTCTCCAAGGAACAACAAAACCAAAAATACATAAAAATACGTATTATTAAGTATATTTTTGGATTTTTGATGTTTGTTAATGTGTTCTTTGCACTATTTTGATTTTACTTGATTTTTTAGTTCTTACTGAAGTTTTCTGTAAATGCATCAGTGTTCTCATAAAATCTATCATCTTTCAGTCTATGTGTATATCAATTTATTATAAATTAACTAAATGCAGAAAATAGCCGTTAAAGCATCTTTCTTTTGAAATCCAACTTCGTCTCCCAAACATCTGACACTGAACCTAATGTGTGATGTGATGATGAACTAAAGAAAATTACCAGTTCAAGCTCTGAGCTCAGCGCTCATCTCTCTTTGTTGTGCTTCTTGTGCAGCAGTGATGTCAGTCGTCCTCTGGGTTTCAGCTCTAAACCAACACTGATTAATAATTTATGGATCATCCCATTATGCCACTTTACACAGTTCAAAGGCGACGCATTTGCATCCCAATTTGTTCACTCTGGTATAAAGACACGCTCAGCCTTTTTGCATCAGTATTTCTGTTATAAATGGAATTTGGGACGGTCTGTCCTCACATCAGCGGATAAAGAAGATTAAAGTGCAGGCATCCTGCATTCCCTCCTCCTCCTCCTCGTCCTCGTCCTCCTCCTTCTCCTCCTCCTCCTCCGCCTCCCTTTCTCCATCTCGGCCTCAGGCTTTGATGTGTCTCGTGATGCTTCTGAGGAAGGCAGACATGAAATAGAGACGAGTTTCATCCAGAAAGAAGGACTTGACGTGTCGAATCAGAGTTTGTAGAGTTGTTTCTGATGAAAAACAAAGAAACAAAAGACTCCACCAGCTCTTACTGTAAAAGGTAAAAGATGGAACCATTTCGCATTAAAATGTCTTAAAATGACATATGTGCAGTATATAGATTGTTGAATACTTCTGTTCCTACAAATATGCGCACAGATAGTTATTATTATTATTATTCCAATTATTATTCCAAATATCACAGTATAGCAAATTTAATACAGGTGTTTCATTTCAAAATGCTAAATAAGACCTTATTATGAAGCATTTTCCAATAATGTTCAATTCAAATTAATTCTTATAAGAAATTAATTATTATTCAACTTGTTTGTATGTATTCTGTTATATTTCACAATAAAGAGAATTGTTTATTTTATGTTTTAGTTAAAGATTGTTTGAAACTGTTTAAACTTTATTTGGGATCTCACCTAATAAATACAACCTGTCCAAAATATAACCTTTAAAGAATATAACATCTGATTGGATGATGCAGCCATAAAGATCATGGCATATTTAGGTTTTGAATATTTTACTGGGTTTAAATACAACATATAGTAGCTGAAACAGAATACATACTGGATAATAGTTCAGAGTGGAATAGGATGAATCAACCGTTCATCTGCTTAAGGGGCTGTAAACAGGAGAAACTGAGGGTTAACGAATGAACATGAGTCCCTTTTGACGCCTCAATGTTAATTTATCTTCTAATGACACTTTTGTACTTTTCAAATTGATCAAATATTAGTATCTCTACAAAACATTTCGAAAGTATTGCCTAAACGCTCAAAAATCTATTCCTTTTGAACACACAAGTCACATCTTTCTCGAAAAGCAAAAAGGTTAAAAGGATGAAAACTTTTCTCTCCCCAAAAACAACAAACAACAACAAAGCAACAGGAGGTAAGTTGAAAAACGCACCATTAACATCCAGCTGAAAGGAGGCTGAGCTGCATTAAATGTCACTGCATACATCTGCTTTCTTACAAATGACTATTGATTGCGAGCCCGACACATTTGGCCCAAACTCCTTTATTTACAGCTTTTGGTTTTCAAGCTGTTTTTAGGATGATAACGCTTTTGTTTGTCTCCGTCGCTCACTGCTGCTGCTGCTTCTGGCTCGCCACTTGTTTTTGTGAATCCCTCCACATCGCCAGTATCTGGGCAGATATGTACAGTCTCCCTGCCTGTCTCATTTCAATTGGCCTCCATCTGTTTTGTCTATCCATGAAAAGGTCTATTATGATCCTCTGCTCTTTGTACAAATGGACTCCTAAGCCGATAGAGACCCCCACCACCACCCCCTCCTCGTTGACACCCCCCTCTCTGAAACATTAGCCCTGGATTGCAAGGAGCTCGTCCTGCTTCTGCTTTAATTATCCAGTGCCGGCGGAGGGATCTTAATTTTAACGAGTTTTAAAAAGCTCCGTCTTCAGATTCACTGCAGAAAAGAAGCAGAAAGGGTGGAGGAAGGGGTCTTTATTAACCCTACAGTGACTAGCTAATGTGATTGAAGTGGAACCACCTGGCGGGGAGAACTGTATAGTCAGCTGCCACTGAAGGCCGGCGAATGGGGAGGACCAGGTGCTGTGCTCCAGCCTCTTAATTGTTGCCATGTAATAGCTTGCTTCACTGCACAGTGCGGCTTGGGGCTAGGATTAAAAAAAGCTGTTGCTGCTAGCTAGCACACAGAAGTCCATTTTCATTCACTACACCCTAACCCCCCCCACTGCAGCACACACAGACACTCCTTCAGTCGTAATGAAAGAAAAAGGGAAGGGACTCAATGAAAGGAGGCCACTCCTGTTTTAATTTAGTGATGTGGCTCAAGAAGGATATGTGAGGTGAACAGCCACTGTCTTCAGCGGTTTGGATGCATCTCTGCTGCTGGATGAAGCCAAATATATCTGTTTGTATATGCAAATCTGACTCCTGAACTTTGAGAGCCACTGAGAGCCAACCTTAGAAAGAAAGCTTGGAACTGTACCGGGTCAAAATGCACAAAAATGCCTGTCTCGTTACATTAAATATTAATAATTATACAAGAATAATATTTGAAAAAAACTCCCGGATCTGCAGCAAAAATTGCCACTGCTCCATTGGTCCTTAAGTCCAAAATTATCTTATAACTCTGTTTGGTCTCCACCAATTCTTAAGGGAAACATCTGTCTCTTTAAGAGATAAATGCTGGACAGTCACCGTAAAGTCAACCATTTGTTTATGGACTACTGTTTAGGAGCAAACTAGTTGCAAAACTCTCTCAACTAGAAAAGCACTCAGAGAGCACAAAGCGACTTTTTTTTTAAATTTTATTTAAAGTTGCCCCCGTCGCCAAGGAGGTTATGTTTTCACCGGGGCTTGTTTGTTTGTTTGCAAAATAACTCAACAAGTTATGGACGGTTTTTGACGAAATTTTCAGGATTGGCCGGAGTGGAATAAACAAACCCCGGTGAAAACATAACTTTCTTGGCGGAGATAATAACCATATAGAAATGTCCCCAGAAGTGTGGCATTTTGTATTACCCTCTTAGATTTTTTTGGAGTTAGACGTGAACATATTTGGATGATAGGGTGGAGTTGCGAAGGAGTGAGGTCCGACGGGTAGAAAGTATTGTTCGCATAGCAAAGCTACCAGCTAACACTATCATGGTTAGCAAGGTGCATGTGATGGTTTAATTAATGGGCAGACCCCACAGCAGAGACAAGAGCAACTGACAGCTTTGAAACACAAATTTCAGGAAGAGCATGAGTGGTGGACACAACAGCAAGAAGTGAAGTGATGAGCAACAAGAGGAAGTAATTCCATAGCAAAAATGACTGGGAACATGGGGAAATAAGCCTCTAATTTACATTGTAACTATATGATATTAACTGGGATGCTAATTTTAGCAAGTTCAAACATGATAACATGCAAAAAATGGTCAGGTGACTGTGTTTAGTACAACCCAGCGATGCATAACGCTGCGGTAGCGATGGTGTGGTGGAATTGGCTTCACTTGTCAGAGCTGGACGTTGCCCAGTGGTAAAGAGTCTTTTTAAAGCCTTTTCTCTGAAAACAATGAGCGATCAAGAGTGAAACAGACCAGAACATCTGTGAGATGGACAGATAAATGACGAGTGGAGCGAGTGAATCATGTTGTCATTTGATACATTATGAAAGAGATTATATGGATTTTATTTGATAAACTGGTGATTTGCAAAGAAATGTCTTAACTGTGTTTATGTCTTTTTGTGTGTCTAATGTATCTCTCACCACAAGTTTTATTGTGTGTCTGTATTTCATTTATAGATTCACTTTAAAGTGCTAGTGCTCAGACAGACTGCAGATGTAACATAATCTTCCTGAGACTGTGGCCACAGATGGAGCTGATGCAGCGAGGAGGATCAGTGGGACGAGTGCTGAGTGCTGTTGCGTTCAGGGACCTTCAACCTCCAAGCTGCACCGGCTGCCAGGTAACCGTCCATAGGGCCCGACTGACCTGATCTCCTGCGGGACCCAGGAGCCGGGTTGGGACCCTGCTGGGATAGAGGCAGCAGTAGGATTAGTCTACTTAGAGACAGCAGAACAACATGGTGGATATTTAGGAGGCATGATCATCTTTTAGTTGTTAAAGCAAAAGAGTGCATAAATGTTGTCTGCATCAAACTAGTAAATCCTAGTACTAGCGCAGTATGTCTCACATGTACTGCTTTCACATTAAAGACGCAAAATCAAGAAAATTAAAAGAACAATCCTAAACCCCAGATATATGTAAATATATGTAAAACTTTGTTGAATTATATAATCACTTACTAAATTTATGTCGTTATGTTACTGTCCACCACTATACTCCTATCTATCTATCTATCTATCTATCTATCTGAACTTGGATCAAAATGTGAACCTGAAAACACACAACACTACATTTCACTCCGAACTGCTGTTTAAAACATACTTTGAAATTTCAGTGAGTTTCTTCATGAAACATTTTGCAGGGATGAAACTCCAATCTGCAGACATTTTAAGTGCTCTCCAAATCACTTGTGTCATGTCGTGCAAAGTGTAATAAGGAATTCATTTCCTTGCTGGCTGCATCCTTGCGCGACACACATGAAAGCCTTTAATCAAAGACAAAGCAGAAGTAATAACAAACGAAGGACAACAACAAGACTGAAATTGAACTTTAAATCCTCTCATAAGACCTCTTGAGTTGTCTGTCAGTCATATTTGTCCATGTTTACAAATGGATGAATGGAATACTTGCAGCTTTAATACTCTGAGCTGCTTCATCCTGCCAGTGCTCAGCTGCCTTTGAGGAGATTGTATCTATAAAATGTGTCAGAGAGCCGTCTCTGCATTTGACAGCCCTCCGGGAGAACAAAGGCTCAGCACTAATGCAGCGCAAATCAACCAACTGCTTTTCTATTGAGCAAGGTGCCAAGACGCACAGGCTTTTAATGCCAACGCCGGCCGCGAGGGAATCGTCTTCAAAGCCTAATGCAAAGTGAGTCATCCACTGCCCGTCTCATATTAAGTCCCTCTTTAATTCAGCCCCCTTTAGTAAATTATTAGTGATTGTGTTTTACCCATCTGAGCCGGTGCCATCAATCAAAAAATATGTTGGAAAAAAGGGTGGTTTTAGTGATCAACCTTAAAGCATGGCAGCCTCGAAAAATGTAAGGCAGCGCAATTGATTGTGCCACCATCTGTGACCCCTGCACATCGCCAAACACCAACAACCAGCAGGTCCCATGTGGCCGGACGGGTGTTACCCTCTTGTTGCTGTTTTGTTGTTGTTATTTATTCACAGAATCAGTCAGATGAGATGAGCAAGGGAAGAGCTTAGCGTGGGGTGCCAGGAGCAGCCAGAGAGGGTTTTTTGGAGGGGGTGGTGGTGATTTGCCACGGTTGTAGCATCCAGAGAAGCGACGGTCTAGCCAGCGGGCAGAGGGAGAGCAGAGCCAGACCATCTGTGGACAGACATGGTAGACGTCTCCCAGCTTGTCTCTTTCTGTCCCAAACAGTGCTGAAGAGTGACGCCTCACACTGCTCTGTCCAGTAAAGATGTGCATTTAGTCTTGTTACTTTGCTTTTTATCAGGTATTTGACTTGTACACTTCAAGCCGTATGCAGTAAGCACACTAGTCACATGAAACTGAATTATTTTCAAATAACAGAGAAGACACCAATTCTCTCACTGGTGATTAAAATGCTTCAAACAAGCTGCTGTTTTCCTGCTTTTGTCTCAAATTTGGCATTTAGAGCGACTGGGCTCTTCAGGCCATATGGAGGCAGCACCACAGCAAATCACAACATGTCAGCAACATCTTGTTATTTTTACATTTTACTATTTCTTCAATCATTATCAAATATGTATCTTCACTCTTAATAATGATCAAATTTGCAAATTTTTAGCTGATAAACATATCAAATTTAGTTGCTTTTCATTTTATCAAAACAGCTGTGTCTTCCAGAAATCTTGTTTAAATGGTGATATCAATGGTACTCATACAGTGATCAGGCAAAACATTATGACCACTGACAGGTGACGTGAATAACATTGATCCTCTCTTCTTTATGGCTCCGGGCATATATAAGTCATCAAATGAACATTTAGTCCTCAGAGTTGATGTTAGAAGCAGGAAAAATGTTCCAGCATCAGGATTTGAGTGAGTTTGACATCAAGAAGCAAACAGTGATGTCTAGAGGACTGGATCAGAGCATCTCCAGAACTGCAGCTCTGGTGGGCTGTTCCTGGTCTGCAGTGGTCAGGATCTATCAAAAGTGGTCCAAGGAAGGACCAGTGGTGAACCAGAGACAGGGTCATGAAAGGACAAGGATCATTGATGCAGGTGTGGAGTGAAGGCTGGTCCTGGTGGTCTGATCCAACAGACCAGAGAAGTTAATGCTGCTGAAGATAGAAAGGAGTCACATATCACAGCACACCTTCAGGGGTCAGAGGTCAGACAGGGGGACCAACACATACAGTACTGTATTTAGTATTGTGGAAGTAAGTAAGTAAATTTACTTTTGGTACAGTTTTTCTATTTTACTGTATGTTAACATTAATGTAACATGTCTATGTGTATTTTTGACTCATCTCTTGGGGTCCGTATGATCTCTTTACAGAGACGTACTTTGTTTTATGCAGGCAGTCTGGAGTAGAACAAATGCATACATTGACTAAATCTTTGCCTCTTGCAGTTTGTTCGCAACTTTTGATCTATTGTTCCTCTCATATGCACCTCTTTTATTAAATTGTTGGGTGCATGCTCTCACTGTCTGAAATCAGTGTGAGTATTTTGTATGAAAACAAATGAATGATGGCTAATGAACGATGCACTAGGCTTTGTGTTTCCTTCAGTGTGCCACCAAAGGTGAACTGACTAACACCTGTGTCACAGTTGCTGTGAAACTCATGACCACTGAACTATTTTCAACAAAATCAAGATGATAACGTCCCAGAAGAGGCGTCTTTGCCCCTGCACATTAAACAGCAGCACTGTGATGCTGCTTGTAACTTCAAAAGAGCTGAATGTTGATGTAGAGTGAGAGAATGTCCCCAAGGTTCAATTACAGAGCCACCACAGGTCCTCCCAGCCTTCATTAGCTGCCTGCTGGAGCTGACACTCCTTCCACAGACCGAGTGGAGGTTGTTGTATTGTGTCCAGCCTCAGGGAGACGCCTTGCGCTCCTCTCTGTTCTGTAATGATCACACCAAGAGCTTTCTGAGAACTCAGAGGCGCTGCTGTGTGCTGTTATGTGGTTTGTTACGATAGGAGGGGGAGGAGGTGGTGCGTCAGGCACCTCTGGGTCTTCCTGCCGCCTCAGCACTCACTGTTCCTGCCATTCCCACCAGAGCGGTTAACTAGACGCCCGGGTGTTGGCATGCCCAGACAGGGTGGAGGCTGATCAGAGCTCAGCAGGACGCAGAGGGTCACACAGGCTGCAGCTTTCAGCTCTATAGCTACACCAATATTCAGTCCAATCACAGCTATACTTCAACCCAATTCTGCTATCAGTGAAGTGATGTGCATTTTATTCAACCACTGCATCATTTCCAGTCTATGTTGTTCCTTTCAAATTTAATTTATGTTGATTTGACAACACTGCATATGAGCACAACCAGTCAGAGCTGGAGAGAGAATAACACACAGCTGGCATGGCTACATAAACACTGAATACAACACACACAGAGGGAGAGCGACTTCACTTTTCTGCTAAGGGAGACATTACTCCTCTCTATCTTTACAAAGACAATAGTAGATGATGAAATATTAATACTCAGACTCAGATAGATATTACTTCTCTGTATTGTTACATAGACATATGCAATATGATTGAGAACAGTCTGCCTCCAGCTCTGCTCCAAACCCACAGACTGCATATTGCCCCTAATAACTTTTAATTTTATCATAAGGTACAGTATATTTATTTCTCTGCGCATATGATCTGTGATATTCTGTACTTCTTGTACTCAAACAGGAAGTGATGTGTGCTTCTATAGCTGCACCACACTGAGCCCCCTGTGAACCGCCTCGTATTTACAGACCAATTACTTCTCTGAGGGAGGGTCGCCATGACCGCAGGCCTCTCAAGCATGTTACAGGAAGGTCAATGTCATCGACGGGGGCTAATTAAGCAACCATCGTTCAAGAGGCAGTGGAGTGTGAGTCAACCATCAGAGGAATGTCTCATTTCTTCAATTCAAGGACATATCTGAGTCTCAAAGCGGAGACGGATTCCTCGAGCGTGCTTGACCCGTTTGGTAAACACTTCAAAAAATATCCCCTGGTGGAATTTACTCCTGGTTCGTGATCACTTCTCTTTATTCATGTTTACCGCTGAAGGAGTGCAGGATGATTCAAGGTCAAAGAGAATACAGAAGCTCCCTCCAGCAAACATCTCAAATGCTGGTAGAAGATAATGACCTGTCAAAGGCCAGAAGATGTGGTGTCCTTACATCATCTTTGAGGTGAGAGACTTCTCGTCATGGTCTGCCATCACAATAATCCCATTGCCTGCAGCTCCACTAGGCAATGAAACAACATGTGTAACTGTGGGGCTGGAGGGGGTTAATCCGACCTCAGCTGTCACCGTCCAAACCTTTTCAAACCAGGTTTCAGTTTATAGGGACTTCAGAAGACCCTTTCTCCCTGACCCTTATTGATTCAGGTCTGCACTGCACCTTCTCAACTCCCCAACTAACCACACACACACACACACACACACACACACACACACACACACACACACACACACGCTGTCTACAAAGAGCAGGCCCTCAAGCTACAACACTGCTGTGCCGTAATGTTTCTCTTAGTGATGCCTGTCATTGTTCAGGCATGATGGTGGAGGACATTTGACCAGTCTGGCTTCACAATTGCACATTTTACATTTGAGGATTGTAATTTTTTTTTTTCAAACCCTAACCCTTTCATTT
Source organism: Synanceia verrucosa (assembly GCA_029721515.1). Classification (NCBI taxonomy): domain Eukaryota; kingdom Metazoa; phylum Chordata; class Actinopteri; order Perciformes; family Synanceiidae; genus Synanceia; species Synanceia verrucosa. Next base: position 11,280,276 of record CM056570.1, on the reverse strand, counting down.
CATTATGCTGGACCAGTCTATATATTCTGATCCCTCCTGAGGGTTCTTCCATTTATTTCACTGTTAAAAGTATTTTTTGGAGAGTTTTTCTTTGTCTAAATTGTCTAAATTGTCTAAATGTTTTTGTTTTAACACTAGTAAATAATACTTTCAACAGCTTTGCTGAATTAACATCATTCGTGGAACTGCAATTCAATCTGTTGCAATTCAATGACTGTTAAAATTGAACCTATTAAACATGTTAAGCCTGGTTTATGCTTCTGCGTCGTGGCGACGGCGTAGCTACGGCGTCGACGCAGAGCCCTATGCGGACCCTACGCCGTAGCCTGACGCGCACCTCCAAAAAATCCTGACTACGCGTCGCGTCAACACGTTGAGACGCGAATGGCAAAGACTGTGATTGGTCCGCTCAGAACGTAATTTCCGGCTGTTGCTTTTCCGGTCAGCAGCTCAACAACACCGCTAGTAGCGGAGCGGCACGAGCGGTACGGAATAGTCGGACAGACCACTTCCGCAAACGTCTTCTGTGCTTCCACATTTGTAGTAACAGCATTTCTTTTTAAATTTTATGAGCTCCATCTCCAGAAACACCCGCTCCATCTCAGTTGTCATTGTTTACTGTCGGAAGAAAACCAAGGAATCCCATATTAGCCCCCAGAAGCCACACAAAGACACAGACACACCCCCCTAGCAGCTTGGCGGTAAATTGCAGAGCAACACGTTCCCTCGATGCAAAGCTTCGAATGCTCAACGACGGTGTCTGGTCTACGCCGTAGCTCCGCCGTCGCCGTGACGCAGAAGCATAAACCAGGCTTTACTCTCAACCATGCAAACTTTTAACTTACAACAAATATTGAAATGCTTGTGTTGACAAAATCACTAGGAATAATCATCTGCTCTGCAGCTCAAAGGAACTGTCTAGCCCCTTTTAACTCATTGTGTTGGTTGACAGTTTTGGTTCAGTCTCACGACTCTCACTGACCTTATCACCAGCAGCATCGGGACTGTTTTAATTGCGATTTATGTAAAAATACTAAAGTATTAACATCAAAATATAGTTCCAATACCAAAGGTAAAAGTATTCATGATGCAGAATCATATTATTAGTTTATCATTTACATGCCAAAAAAAATATGCATATTTAATCCACATAATCATGAGCCAGGAAGTTTAGTCCAGGAGTCACATAACTTAAGTAACTTAAGTAAGTATTTAAGTAAATTAAGTACTTCAGTAACATAACTCTACAAAGAAACTTACGTTGTAAAATGGACAATATTTGACTCAAAAAATAGCATAAAAAGGAAATACTCAAGTACAGTACCTAAAAATTTTGGTTAAGTATAGCAATAAATAAACTTAGTTTAAGCACTTAAACAGAGAGATTATATGCATCAAGATGACACAAACACAACTCCACTGTGATGATGTTGTTGCTTCATGTCTGCTGGATGTGGAAGAAGAACACAGCTGTCTGCCATAAAAACATGATCGTTTTATGAGTCTGACAGCTTGCTCTTCATGCTGTCTGCTTCCTTCTGGCAAAAATGTGTTGATGTAACTTTAATGTCTCAACAAAACAAGATCGGGTCTGTTAACCAAACACTAAACGACCAGAGACTTCTGGGAAGCAGACATGCTACAAGAAGCCATGAGAGAAACAGCTTCTCTGATGTCTGCACGGGGGTCAGAGGTCACGGACAGCCTGAACAGATGGAGGTTCAGTATCCTGCTCAAGGACACTACAGCAGGGACAGAGAGATTTTTTAACGATTATTTTTCCATTAAAACATAAAGAGCCCTCACAAGGTTGGTCTGTCAATCACTCCTGAATAACAAGGATCTCAAACAGATGTAGCCTGCCTCAGATCAATACTCCATGTAACTTTGGCTCATTTCTATAAAAGACTGTTCCTATTAAGAGCAAGAAACCAGGTTCATTTTCAGTTCAGTTCAATGCAGGCATTAGGGGCAAAATATGTCGCTAACTGAAGTTTATCTGTGATCATTTGTAAAATGCAGATGGTTCAAAAGTGAGAACTGAGCTTTTACGATGACTCATAACATAAAAAACAAAACCATGATGAGTTTCAGTTTAATGCTAGCAATCATTTTGTTCTGAGTAGGTGTCAGTTTTATAAAAATGGCCATTTGTATGGTCCTCAATGCATTTTTTAAATAATTGTCAGAAATGTTCTGATGGTGTAAACTGTAAAAAATATGTGATTTTGTGAAGAGGCTTTGTTGCTAAAGCAGCTGAACTGGTGAAAAACTCCAGTTCACCCTGAAGCTGCCATTTTCATAAGGAGTGTTTTCAAAGTATGCTAGACTTAAAAGCCACATTAGAGGTTAAGACCTCCTCCGCACAAGTCTGAGTATTGACGCCCTCACCTCTCTGCTCAACCCATCTGTGTGTGCCCCACTGGAAGATATGTGGGTGGATGTACTGGCTCTCTTTTCTAAAGCATGCTAAGACCGTTCTGCAGGGTTGGGGTGATTGCATGGATATATATGCATTTTTGTTGTATTTTCACCATTTTTGCTGATTTATTTTTGCTATTTAATGTTCTGCTTTGTTAAGAATTACTGGGTAAATAGCATATAACTATAAAGTGCAATTCAAAGAGGACATAAAAGTCAGATTGCACTGAAAAAAGAGGCTTCCAATGCGGGAGGAGCACATGCGCCACATTTCTTTTTACTTTTCAGAGGGGCACTTTCTCTTTGTCTTTGATGAAGCGCTCCCAAGAGCAAAATGTTATACAGACACTGTCCAAACATCTGGTGCTGAAAGGCAGCATCAATACTCAAATCATATTTGAGAGCTAGACCAAAAAAATGATGTGCACTCTGATCTTTTACAGTAGCATATTTAAATGTACCATTTAGGGTCAGTCAGATATCTGATTTGGGCGCATCAATGCAGAGGTATTCCAGGATACGCTGAAGGGATTACAAATCCCATCTGATCTGAAAAAGTCTCAGGATTTCCTTAGAAGAGCGTGAGGATGTGGCCAGGAAGAGGGACATCTGTGCTACCAACATGTGGATGGACGTAAAGTAACAGAGGACAACTCAGACCACATCTCTAAAAAGAAGTTAGACGCACGCTGGAGCTGAGATCAGTCAGTTCAAATTTAGTTTGTCTGTGTTTTGCCATTGTTTTAAACAGTTTACTGGTTCAACTTTAATGTAGTTATGTTTTGAGCACAAATTTCAGTTATGCTCACTTTCAGTGTGACCTTCAATAAGGGATTTCGATAATCTGGATCATGTGACTGCTGCTATAAACTCTTTTTACCCTTTAAAGATAAATCTAAATGACCCTCCACATGGATGATTTTGGGGGAATATGAAGTTTCTTCCTGTCTGCTTTTGTTGGTGTTAGTTTCTGTACCACGGCACAGTTCTGTACCCTCCCTCCTCCTCTTGTGACCTCTCCTTCAGCCCGGTGGCTCAGGTGTTACTCTGCATGGCCTTACCGAGGTTTCTTTCAGTGATTCGTCATGCATCAGCCGGGCTGCTGCAGCGACGTGTGCCAGCTCACCGAGGTGGGCCTCTCCTGCTCGCCAGACGGCCTGCTCGACCCGACAGCCTGCCGCTGACAGCCAGGGGCCCGGGAGTCACCGTTGGCCCTGGCAACCGGTCCCCTGCCCTGCCCCATCCAGAGACAAGAATAGACAGCAACCCACCCCAACACCTCCTCCCACTCTGCAGGCTTTTCATTAGCTGCAGTCATCAGGAGGTAAAACTGAATGAGACAAGTGGAGGGGTTCGAACACACACACACACACACACACTGAATACAGTAACACTGAGGCTGCAACATGAAACAGTTGTGTTGACAGCAAATCTGCAGAAAAAGCAATCATGGTACCACTTCTATTTGTTCATTTATATAATTATGCCCTTGCCTCCTACTGCGACCTCTGATGACCTTTTGTCAGCTGCTCTGGGACTCAAACCCCCAACAGGGACCCCAAACACAGAAAGGCTGAACTACATGCTGTGTCGTTTCCTGTGACTCTCTCATGTCTTCTATGAATGCAGAGAGTGGAGGACTCCATCACTAATGATGAAAACTAAAAATGAAAACTACATATATAAAATGAAGGAATTACAGAACATGATGAACGGTTGGTTGTATTAATGCATGTGTCATGATTTCATGAAAATCTGACGGATTGTAATTTTATTCTTTATGAACTCTTTATGGATGACATTTTTTCCTCAATAATGTTTAATGCATTTATATTCAGTCATCCCGTTTTATAGTAGTTTTCATTGGTGGCAGAGTTGGTCATTCCTGTGTCGCCTTCACACATGAGGAAAAAATGCAGCGATGTTGGTCATTGTTGCCATTATATATCATTGACATCACCTTAAAATGTTTGTGTCACATGATGAAAACAACACACGTTTGTTTGGCTTCCCAGTAAACTGGTCACGAGCTATTATTCTTCTGTTGTATTTATGACAGAGTAGGTGCTCAACAAGTGTTAGATATATTACTAAACCAACACTTGCTGATGCCATGGTAACCAACCAGGACTAAAATCTACACATTTAAGATTCTAATTTCATATTTAAAATGAAGTTTTGCGGAAATCCAAAATCGTTTGCACTCATAAAAGTTCTCTTTACATAGACAATCAACCAAATGTTAAAACTTTTGTTAAATCTGAGTGTTTTCCCCTCTTAGATTCCTTTATAGGCAAGTCGTCTGTCTGTCTGTCTGTCTGTCTGTTGTTAATCCATTGCTATTGGTTTGTACATAGACATCTCTGCATCTTCATCTCTGCAAACAGCCGCTTGTTTCGTAGCAAACAGTGAAGCAGGATTTCTGCAAAGAGAGGGAGAGACAGGCTTCAGTTTGCTCATTAGAAATTCATTCTGAACAGCTTGTTATTATCTTTGGCCTCTGGATGTGTGAATAGATTTACAAGCATTAGGGCCGGGGCATTGTATTGGGCATGTGTGGACGAGGTCCTGGCCCCTTTGTGTTTGCCAGGGCCCTCAAATCAGCTGCATTCCCTATACATACACACACACACACACACCCTCATGCCCCACCCATTATCTCAACCCTCTGAACAAAAGCTTACAGAACACACTGATGTTCTGCAGGATTTTAAGAATTACAGCTGAATTACAGCAGCAGATGTGAAAAACTGTTCCTCACTTTACACCACAATGCCAGAATATGTCAATATAAACCCAATAATACATAGGATCCTACAACAACTGATGAATAGATTAAAAGTGTTGAGGTTTGCACAGAAAGAAGATCATCAGAAGATGCCAAAAATGCTTCAGTGAAAGCTTCTGGTCTTTTCAAACAAAAAACGGACCAATAAAACAAAGAATAAAAACCGTCAAGTGTCAAGTTTTTGTCTTTTAAGTTAGCTACTCTCATCCGGATATATATTTAAGATAAGATAAGATAAGATGATACGATAAGATGAGATGAGCTGAGATGAGATGAGATAAGATAAGATGAACCTTTCTTTGTCCCACCAACGGGGAAATTTACATGTTACAGTAGCAAATGGATGGTGCAACAGCATAAGGGCCTATATTAAAAAATAATAAGCAGGAGCATCCATGAACAAAAAGACTGAGTGGAAAAATAAATGCTTTAAAAACAAGCAGTCAACAGTGGTAATAGTAAGCAAACGCAAATCACAATGGGCACACATTGAATACTATTTGCTAGCATTTCTTTTAGTGTGTAATGTAAATATTTGTCACTGCACTTTAAAGAAACATGGCTAGTTAGCTAACATCACTAGCAACAACTACTCTGTGGTTACACAGTTTAATATATCATGAGCTGTGTCTGAAATTGCTTCACTGACTGCTCCATATTAAATGGATCATCGGGCAATCTTCATTATTTTCTATGGTGGAGGATGAATAAACTGCACCATAGCCTATATAATAATTGACGAGCACAAGCACCTACTCTGAGGCCTTTGTATCATCATCATTTGTGTTGCAGAGCATTTAGAGGCAATAATAATTTGTCGAATTGAATTGTGGTGATATCTGTTTGTATTCCCAGCTGCTTCCATCTTTCATATATTGTGTATTATAGTTGTAGGATTCTAATTAGCTCCCATCAATCCTAAATGTGTTGTGTGTCCGAATGAGGAAAAGCACTGGCATAATGAAAAAATAAATATGTCTTGCTAAATTTTCAACACAAGAAACTGAAAAGAGATTATTTCACAGCTCTAGCACTGATACTCCCTGTCTCTGTGTTGAGTTAATTAGCTTTCCCACTCTGAGATCCTTTCAAGTCAACAAGGCGATTAAGGTTTTACTTGAGCCCTGCTAATCAGAGGGGAGATGGGTATCGCAGCCAGCTGTATCCTGTTCTGTAAAGCTGATCAGCAGTAAGCTGTGGACACTGACCTTGGACATGACGTCACAGGTCCTCACAGGCTGGATCTACATGATGCATAGAGAGTTTAGTTTCAAAATCATTTACTAAGTAGCAGATAAACACATCAAATTGTAACGGTAACTGTGTTTATTTCTTTAAAAAGTTAAGCTACTAGTAGCAACACGTTACTGCCCAACACCGGACATCACAATATAACATCATTCATATGACATCATTCAGAATAAAAGACTTTTAGGGTTTGAAAACATTTTACAATGATGAACCCCACAACTATTAATATACTGAATATAAGAGTAACAATTTATTGCTGAGGTGTCCTCTCCATAGTTTTACAGACATCTCCAAAAGCACCCATGTAGAAAACGGAAAAGGCCCGCTCTGTGATGGACAGGCTTGTTGGACGTGCACTGCTGGAATACTACAGTATGTTTCTCAAACATGAGGATTTTCCACTTTAATTTCAGCACCCATGTGTTGAGTGAACAAAAGGTCCAATCACCACAGCGATAGCTAAAGCTCAATCTGCACTTCCTGTGGTTGTGTTCGCTTGTTCTACTTGTTGACTCTTGACGCCACGCTCGCCTGCCTCTGACACTAACACCTGCCAGCCTGGAAAATGGCCCAGAGGTTTGTTTGACTTCCCTCAGCCTACGCAGAGAGCCGGCGAGGCAGCAAGGCCGCTGTTTACTCTGTGTGTTCATGCTCCTGCCTTTTTCACTCTTTTCTTTTTTTGTCTCTTTTGTTTGAGTGTGTCAGAGATAAGAGGAGGCGCGTGCAGAGCGGCAGCAGCTGAGATGGAAAGGGCGGCCATGATGGAGGGCAGAGCGGAGGAGGAGGTGAAAAGATGTAAGGTGAGGTGGTGTGATGTAACTCAGCTCCCACTCATGGGGAATTTAGATTCACCAAAGCCAGGCCTTAATGTTTTAAATGTGCTTTTAAGTTGGAACAATCTGTCTGTAAGACCAACATGTTTATTACTTCCATGTCTGACTGGCAAGATTTCAATGTGGACTGATGGATGGACAGGTTTTTATATATCGCACAGATGACACACACACACACACACACACACACACACAGGGTGTAACATTACTCCCTGTCCTGGACTAACAACATTAGAGAGCAGTGATGTCTGATTAAACCAGACAAATTGAATCACATCGTGTCACTTTCATGTCAGATAACAAGTTAAGAAAAAACACAACAGCAGCAACAAGAAAGAAACAAAACCACCAACAACAGATGTCATGAGGAATCATCTGTAACAGTTTCTCATGAATACTTTTTCCTCCTGTCTAACATAACTTTGGCTACGTTCAGACTGCAGGGCTTAATGCCCAATTCTGATTTTTTTGTGAAATCCGTTTTTTTGGTGAGGTCATTCACATTTCCAATTAAATGTGATTTCCAGTGTGAACTTTAAACGCCCCACAAGTGTCCCGCATGCGCATTGGAGGACACAACAACGTCGCACGGAGCGAGTGTGCTCAGTGTTTACGGAAGTAAAAATAGACGCTAGCAGTGGAGAGTAAACCGCCTGGTTCCGATAAGACCAGTTTGGCCTGAATAGAGCTGTCACTCCAAAAATGAATTAACTCAGAAACCTCAGTTTCCCTCCATTGACTACTCTCTGTGCATTATCGTCGGCCATGGTTGTTGTTTTTGTTGATGACGTGTAGGTCAGATGAATGCGACTTGGCCGTTCAGACTGAAGTCACATGTCAAAAGAGCGGATATGTATCGGTTTTAGGACCACATATCCAAGTGGCCTGGGTCGCATTTGAAAAAATCGGATCTGTGTCGTTCAGACTGTAATTAAAAGATCAGATACAGGTCGCATAGGGGCTGAGTCCATGTTCACACGGAAACAGAGCAGACTTCGTTTTGAAAAAGCTTTCTGTAAACATAGTACCGTCTCAGGCAATGTTTGTGTCCCCATGAAACCGCTGAAGTACTGTGGGTGTCGCTGTAACGCAGCCACACAAATAAAAAGGAGAAGAAATGGAGCATGTATTATGTGTATTGTTGTATACACAGAAACAACATGAGATTTATCCGACTCTGAGAGATGGTTTCAAAAAGTAGCGTATACAGGCTCCTGAAACGTTAATTCCATGTGGACAAAACAACCATACAAAAGCTGGTGTTTACTGCGTGTGGTCATAAACAGGTTCACCCAATGAAACACCTCTCGCTGCCATCCAAACTGATCTGAACAGATTAATGTAGAAGAACTTGACTATCTGTCCTCCTCAGAGCTCTGACCTCAGCCCCATCCAGCACCTTAACAATGAACTGGAGCACCGACTGTGAGCCAGACCAGAAAACCCAACATGACTGATGCCTTTAATCTGAATGGGAGCAAATCCCTGTAGACCAGCTGAAACATCTGGAAGTCAACAAAAATTTATCGTAAGGGTGATGCTAAAGGGAAGTCGGAGAATCACCACGGTGACTGTGATTCATCCACTGGGGACCATGCCAACCCATCTGTAAAACACAGTACAGACGTGCATTCTTCAATAAATACTGAAATATTTACTATTGAAACTCAGCTTGAAACATGTTCACACGTTCAGTTCAAATCGTGCAGCTCAGACAGCTGCCGCTTTCTATTCAGACTCTTTATTTCTGTTGAAACGCTGCTGTGGTCCATTATACAGACACTGAGAGTGTGTGTGTGTGTGTGTGTGTGTGTGTTATCTGTAGCTCTTATCTGCAGTCTGCTCCCCAGCTGGCTTACACCTGTCAGAGCCACACAAGGAGAGAGACACAGACTGATGGGCTGCATGTGTGTGTGTGTGTGTGTGTGTGTGTGTGTGTGTGTGTGTGTGTGTTTGGTAAAAGCTAGGACAGGGAGAAAGTGTCAGTTCTCAGCAATTTCTCTCAAAAGAAGTCGGTAATAGAAGAAGGAGGTTTTTTTTAAATAAGCATTTGTTCTGTCTGTAAGTTTTTTATAAGTTTTGGTAAAGTCATTAATTTCATTATTGTTAAAAGTAGAGCGAAACATCTGTTAATTCATCTCTTCGGTTCACATACTGTGTTTATGGCAGATGAAGAAGGCTTTTCAATGGTTTACTATAATCTGACAGTTGATATGTTAATATAAAAGACTTTATGAATTGAGACTGAATGCTGCAGATGCTGAGAAACACTTATAGAAAGCTCTAGAGCCACATCCACTCAGTCCAAAGCTGCTGCTTCCGGAGTCAAAGACAAGCATTCGGTCTCACTGTTAAAGCCAAAATGGACGAGAATTAAGTCATGTGACGTGATTCAAAAGCTTCTGATTCAACGAAAAGAAAATATTGGCAAATAAGAGGTCACAAAATGTTGATTTCAGGTGTGACAAGAAGACACTAATGGAACAAAAGATACAAAAGTTTTTTTAAAAAAAATCATGTTGTGAATGGAATCCATTTAAAGCTCATAAATGTATTCAAGACATAACATTGAAAAGGAATAATGTGTATTCAGATTTAACAATTTAAAATTAAGAGATTAGTGAAGAAAAAAGCTGGACAAGTTTAAGAAAACATTGAATGCACTGTAATTATTATCATTATTATTGACAAATCAATAATATTATTGACAAAGCACGAAAAACACAACAAGCTTATGACATATAACATAGTTTTGAATTTTCCATTTAAATTAAGTGATAATGTCTCAGAAGCATGAATCTACATATAAATATACAAGATGCATGTGATGGTCATGTTGTTTCAGGTTTAGTTTACTCTAATAAGCCTGGACCAGAGTGAATCAGAGAATAAATCAGAGATGGGGCAGTAAGTCAGGTACACAGAGGAGAGATGTGTGATGATGGCAGCCATGTCACTGTTTTAGAAAAGCTGAAAGGGAAGAAAGAGGACAGGAATGTCTTTCAGATGCAGAAATGTTTTGTTAGTGTTGACCTCTGACCTCAGGTTAACACAGTACTCTTTACTCACTCTTTTATACTGTGTCATACAACTCCAGATTTTGAATGCAGGACTTTTACTTAACACCATGTACAGTAATTCCTCTATGCAATAATGAATCATTTAAAAGATGGCACATGTTTGAAAAACCTGGAGTCCATCCATCCATTATCTACCGCTTATCCTACGTAGGGTCACGGGGGGGCTGAAGCCTATAAAACCTGGAGTAATGAACAAAGTAGATTTAGTAAGTTAACATTAAGTTGTAATTTCCGCTTCTTGTTTTCATTATATAAAATAAAGCTTTTGAATCTGTGAAAACAAGATTTTTTGCATATTTTTGTTTTAACAAACATCCAGTTAAGATATACTGTATTATGTGAAATACAGTATTGTGTGAAACATTATGTCATGCTTCTCTTGATTTGTTTGAAATGACCATAGATATATATGGATACATAGAAAAAAAATAATCTGGAAGAAACTAGATATGTCGTAATCTGTGGAAATACCTTCACATGCTGCATTCAGAGACAAAACTGCCCTCAGGACACATGAGGTCACGTCCTCAGTTATATCTCTGGGAATTCAGCGATTTAATGACCCTGAGGTCTTTACCATGGAACATGCAGGGGTGGAGGAGGTACTCAGATCCTTCACTGAAGTACAAGTGACTCCACACTGTTCACTCTTTGATATGTAAATTATTATTTGTTCTTAAAATAACTCGAACTATAGGTCTTGTGTAAAAGTAGAATATTTCTTTCTGAACTCTAGTTAAGTCGATGTCTGAAGAGATACAAGTACAATTACCTCGAATTATAATTTAAGTACAGTGCTTGAGGTTTTTGAAGGTATGTTCTGATATTTTTAGACGTGAATATCTTAAAATATTGACTTTAAGCCCTTGTTTTCAGCCCAAAATATACATTAATGAAGATATAATTCATGTTTGGTTAAACTTTGTATAGAGATATTTCTAAGATGATTTAAATCCAACTTCTGCTGATACATTATTATGTTAAAACCTCAAAAAGACACACACGTCTGAACAAAAACTGTTTTTCAGTTTGGTTTTTATTATTTTTGGACATTTAGCAAAATACTGCAGGAACATCCAAAGCAGTATAAGAGCTAAGGGTTACAAAATAACCAACAACATACAAAATGAAATAAAATCAATGATTGCATTCAGTTATTACTTATTCAGGAGCCGCTGATAAAACGTATTGATTGCTATGACACTTGAACACACCGTAGTCCTCACTTTCATATAAATTAAAAGACAAAAAAAAATATTTGGCTACTTCGTGAAAAAAACAGCAACAGATTACAGACCACATAGAATAATAATTTACACAAATAATTTAATAAATACATAAATAGATACCAAAAAATGAGTTACATATACTGTATAGTGGTAATACAGGAGGCTTCATAAAAAATAATAATCATATTGTATCCAGCCCGTGATAAATAAGTGATCAAAAGACAATCAGATCTGTTTTAAGGCAGTTTTACAGCAGGAGTTTCTAATCCAAAGGCATTACTGGCTACACTATTCTTGTTTTCAGGCAACAGCTACTGATCCACAGATCCACAAGCTATGTTAAAGCTAATCAGAGTGATGAGATAAGGTCTTCTTCTTGGGCCTGTGATTTCTGCTTTTTATCGGCTACAGGTCATCCCCTGTCTTAGGTCTAGAAGCTAATAGCACTTGTGCAGAGACGCTAAAAAAATAAATTAACAGTCTAACGCTTTAAGTGTTTGAAGAATGACGTCAGAGATGCTTGTAGGGGGGAGGCCAGGGTTCAAAAACACACCCAGACTCTGCTGAGGTGTCCTTGAGCAAGGCACCAAATCCCTGCCAGCTGCAGGTGAGCCGCTAACCTCTGACCTCTGACCTCTATAAAGTCACACTGCAAAAAAATCTTTTAGAACTTTGATGCCAGGAATCACTCTTCTTTAGTCTTGAGATTTGTAAGTTTTCTTGAATTAATAAGACAAAGGAATGAGGAGTTCAGCTTGTGAAATATATTAAAATCTGAGAACTGTTTCAAATTTGATGATTTTGTTTTACCAAAAAAAAAAAAACTGAAACAAGCAAAATAAAATCATTCCAATCAATTATTAAATCCTCCAGAGTTACAGCTTCTCATCAAAGTGCCATATATGTTTCACTTTATTTAAAAAATAGTAGGTTTTTAAGCCCAGGCTTTAAGAGGGAAAAAAAAGATGTTTTGCAGTGTAATCTTAAAAGATCCTTGTTGTTATATTGTTGTCAGACAATATGAACCGAAAAAGAGCCTAAAATCCGGGATCAGCAGGCGGGGCGGAGCGGCATCTGCAGCAGGATCACCTGCCGGTTCTCGGACGGGTGGCATTTGTTGATGTGTCTGGTGAGTCCCGGGGAGCTGTAAAACACGGCAGGGCAGTATTTGCACGGGTACACCTGTGAGGAGTGCAGCAGGCGGATGTGCCGCTCCTGGCTGCCTCTGTTGGAAAAGGTCTCCCCGCAGACCGGACACAGGTGGCAGGTGGAGGAGCTCAGGTTCAGCGGCGCAGCGCTCTCCTCGCAGGGCGGCGCGTCCTCGTCCTCCGCCGGTTTCGGGGAGCCGTGCTGAGATGCCAGGTGCTTCCGCAGGTACGCTTGGCGCTTAAACTTTTTGCCACAGTGACTACAATCATACAGCCCTTCCTCTGAGCCAGATTCGGACGGTGCAGGACTGGGTGTGTCTCTGTCACTGGAGTCCTTCGCTTCCTCCGGTGCTGTCTTACCAGCCACGGCCGCTTTGTCGCTATCCAAATGTTGCACACCGGTAGCTCCGTTTTGCGGTTTCGGTTTGTGCCACCGCCGGTGCGAGGCGAGATTAGCCGGACAGCTGAACACCTTGTCACATTCAGGACATCTGTACTCAACCCGGACTATCCTGGAGCACTTGTGCTGCGCCAGAGCGAACGGGTCCGCGTACGCCTCCCGGCACAGCTGGCACACGAACTCGCCCAGTGGGATGTTGTCACCTCCGGACAGCTGCGGTCTGGGAGGCTTCTGGTCCACCGGTGCCTCTTTAATCTTGAGCCCGAGAACCGGAGATGTGGTGACATCATCCTCAAAGTGCAGTTTTCGGATAGCTTTGGTTTTCTTGGACGGAGGTTTGCCTTTTCGCTCGGTGTCGGTGGATGGCCTCTTGCTGGTCTCTTTACCGAGAGTCGCGGTGGACGTGGCGCTTGTTTCGGTGCGGCTACTGTTGCTGGAGCCGATCTTCAGGTCCACTGGGGCGAAGAGGTGGTCCAGAGCAGGGAGCGCTGCAGGTGTGGGGAAGGACTCCGCCGAAATCGGTGATCCGAGGTTGAAGCGTCTCTCCAAGTAAGAGCGGTCATGGTCCTTGCTGACGGGGCGGGTGGGGCTGTAGAGCGCCTGATACACCGCCTCCGGGTTCCCGAATTGCACCGGTCGGATGATCTGCTCCGGAGCCGTGGCCACCGCCCCGCAGGTGGGCGTCGGCGTCTGAGAGCGCACCGGGAAGGAGGCGAGAGGCGCGCAGGAGGACGGATGCGACGCATCAGCCGTTGTCTGCTCCGCTTCTTCCTCGTCGGAGCGGACCCGATAGGACACCGGATTTGGTTTTTTGTTCCTTTTCACCAAAAATCCTCTCGGCATGTTTGCGCTGGACGGAGAGCTGAAGGCACTTTGGACACTGCTGCTGGGAGAACAAATCCACTTTCAGCCGCTCGCGAACAGAAACATCTGATGCGTCTTTTTGTTGTTTGTTTCCTGCTGCTATTGATCCTCTGTTCTCCTCCCGAGGTGCTTTCACCACAACATAGCTGCACTCTTTTTAAGGCGACATGATGACATTGTTCCCGTCCCCCTTAGTTGACTCATCCCCGACCAATCAGAAGGAGCCGTTGTCCCTAGTGGATTTGGGGAGTGGGTGTGGGAGGATGGAGAGGCTGATGGGGGGATTTGCAGATTGCAAAGCAGATGTACCTGAGGGTTTCATTGTGTGCCCCCCCCCCCTTTGCTAAACACACACACACACACACACACACACAGAGTCACTCTCCCTCTCTCTCCTCCGCCTCCTCCTCGTCTCGACCCAGGCACACGCCAGGAGCCTCCTGCTTTTACGGTCTGATGAGTTTGTATAGAACTCTACACGTGCCTCGGCTTTATGTGTGTCCTTCGGGTGGTGAGGCCCCTGATTTGTCCAAAAAGGGGACACCCGTACGGTTCAGGGCCGCTCAGGTCCAGGTATCACAAATGGAGGCATTCAAAGACAGATCTGAAACGTACTACGTACTGAAAGACGGAGCTAAATTCGGCCAATTCAATAAGATAAATAACCAAACAAACATTTCAGATCACTGTGGTCCTGCAGCATGTGCGCTGGCGTGACAGTTAACTCCGGACACATGAATCCGTCATTTTACGCATACATAATTAATAGCGAGAGGAGGGTTTCCTGCTTTACATCATAATGGCTGCGCTTGTGCAAGCTGTAGACCCTCCGTCATTGAAAAGGAAATTGTACAGTTGAAAAAGAAGAAGAAGAAGAAGAAGAGGGCCCAGAAGCAATCTGGCTCCCAGATACCGTCGGCGCGTGCTGTGCGCAATCAGTGCGCTCTTTCTGTGTCACCAAATGGGGCAAACAGAGATTATCTGCGGGTTAAAACACAGAAACCCAATTCCTGCAGGTCAGATCTGACCCGGTCAGCCGGATATAAGTCTGTTTAGCACCGAGGCGGATGATGGGGTGTCAAAAGGGTTGATGCTGCGCTCTGAAAAGTTTAAAATTAAGAGCTAAAGATCTGTGCGCACGCAGAAATCAGCGTGGATTGTTTAGACCCAATATTTTACAAAGGGGTGTGCTTTTTAAATAGTTTCGTCTGGGTCCAAAACTTTACTTTATCTACCTTAGGCTACTAACTTTTGCCCATTATTCTGCCCTTAAATATTATCTTTCCAATGCCAAGTTCAATTTTCCTGAATCAAATGTAATTTTTCTTCTTTTTTTTTGGCAGCCTTCCTCTTTCTGTCTTGTGTCTAAACATCGCTTTATAAAGCCTTTAAAAAGACAACACCTAGGCTATATTTGTTGCAGTGGATGGGTTTGTATGTAATAACTGTATGGTTTATATATATAAAAATATAATTTAATATATAAAAGTATGACACAATGCTCGTGACAACAGCTTTTGACTATAACGAACTTTGAAGTGATACAATATGAAAACACTTGTATTTAGGCCTGGATGTAGCCTACATCTGATCTGAAAAGTATAAAGAGATATCAGTAACTCAGGGTAATCTTGTTGGCTTTATAATGTAATGAGAACATCTTAAACGTGACTGTATCCTCCTAATATGTGACTTTATACATGGACACCAGCAGCCTGCGGGTTGTTTGTAGGTGCAGACATATGTTCATGTGTGTGCGGTTATTTTCCCGACAGGCTTCTGCTCAGCCTCATTAGCATACAGCTGTAGAGTGACACCCACCTCCTCCTCCTCCTACACCAAAGAGCTTTCATCTCCAGCCGTGTGATTGGTCACGCTGCCTCAGAGTCATACTCCCAGTTACAGTTGGCACATTATGGAGATGTCTGTGGAAATACAAAACAGATAAGTCAGAAAATCTAATTTCACATATGCTGTGCATCATCTTTAATTGAGCAGTTTCCAAATGTGGAAGCTAGAGAGGCAAGACTACACAAGGAAAATCAGCTGGGAAGGTTATCAAATTAATGGCCAAATCAAAATGAGTTATAATAATACAGTATATCAAAGTTGCCTTCATTTGAAGTTACTAATATTAAGTGTTTCCAGCTATCAGTGAACATAACACAATCCTAATTCCAATATTCAGTGTTTACTGAACTCATATGCCATCAAATTAACATTATTCAGACAGTTCAAAAGTCCCTTAAATCTGATTTAATTGCTTCATATCACTTTTATTTTCCCAGGTAGCTACTGGTAGCTCTCCCTAGTTATCGAAGAGTATCAGTGGAAGTCAATAAGCCACAGTAGATGAAATGGAGGACAGTGGGAAACAAAAAATGTGTCCTGTCTTAATGGTAGTTGTTCTAATGAAAACAGAAAGTGATCCTGACATCTTTGCGACCAATCACACAAGCTTCACATAAGTAAAACCAGATATCCTCTTTTTTAATTCCATGCATTCTTCCTCCTTGTCAAGATGCGGTGCCTACGTTACCCACAATGCAACTCAAGCAGCGACAGTTCACTGAAATTGTGGTGTGTTATAGCAGCAGCTGGTGTGTCCAGGAGCCTCTAGCCTGCAGCAGTGATCTGGTAAGATCACTTCTTTCTTTTTCATGCTCAAACTGAACACTGACTCAGGTGTCAGACATCGCACAGCTCCCTCTGGAAACACTTAAGGTTTATGTACCTAACTAACTACTACATTTGTATACACATCTGGAAACGCAAGCAGAGATGTAAAATGAAGTGGCATTCCCCTTTGAAAAGGTTCCCTGTGCTGCAGAGTAATGTTTTTAAGAGATGAACATTTCTGTCACCGGTTTCATGCTACTGTGCTGATCAACAGTTAGTGGAAACAAGAGAAGCACAGCAATGTGCCAACAAAGGCTGGAGAGAAGATCACTGGCTAGTAACCAACGCAGGATTGAAAATATTCAAACAATATGTGGCTTGAAATACATTCAGATGTCAGAATTAACCTCAAAGTTAGTGCTCCCAGCTCTTCAAGCCTTACAGACATACAACAGCTACTGTTTACGTCAGTAACAGATAGTATGACTTCTATGTCGGATTGATTTGTCCAACTTTCCGAGTTGGAGATTAGACTTCACAGGTCTTCACTGACTTAAATTCTGACTTTAAGATTGGAGATTCTGACATTCCTGGACAACTTGAATGCACCATCAGTCGAATCACACAAACCAGACTCCCAATGCTGCTGCATTGACATTAACGCTCTGTTTTACCGGTGGTGTTTGTCTCTTTATGCTGGGAAAGTGGGGGGACGGATCAGTGTCTCTATGAATCTGAAGTCCATAGTCTTCACGTCCATAGAGACATCTGAGAGCATGAATGAAAGCAATCTGAATTCATCAATCAGGAAATCACTTACCAAGTAATGGACAAATGCACCATGATGAAACAATAACTGTGTTTATTTTAAAACTAATGTGTTAGAGTATTAGTTCCTCCCAAAAGTAATGACATTAGAAATGACATTAATAATGTGTTACTGCCCCAACACTGCTTTTTAGATTCACATTCTGGTTCAGATTCTGGTTCTTGTGCAATGGAAATACTGCTCGCTACTCTAGGAAATAGAATGTACCATAAATATGACTTGGCATATTTAGTGGACCATAAATATTGTTGTTCATTTTATGCCTTATTTATCCCAGGTGACATAACGAAGAGATAACTAGTGTTATTCACTTCACCTGTCAGTCGTCATAATGTTATACCTGTTCGGTGCATATATTGACAAAAATGTATGACTCCTTGGAGGGGCACTGCCCCTAAATTGGTAACAGGACTAAACTGGATAGCTATATATAAAGTAGTTAAAATAGCCCCACCTGTAGCAGCTACATGCTGCTCAAACACTGATGCATCAATATTAAGTTTACTTACTTTAAGGAAGTTAGTTTTGTACTTAATTAATTAATAATTAATTAATGAAGTAAGAAAATCTATCTGGTCGGGCAAATAATCAGAGATTGTGTCCAGCTCATCAGACCAGTCAGCACCCTGTGAGGAGCTACTCTTGCTTGGCATGTTTCGCCTTCAGGTAGGCTTTCATTAGTTTATGTTAGTTTCCAGTGAGACAAATCATCTTCCACTACTAAAGCAGAGGAAGAGAAATGTGTGAAATATGTAATAAACTGTCTTTGTGATTTTGGTGAAAACACACACACACACACACACACACACAGAGAGAAGCCACACTAACTGTATTGACTGAACAACCCCCACCCGCCACACAGTCAATCAATGATTTTAACGGCTCACGACGCTCTGTCACTCCCCACAATGACTTTACGAGTCAGCGGCGTGACGGAGAATCAGCCCCTGCAACGGGAGGGCTGCAGCTTTGTCTCGCCATGGACCGGCCACAAAGACAGGTTGGGGAGCTGCATAAACAGATTAGGAGGCGGGGGACAATAGACGTCCATATCTGGGGGTCATTTGTGTTGAAACCTCAGAAGCAGGTCACCCGCTGTTTGACACACACACACACACACACACACACAGAAGTGACACCAGAAAAGACACAGACAGCATGAGGACAAAAGACACAAGGCCTAAATCTCTCTCGTCTGTTCAGACCACTTCTGTGTTATTTTGATGTGTGGGGTCATCAGTCAGCAGATGATGGTTTAAGTTTCATCCTGGGAGACATTTCCTCTGTCAGACTCACAGTGGCTTCAGAAACAATAAAAGTGTCTTCTTTTCATACAGAAATTAGTTCTGAACAGCTATTAAAAAACACAGGTCTATCAGATAACCACAACTGAAAAAGAGCAACACGTATTGTGCCTAAGAGATTGAATGAAATGAAAGAACACTGGACAAAACACAATAACAGGGCAGAAAGTATTGATTTGTAGGCAACAAAATATACTACAGGTCTGTTGTATTATTACTTGTTTGTTTGTGCAGAGTTAATGAAGCTAATAATAACAGACTTCAGTAAAAATATATTATTGACACTGTTCCATCATTCCTTTTAGAAAAAGACAGTTGTGAGTGTTGTGTTGTGAACACAGTTGACATACTTTCCTCTGAAAAGTGGAAACATTATGCACATTTTCTACTTTCAGTTTAATATTTTATTTCTCCAAAGAAAGACAATTTGGATAAACTAATGGTGTTTTCTGTCCCAATCAGTGATTTGTAGGTATAATACCATGTTCCAAGGGGCTGGTTCCACAAAAACAGACTAGCACTCATTGATCTTCAAGTTCCCATGAAACAACTAGCAGAGTGCTATTGATTCTGCATGTCTGCTTCCCTGTACAATAAGCTAGGGATGAACTTTACAGCAGCCTGGACGTTCATATTGACAATTAGCTACAAGCTACAACATGGAGACAGCCTGTTCTCTGTTATTGAGGACTTCTGGCCACCACCAAGCCATACATGGACAAGCCCAGATCTGAAGCCAGAAGTGCTACTGGTCAAGGAGAGCCCTCCTTTTGTCAATAGCAGACACTTTTCATTGTTTTCCAGGAAATGACACATTTTGGCTGAAAATGCATGTGTGTATTGTGGCACAGTGGTGTAATGGTTAGCACTGTCACCTCACAAAATGGATGGTTGGATGTATGTGTGTAGACATTTGTAAAAGGCTGTGTCCCACCTGTACAGAGGGGGGATCTGGACTAGTTGTAGTGGTCATGTTGCTGCTGTCCTGTTCTTTAGGGAAACTGTAGAGGCATTCCTGGTTTGGTTTTGTTTTGGAGTAACTTGTCAGTACCTGCACCTTATATAGGATGAATTACAGGATACGCCTGCAATATTATATGATTGTATTTCGTTAATGAACAGACTAAAATTCAACAATACATTGGTCCGTTCAGGGTCCAATGTTAAGGTTTTTTACTTCTCAAATCTACCATCTACTATGGTTAATTTAAATTAACCAATTAACCTAATCCCCATGCATGTTTTTGGATGGTGGGAGGAAGCTGGAGTACCCGGAGAGAACCCACGCAGACACGGGGAGAACATGCAAACTCCACACAGAAAGGCCCCGGGCCGGGAATCGAACCTGGTACCTGCTTGATGTGAGGTGACAGAGCTAAACACTACACCACCGTGCCTCCCCTAATGTGCGATGTGGTTCATATAATTCATGTTGTAACCAAACACAGAAATGTTAGGGTTAGTTTGGCATTATTGGATTTGAACTGTTGGTCAGGATGACTAAGAATTTGAACACACCACCTTGAACCTTGAGAAGTTGTGACAGACATTACTATTTCCTTATTTGGTAAACTAAATTAATATTAAATTAAAAGTCAATAGAACCACTGAAAATATTTAAATCAGATTTGCTTCAGCACTAAAACCTGCAGCAAATATAACGTGTTTTTCATTGCGTACATCCCCCCCACAGAGGAAAACTGAGCAGAGGCAATGAACTCAGATAGCAGGCGATGATATGGCGTCTCTGAACACTGAGATCTCTCTGAAAAGTTCATGTGTGTCACATCTCTGTGAGGAGAGCGAAGCAGAGTGGCTGTTGTGTTTATGTAACCTGTGGAGTGGCCTTGGTTACCCTGCGAATGCACAGCAGCACAATGCAGCATTGTTATGTCCTGCTGTGGTTTTAGTGTCTGTCACAATAACATCGGCAGTGGGTGGGTGGGTGAAAGATTGTGAAAATGTTCCACAAAAGCATAATGAAAAAAACATATTGGCAGGGCGAATTCTCTCAGATAAAAGCAAACAAATTGTAGACAAAAAGGAGGAAGGACACAGAGCAGAGCATTCATGAAACCTGACAGAGCCTGAAAAGGTATGGAAACCTGAAATCTACTGATGAACGTGAAGGAATTTAGTGTTTACGATCATCCTATTGAATATATAAAAATGGTTATCAACATGTCTATTGAATTTGGATCGAATAGCAGGAAAGCTAATATAGTAATGAATTGTTTTTTAATGTATCCAAGGTTTCAGACGTTCCATTTACGCTCATGCTTGGGGAACGGTGGAGAAACACGGTCAGCTGACTGAAAGAAATACTCTGCTTATGCTCAGCCATCACTGCCTGCCATTATGAATCCCAGCTTACTGTATTCAGGGTCACATTTCCTCCTTTTACTCCCATATCACTTGATCATTTCAAAAATAAGTTTGTGTCCCTATATCCGAGAGGACACGAAGTAGCTAACAAAGAAAAAACATATCTGTCTCTACCTGATGATGTGTCATGATTAGTGATAGCCCAGCACTGAAATCTTTTGAATTACAATGATTTTTATTTATGTGAATTATTGTGCACATTTAGATAATTACTAGCTTAGTAAATTGTCCTCCCAATGTGTATTTGACTTAAACAACTATTTGGCAGTAGCTCCAAGGTCTGTAAATACTGCGCTGAGGCCCAGTGACTGACAGAAGCTCTCTAAGTGTTTCCTGAGGGAGCTGTATGAAATGTTTTCCAACAGGACCCCATAGTGGACTCTCTGAGTGCTTTTCTAGTTCTCTCTGGTTCACTTTTGGTTCTCTCTTGGTTCTCTCTGGTCCTCTCTTGGTCCTCTCTTGGCTCTCTCTGGTTCTCTTCAGGTTCTCTCTGGTCCTCTCTTGGTTCTCTCTTGGTCCTCTCTTGGTCCTCTCTTGGTTCTCTCTGGATCTCTCTGGTTCTCTAGCTTCCTCCCTCAGTCCACAGACAGTCAGGTCAAGTTAACTGGTGACACTAAACTAGGTGTGAATGTCAGTGTGACTGATTTCTGTCGCTATGTGTTGGTCCTGTGATGTTCTGCTGATCTGTCCGGGATGAACCAGCCTTCACCCAATGGCTCCATCCTCATGCCAACCCTGAACAGGATAAGCAGTAGTTAGCAGAGGATGAATGAATGTAACCTTCAACTGGCTGAAACAAGATCCTCCCACAAATAACACACAAATTCAAACGTATGGGACCTTTATGGAGCCCTGTTATGACTTATATAGTACATTAGGTTTAGCCTTGGTGGCCTCTAGACACAAACATGGTGTTGCCTATCAGCATCTTTCTCACATCCTTAAAGTGCACACCATATTATGTTGTTCAGGATTAGTTTATGATTTTTCAAGACAAGGCAGCACTAGTTACAATACTTCAGGCCCTCCTGAGGTACCCGCCCTTCTCAGGTATGAAAAAATTAAAAGTGCATGGAAGTCCAGATATGACTGGACTGATCTATTAATGAAAGAAGAAGAGGAAGAAGAATTCCTTTATTGATCCCTCAGTGAGGGAAATTACATTTTTTCACTCTGTTAGTATATTTTTTCAGTTGCACATTACACACACAAGTTATGAAACAAACACATGCATTGGAGGAGAGGTGTCAGAGTGAGGGGGCTGCCCCTTATCCGGGCGCCCCAAGCAGTTCGTGCCTTCGTGTCGGGGTTCGGTGGAACCTCGGAGGAATTGGCACCTCTCCAGCTACCAGACCACTCTCCACATTTGGTCTGACCTGGACTTGAACTGGCGACCCACCGATTCCCAGCCCAAGTCACTGCAGACTGAGCTACTGCCGCCCCCCCAGGGAGGGGAATACTGACTGATCCACTGGAAATGTGGACTGGTGATTTGAGGTGGACTGTTAAATCTTGGCCTACTTCTTGAGGTAATTTCTTCAATTCAAGACCATCCTATCCTTTAGGAAGGAATTAAATATTAAAAGGAACCTTGACCATTCTGGCTTGTGAACTCTTACACAATGAAGTGTGTATTTATGTTTTCATTTCTATGAGTTGTCAGCACTTTTGCCAAAAGAGACACTTGACTCTTCTCTTCTCAGATGGTTTTATTTAAGTAACTGTTTGAGGTCTTAACAGGTGAAAGGGTGCAGAAATTTACAAAAAGCAAAGGTTAGAGAAAAATAAACACAGTTTAGTTTTGACACTATAAGAACACTTGATAATGTTGATAATACTTCTGTACTTTTACTAAGCATTTTAATTTTAACTTTAAGTATCTAAATGCAGGCCTTTTATTTTTAATGATGTTTATATTATTGTATTGGTATTTTTACTTTGGTAAATGACCACTGCAGTTGTTAATAGAAGAGACTGGAGTGGCGTTACTGATAAACTCAGCATTTCCTGCAGACTGCTCAGTGTCTCTGTCCATGGTGCTGAACCAGAGGAGCTCTCCTGCTACTGAACTGTCAAGGCCAGCAGCACAAAATGCTTCTCATCAACTAATCTACAGTATTTCTCAAAAGTGTGTACACCCCTCACATTTCAGCAAACCCTGTATTATATCTTCTCAAGGGACAATACCATAGAAATGAAATGGGTATGCTTTAGAGTAGTCAGTGTACAGTATAGGAGTACAGATTTACTGCCCTTTGAATGAACATGTTAAAATTGTGTCCAAGGTGTGAATATTTTGTGTGTCCACCATTGTTATCTCAAACTACCTTAATCCTCCTGACCACAGCCATACAGGTTCTTGCTGGGATCTTCACTTGACCACCCCGTCACCTTCAGCTTCCTCAGCAAGGCAGTTATCATCTTGGAGGTGTGTTTGGGGTTGTTATCCCGTTGAAACACTGCCCTGCAGTCCAGTTTCTAAAGGGAAGGCATCATGTTCTGGTCAGTATGTCACAGTAAATGGTGGAATCCACGTTTCCCTCAATGAACCGGAGCTCCCCAGTACTTGCAAAAGTCATGCAGCCTCAGACCATGATGCTACCGCCACCATACTTGACTGTAGGCAAGACACAATTATCTTGATACTCTTCAGCGGGGTGCTGTCACATATGCTGGACACCATCTGAGCCAAGCAAGTTCATCTTAGTTTTGTCAGACAACAGGAAATGGTTCCAGTTATTAGAGGGCTTCAGGGGAGGCTTGGCATGAGAAAAAAAAATACACCTGAAAAAAGTCTCTGGTTAGCTAACAATAGTACATGCGAGGGGCAAAATGGATCAATTTTTAGAACCTCAAGTGAAAGTGAGAGAGGACAGTGTCTGGGGCAAGCAGAAAAAAGAGGAAATATATGCCTGATTATTTAAAGTTTGGCTTTTCATGTAGTGGTCCTGATGATGCTACGCTGAAACAGTGTGTTATTGGCAAAGAGGTGCTAGCTAACAACAGGATGCCACCATGTAAACTGGTCATATTGAAACCATGGCTCTCATGTCTCACGCATTCAGAGAGTGACACAAGCATTAAAACCCTTTCGCTCTCTTACCTGCCACTCCTGGTATTCCTCACACATGAAAATTCATTTTATGACTTTATGACCAAGTTACACCGCGGTATGTGCAGTGGGACGTGTAGCAAGACGCTCTGTGTACAGTGTACAGTCTTAGGGTACTGTATTCCACTTGTTGTAAGGATCTTCCTTGTCTTGATATCGGTGGCCTCTATCTCCTCCTTTGGCCAGGTTATTAAACCAGCAGGGTATATGAATATAGACAGGGTGTTGTTCGACCTGACCTTGTTTTTCCCATTCAACTTACTCTTCAGGACCTGCCTTACTCTGTGCATGTACTAGACCGTGGTTGACAGTTACCATTCACCTGTGGGTTCCCAACATATTTTTAGCTGTCCTGAACATCTGCGATGCTGCCTTCAGGTTAGCCTTGGTAGTTGGCTTTGGTGTGTATCGGGTTTCAAGCTTGGTTACTATCCTCATTCTCAGGTCTCAGGTCACCTTTGTGTTGATGGTATCTCTCTCAGAACTTGGGGCTAGGTACCCAATCTCAGAGTGAATGATGATTTCTCCTGACCTGCCATCCCGGCTCCCCCTTGCCATAGTATATTTGTTTTACGTCATTAGTCTCTTTTTGTCAGAGCAGTTACAGTGAACGGCTGTTGAAACACTGGGCTAGAAGTTGTTTCTTAGTTAGCCTTGTCTCCTGTCAGTAGTAACCTATTCTACATTTATGAGGTCTTTCTGTGGTAGAACATTTTCAGATAAATGTGACCAGTGCAGAACTGAACTGAACTTCCATCCTGAACTCATAGTCAATATCATGGTTAGCACATCCGGTTCGTAACCCAAAGTGAAAACACAGTCACCAGCCACTTGTATATATAATAAGCCAATCACATGGCCACAAATCAGTGTATTTAGGCACATAGACATGGTCAAGATGACCTGCTAAAGTTCTAACCAAGCATCAGAATGAGGAAGAGAAGAAAGGGGATTTAAGTGACTTTGAATGTGTCATGTTTGTTGGTGCCAGATGGCTGGTCTGTGTTTACAAAGAATGGTCTGACAGAAAAAATATCCATTCTAAATACATAATGAACTCCTAGCCCTGAATTAGTTGTGTTTTATACAAACTACAGTGATCATGTGTTTAAAGACATGACAGAACATTTAAAAAAAACGTTGAAAGTAAAATGTTTAAATGTAGTCAGAAAGTACTGACAGACGGACACACAATGTTAAATTTAGTATTTTAGTATTTGTTGTCGATACTAAAAAAATGACAGAATCTAGACAGAACATGGACAGAAATATGGAAACAAACATGGTATCAGCCATGGCAATATGAATTTATTAATGTTTTTTCTTTTATGACTGGGATCAACTAATTAGTACATATAAAAGCCTCACTCTAGACCACTGCACTTCCTTTAGAGAGCAGATTAATTTTGCTTAATGACACTGTGGATTTTTTCCTGCTCTGAAAAGCCTGGCTCTCTGAGAGTGATATGATGATAGAAAATGGATGGAAGAGGCCAACCTGATTCACAGAGATGAAGGATTTCTCTGCAGCTAATTAGCTGCTAATTATACTGGAGCACTTCAGTGCTCACTGGCTGAGTAATGACATACTACTACAGATTAATTCTAGGCTGTGTGTGTGTGTGTGTGTGTGTGTGTGTGTTCACTTACCCTCCAGCTCCACAGTTGGCACACAGCCAGTGTGCCGTGCAGTTGTGGAGGTCCTGAGGGTGTAGAGGTTGGAGAGAACAGGCCTGGTGCTTCTGGACTGAATCTGCAGCTGCCTCAAAACTACACCAGCAGGACCTACAGCATCACATGACACACACAATGATTAAATCACATGCTAATTTTAACTCCTTTATAAACTGTCAGGTAGTTTATTCTACAGCAATGTTAAGTGTTTTTAAGTCAGAAAAACAACCTGTTTTCATCTTTGCGATGATACATATTCCAGCTGAGGCTTCAAAGAGAGATTTAAATAGATGATTTAGCTGAAGATGTAGGAGTTTATTCAATACACATACCTTATGGTCTGTGATACTGTGGCCTGGCTGTGATTCAATCTTTCATAGGTTGTAGCAAGCTAGACTGACTGGGAATAATACATGGCATGGATAATAATGGGAATAATGTGAAATGACACGACAAAGTTAAAGCCCCACCAAAGCACTTTCCACTTTGATCCCCCTACTGTGTAGAAGCAGAATTGTTGATTACCACTGTCGCAAATAATTTAGCATACCACTACCTACAGTCGCACACAGGCAATTTATCAAGCACCGTCACTGGGAATAACGTAATAATGTCCACAGACCAGGTATGTTGCATGATTTCATGAAAGTATATTTTATTGATCCTATGAAACTAAGAAAAACAATAGCTGCTTTCATACTATCGAGCACACTGCAGGGCCAGGTGCTAACTGTGGGCCACCTCCGGGCCATCTTGGTGCTAATGGCCCGTGATTTCTGGCCCCATCTAAACCATGGGCCAAAGCAGGGCTAGAGGCGGTGTCAAGGAAAAGGAAAAACTACTTCAGTTCCATGCCAAGTAAAGCAATAACGCAAAGTTTGCCCTATGTTAGCTGTTAGCTGCATAGCCTGCTACTATCGATGTAAACAAATAGCCTATCAGTTAGCGAGCTAGCTTCTATACAGCCTCGTGACTATGTGGTATAGCTGACATTATGAACGGATTGTTTTATGGTTAACATACCTCATTTCTTTTGTGTTTCCATGCTTCGGCTCTCAGTCGTCAAAATTTGATTGCTCTTTGCCGTCGTCCCGCACGTAGCCTCCGTAACAGCTTCTTTCTTTCTTATGTACCTGCTGATTAGGCTACGCTTCATCCAGAGCTTGCTACACTTATCAGCTATGGTAACGCCTGCCATAAAGCAAGTCAGAACTGTAGTTTTTTAGGTTTCAGTTGAACTACAAAGCTGCTACCCGATCTGGCGAACTTGCATAGTGTAGTTAGAGCCAATAGAGGGCTACAAAGCAAATGCAGAAGTGCCGTTTGCCCTATTTCGAGTTGATGAACCATTGAAACGATTTTGGAAACATTATTTCAAGGTACAAAATAATCTTTGGTGGGGCTTTAAGCTAAATTTTGGCAAGGGAAAAAG
Source organism: Synanceia verrucosa (assembly GCA_029721515.1). Taxonomy (NCBI): domain Eukaryota; kingdom Metazoa; phylum Chordata; class Actinopteri; order Perciformes; family Synanceiidae; genus Synanceia; species Synanceia verrucosa. The sequence goes on along the minus strand of CM056570.1, from coordinate 11,252,907 downwards.
CAGAAATTTCCCTCTCACCTCAAGATATATGAATGAAAATGAGTCCTTTATTGATCATTATGCTAATCCTGTGCAATTTTGGGCCAATGTGTGATTTCCCCTATTCTAAAGATGGTGTTTCCTGTGTGATCACTACACTATGACAGTTTCTCCAAAATTATATATGATAAAAAAAAAATCACACTATACTGCCTCACTTACATTATTGTATTATATGTAACTATGCAGCATTGTTACCCCTGATATGAAAACTGATGAGTTTAACATAAATTAAAGGTTTCATTCTTGTTGTGTGTTGAACATTATTCAATGTACAATGCCAAAACATAATTTTCCATTTGTTACATTTACTCACCTGGACAAAAACCTGTGGTCCTTGTGGATACAGTCGCTGGGGAAACAGCATGTTGAGAAGTGGGTTGGGTTGTTGAACCTCAGGTGAGGGCTAGGAGAGAACAAACACTGCTAAGCATGAGTGCTTTACCAAAGAATGCAGTGAATGTATGCAGGACACTGTGACAGCAATGTTTTCTGGAGAAGGACAGTTCTACACAACTATCCTCTACCCTTTTATTGTCAACCATGTCAAGAGAAAACGAAGAATATGAAATAAGCCTCTGAAGGTTTGTGCATGAACATGAATATAGTGAAACATGAGCACAGATGTTTTGGTTCTTGCATTCTTTAACTATTAGCTGCTACAAATATTACCAATGCTGACAATAAAGGAGGTCAGAAAAATACCTGAAATGAGTTAAGGACCAAAGATTGGTTAGACAGAGAGATATTTTATTAATCCAGAGGGAAATTCAAAAAAGGAGAAAATGATCCTCCTTCTCAAAGCATGATGTTCATTTTGTAAATTATGGTTCCATTTAGAGTCAAACAGACCATAAAGCAGGGGATGATTTAGAGCGGGGCTACCCTGAGTTGTCTGTGTATTGGTCTTACAGTACAACTTAAACCCTTTCATAGTGTTTTCACCTCATGAAAAGTTAATTATACTACTAAACATCATTTATTGTCACATATATACAGGTATATCATGACATTTATCCGTAAAAGAGGAGTGGTTTGCTATACAAAGCAGCCCGTAGAGCAAGTTGGGGCTGAATTGTCTCGCTCAAGGACACAATGACCATCAATGGGTGCATCACAGTGACTACTTCCATTTTTTATACCCAGTCTATGATGCCAAATGCCAAAAATCTCAACAGAACTATCTACGTATATGCAGACGAGGAGCTGTTTCTATGTGGTTTCAATGGTCTTAATACATTCAACAAGTTAGCGAGACAAGTCAAATCATCTGTGAATGCATTGCAGTAAATGTTAAACTGTGAACAAGTGGCTGATTAAAACACAGGACGCAGAGTCCTGATGTTGGAAAACTGCCATCTACAAAAGGTGACATATATATTAGAATTCAGTATTATCGATTTGTTCTACAAGATATTCAGTATCAGTATGTGTAGTCATATTCAGCTTAACTGTGTCTATGCACTTCAGAAATATTACTAAAAGTGTTTGCTCGAGCCATTATGAAGCTGTGATGAGGAAGATTCAAACACAGTTTGTTTGACTCTCCCTGCTTGATGACGTATTTCTAACAATACTGAGCAACACTAAATAAAATAAAAAAAATATAAATAAAGTATGTCAGATGTTGGATCAACGGTGCTCAGATGGAATTTTTTTAGTTTCTGACCATGATCCTCCTCTCTCTTGTGAGTTTACTCTTCACAGTAATGCAAATGACTTCTTTTGTCATGTCTACAGGACACTGCACAGCAGATAACAGCAGCTCCAGCTCCGTCGTCCAGCGAATAGCAGAGTGTTCATCCTTATCACACTGACCTCTTTGGCTACCTCCTGCTCTGTTCTGATCTTTGACAGCTTCTTGCTAAATTAACGACCAACCAAAACGCTGGTAAACTAACTGGGTGAAGTTGGATGGTTGTTGTGTGACATTCCTCACTAGTAGTACTACTAAGGACAGACACTGAGTGAGATAATGGAAGCTTCAACTCAACATTTCTAGTTGTTCACATAACAAAAGGCATGGAAAACACCAGCTGTGCCACTTTTCCACTCCAGTCGCACTGGCTGTTATTAAACCACCAGCGCAGACGAAACTAAACAAAGTGAAAGCAAAGATAAATGGATTTCCAGCACCATAAATCTCTCCCAGTAGCTTCATTGCTACGGCTCAATTTGTTTCCATTGGATGCTGTGACATTCTTGGAACGAAAGCATGAAGCGGTAAAATAGCCCAGATAAAAAACAGGAACAGATGAAAATCTTGGAGGTATTCCATAAAGGGATACTGACATTGACAACAATGGATTTGAAGCTAGTGTCTGCATGGCCAAAGTGATGTCGCACCAGCAGAAATGACCCTTTGAGAAAAAGCATGGCTTTTTACAACAAGCAAATAGGCAGAAAAACCTCTGAGCATTTTTATTTGTCATTTCTCAAAGCCAGAGCTGTCCTCAAACTGCTTGTTTTGTGCAACCAACCATCTAACAATCTATTCAACAATAACCTAACCATATATTCAATTTACTGTGCAATGTAATACAATATAGAGACAAAAAAACAGCAAAAAGTATTCGCTCACCCATCCAAATAATCAGAATCAGGTGTTCCAATCACTTCCATGGTCACAGGTGTATAAAATCAAGCACCTAGGCATGCAGACTGCTTTTACAAACATGTGTGAAAGAATGGGTCGCTCTCAGGAGCTCAGTGAATTCCAGCGTGGAACTGTGATAGGATGCCACCTGTGCAACAAATCCAGTCGTGAAATTTCCTCGCTCCTAAATATTCCACAGTCAACTGTCAGCTGTATTATAAGAACGTGGAAGTGTTTGGGAACAACAGCAACTCAGCCATAAAGTGGTAGACCACGTAAACTGACGGAGCGGGGTCAGTGGATGCTGAGGTGCATAGTGCGAAGAGGTCGCCAACTTTCTGCAGAGTCAATCGCTACAGACCTCATTTGGCCTTCAGATTAGCTCAAGAACAGTGCGCAGAGAGCTTCATGGAATGGGTTTCCATGGCCGAGCAGCTGCATCCAAGCCATACATCACCAAGTGCAATGCAAAGTGTCAGATGCAGTGGTGTAAAGCACGCCACCACTGGACTCTAGAGCAGTGGAGACGTGTTCTCTGGAGTGACAAATCACACTTCTCCATCTGGCAATCTGATGGATGAGTCTGGGTTTGGCGGTTGCCAGGAGAACGATACTTGTCGGACTGCATTGTGCCAAGTGTAAAGTTTGGTGGAGGGGGATTATGGTGTGGGGTTGTTTTTCAGGACACCTCTTTACACCTCTTTATTCTTTCCACTTTATACTGTGTGTACTGTGCCAGCTGAGAAGCTCAAAAAATTATCTTGTTGTTTTTTTGACAATGACAATAAAATGTGAAATGAAAAGAAATGACTGAGGATCTGGTATTTTTGCTTGATAATAACTTAATTGACAGAAAATGGCTGAGGTTACTTCCCTGTGGAGTGCAGCAAAATGAACATAAATTCAGCAATCAAACCAAAGTTTACAAATGGATCAAGTAAAGAATCCCCCAGTATCATTTCAAAGCTTTGTGTCAACAGTAGTTTGACCATTGATTTTGATGTAAACATGCAAATTATAATAATAAATAATCTGCCATCAGACAATGAGTGCAGTCAAACTTTCTTTGTTAATCTGTGCCAGAAGGTGGATTTATGCTGCAGCAGTGAGCCATTAAGACCTATTATTGGTGTCTGGATGTGAGTGAATCAGAAGCCCCGGATTTGCTCTGTTATCAGCTGGTGACAGACGGCCATGGTAACCCTGCAGCATGACCGCAGCGAGCAGAGGGCCGAGCCGCCGCAGAGCTCTTTATCTGTCTGACCCCGTCCCAGCCAGTAATGAAGTTCGGGGGGGGCGGTGGTGCTGCTGGGCTGCATTCAATGAGCACATGGAGAGCTGTGCTGGGGGGGTGGACGTTTGGGCAGGGCTGATAAGGGGGCCCCAGCAGGCCGAAACTGACCCACCATTCACCCTCTAAATGCGTCGCCGCCTCACCATTAGTTCAGCGGACACTAACTGCCTCATTAGTCAACTCATTAGTGACAGCTAACACAGATCGCTGCAGCAGATCCCTGACAGGGGAAACAGTGGAGTGGCTAATTAAAGGGGGCCAGCGCTGGCCCTGCTGAATGCCAGGCCTCAGACAGCTGCGTCTGTCCGGCCCGGCATCACCAGCGTGCCAGCCTCACCAGCTCTGATGGATGAGAGATCTCGCTTACACAAAACAAGGACCTCGGTTGCCTGGCAGCTATCGCCTGGTTCTGAATCAGCAGCCCTACGCATCCTATTATCTGCTGGAGCCGTTAATCTCACAAAGCAAGAATGAAAGCAAACATGTAAGACGCCCGACCCAGAGTCAAGTGACATTTCCAGAGATTGCATTCCTGGGATAAAAGGTGATAAAGAAAAGAAAGACAAACTGCCCTCCTTGGGTTTAGGGTTTCCGGGGACATGGGAGCATTTCTGTGTCTCTCAAGACACATCAGGATCTGTGACAAACATGATGTGAATATCTTATAATGTCAACAGCTGCCAGCCGTCTGTCCACCTCCTGCAATTAAGTGCGTTTTGTCCTTCTGTTACCTGTTAGACAAACATCGCTAACAGATTCAGGCACAGTGTTTCCTCTGTTAAGAGAAGTTCAGCTGGGTTGGTTTTGATTATTATTTGGTGCCTGGCTATTATTTGCATCTATTGCAAGTTGCAGCATGCAATAGGCTCACTCTAGATGAAAAGGGTTGTACAAATTGATCATCACACAATACGTGCTGATTAGATTTCTGTCCTTGATCCCGACTTGTTCTTCCAGGTATTGTATGGACTGCTGTGTGTACTCTTCTTTATCAGCACCTGGAGATGACAGAGTATTTTTTGCCCCTTATAGAGGTTAATCCATTCTGGTTACAGGAAAAGAATCGTGATGTTGTGTGTCTCTGCTGCTACTAATTCAGAAAAAAAAACAGTATATATGTTTTAAAGTGCACATCTGGGAGAAAAATTACACTTCTGCAGACTCACCAGAAAAAGATGACCTTGAAGGAAAGCTGTGTCTGTCACCACAATCCTGGTGCTGATGGTGACATGGTTAACTCCATGGTTAACGTCCTGTTGATGAGGCTGAGCAAACAGTGCCTGAGACAACACAGAGAGAAGGCATGCTTTTACATGAGCGGGAAAAAAATGCCTAGTGCCATTTTCTGAAAGTCAAATATTTCATCAAGTTATTATCATCCCACTAAAAGCATCACAGAGTAATGGGTGAATTTGACTACTGCAAGGTAAAGAAGGAACCATTTTTTCATCAAGGCACTTAATCTGCCTGTTGAACAGAGGATTAATAACATTTAAGAGGCTCTTACAATTCTGAAATGTGTGTGGAGTGAAATCTACAACTTTTTTTCCTTTTAGAGTGCTGAACATCAGAAGAACTACGAGGAACATCCTGATGCAGATTCTAGCTGAAAAACTCAAATAACTAAAGAGCTATATCTTTAAACATTGTGTTTTTTATTGAACTTTTATTTCATTCAGGAAATCTAAATGCTGCACTTTTGTGTACACACCACCATAAGAATCCAGACAACATGGAAAAACAAAGTCAAAATCGAAGAAAATACAGTATGTACCCCTATATGCCCTTATATGAAAGCCATAATAATGGATAAATAAGTAAATGAAAGAAATCTACTTTACAGTTAACTCACTGGCACATTACTCCAGAAACCGAGAAATGATGAGTTAAGCGTAAAATGTAACAAATAAAAATATAACAAAAGGTAAAATGTGTGACAGGAGAATAACATCAAACAACCAAAATACTGATGACAGTACCCAAGGAAATGAAAAACATGCACAATTCAAGAGAATTCAAGAGTTGTATACTGAATGAAAAAAGAAAGAACAAAAAAAGTGGAACCACATGAGTGGAGTCGAGGGTTTTTTCATTTTACCCAGCATTTTATCATTAAGTCACTCTGTAGTTTATCCACAAATTCTATAAACTCTCAAATTCATCTTTTTCAAGCCTGACAATGACCAATCAACAGTCAAATGCCTTTTCTGCATCCAACCCCAACAAAACTGCCTCTAAATAATGTTTATTTATATGATTAATTACATGCAACATCCTCCTAACATTATGCTGTGTTTGCCTTTGTCTGACAAAACCTGTTTGATCCAACTGTAAAATTTCTGGTATTAAGTATTTTTTCCAAATGTTTTGCTGGAATTGATGTGAGGATTTTCTAATCCTGATTCAAAACACTATTTGGACAGAATTTAGAACGATCAGTCAAATCTTCTCCATCTTTCGATATGATTGCTTCCCTCCAGGATGGAGGCATCTCCCTTTTCCCCAGGGCTTGAATGAACGTTCTCAGTAATAATCACTAAATGTTTTATACCATTCTGATGCAAACCCATCAGAGTCTGGTGGTTTATTTGGTTTCAGTTCTGAGATTGCCTTCTGCAGTCCCTCCATAGTCACCTTGGCCACTGGAACCTTTGGGAATATGGATTCTTATAATATTTTTCAAAACAAGGATTTCCTGTAAGTCATGCTTCACCTGTTTGTTTGTTTTTCTACAACTCTGATTGATTGTTGTTTTCTTGTTTTATACATCAAGTTTTTAGCTGTTTTGCAACCAACTTTCTAACCCTAACCTACAGAAAAGCATTAAGCATAATGTTATTAACACTGCATTAATATGCACCAAGTTGGCAAACCTTTCATAATCTATGAACCGTGAGTCATCAGAAGTAACACTGCAAGTGGTATTTTGGCTGTATTTTCTCTCCATTGTTCCCTACAGAACTTATTCTCCTGCTAACTCTGTATTTCTGCAGGAGTGTGCTGGATATTTCCAGCAACACTAGGGAGGAGGGAGGGACAGAGGGGGAGACATGAAGGCATCTGATTGGTTCTTTCCATTGGAACTGAATTGCAGGGATTGGTCAGAGTTTCTACAGTCATGCAGCTGCCACAGGTCTGATTCTTTTTCTTCCTTTTTCTGAACACAGAATGTGAAGGAACTGTAAGGTGATGTGGAAGGGTTCAGGATGGAGCAGACAGAGTCTCGGTCAGAAGACTTCAGATGATATGGAGTAATGAGAAAGCAAGGAGAAGGCAGAGTTGAATGCAACACCGGTGATATTTAATTTCTTAGATATCAAGTTACTTGGATTCTTTCTTTCCTCTCTTGGCATTCATGCTGGTGTGCTGCATAAGGGAAGAACAAAGAGACATGAATTAAATAGTGGACAATCAACGCAATTTAAAGAATCATAATTAAACAAAATATACTACTCATCTGCTCACAAAGGCACAGGCTTCATATAGAATTTAAACAATCCTTCATCAAACAAGGGAATCTGGTCAGCAGTGCACATGTTAGCAAAGTGACCGGAGATTATAAACATAATTGAGATGATTCACATTAACTGAAGACGCACACATGATGCATGAGAGTGCTGGCAGAGAGTGCATAAGAATGAGCTGCAGGGTTGGCAATCAATTTATACTGAACAGGTGAGGTGGGCGTGGTCAGGTGGCAGCAGAGGAAAGCTTCCTCTTGTTCCACACTGGCAGATTCAACACAGCCTTTGGAGGAATTTAAAGGGTGAAAATGGAGGAAAGGGAGTGGAAGGAGTCTTTTCTGAATCTATTGCCTGCTCTCAGGATGGAAGGACCATTTCACCCAGTATAACAAAAAGTGTTTCTGAACAGAATGACAGACTATAGCTTTAAGTGAATCATTTTACTAAATGTATCTGACTTTTATTGGGGAAAAAAAATATTGTCAGATTGGAGTAATAATGGGATTATTAGTGTTTTAATTTGCATGAGTTTAGACACAAAAATGTTTAGGAACCACTGATGAAGATGCTCTATTTTGGCATTTGTTTAAGAGGAATATCACTATATATATGTAAATTTGTTGTTCGCCTACATGCATCAATCTGAATACTGCAGGAATTAACCAGATGAGGTAATCAGATAAACAAAGCTTTTGTCTCATCTGCATGAGCAGTGGAGCAGGTGCAGCAGCTCTTATCGCTCTGACGATGCCTCACCTTCCCTGAACACAATGGCCATGGCTCTCTGTAACACGATCCTGTATTGACAGAGACGGAACAGGTGCTTTAGATTTGATTAATCATCCTGAGGCTGACATCAGGAGGCAGAGGCACAGCTCGGAGGCGAAGCTCTTATCTGCACAGTAGCCTGGAGATCATGACTGCTGTGTTTCCAAGGTGAAGCAGGGGGGTTGGTGGAGTAAAATGAACGTGGAAGTACACAGTGATTACTGCTGGACATGTGGTACATATTTGAAGTACAGGAAACAGGACTCATCGTAGGATTCAAACAGCACAGCTGTGATTATCATTTTAGTCATTTTTTTTATCAAAAAAACTGCTTTAAGAGTGATTTTATCTGCTTTAGTTACTAGAAATAATCCCAGAGACAGACATAGATACTGTAGATCTGAAACACACTTTGAGAGATTCAGTAAGGAGTTAAAGGTCAGTGTATGATCAAAACAAACTGCTTCACTTTGACTGTCAGATGCTGAAGTCTCAAAGATTCAGTATGTGGGATCTGGCAGCATCTAGAGGTGAGGGTGTCATGATGACATAAATCTCTCAACTATCTCACTGCATTTCACAGTGAATATGTAAATTATAAGAATCTTAAACCTACAAATTTTCCAGGTGTTTACTGCATTTTTAAATAATCTTTTGTATATTTTCAGATGTGTATCTGTGAAGGAGGTCTGTAGTTTCTCTGCATTAAGGAACATAATGTAATGACATCTTCTTTAACCCACCACCGAGCCCATTATTCCATTCTTTCTTCATTTCCCCTCATCAAAAAATCTCTCAAATCTGATTTGATATCAGATATCACATTTATAAAGCTGAACAACAAAATATAATGTAATGTATGTTAAATCAAATTTGCAAATTAAACAGTTTGAAAACATGAAAAGTTGTTGACAAATTGTAAGAGGACCATAATGATGTTGACTCCATCATGCTGTGTTTTGGATCCTTGTGGTGGAGGTTCCCCTCTTGTTGTTCACTCTTTCCCTGTTGAAACAGCACCATCTAGTGGTGGAATAACACCCTGCTGTGTCCCCTGTCAGCAGCTTTCAGCTGATCGACATTCCCAGCCAGTGCTGCTCTGCCCACCTGGTCCTCAGTGATGTGCCTGGAAGAAGCGCAGATGCAAAGCTCGTCATCACAGGAGGATGGAAAGTCTTCCTCAACATCATGCAGGCAGGAATTCTGGGTGCAGAAGAATAGGGTACAAAGTCAATGAGCTCAGGAAGAGGGGTCCCCTTAGAGGCTCAAAAGCATCAATGAGGGCCTCAGGAGTGTGGAAAGTGACAAAGTGATAATGAGCTCAGGTGATGTATGCTTTACCCCACAGCCAGTGTCTGAACAGAGCTAATTCTCTCCTTATCATCTTCCATTATTCTATTTGCACATCATCATCTCCCAGTCTGGTGCTTGTTTGTGGACGGTAATTAACAGAGGAAGTGAAAGCCTCTACATGTCGAGGAAATGTCTTATTATGATGTGGAGAGGTGAAGCTGACAGCACTGCCAGCACATGCTGCCTCGACCCCAGGGACACTCTGCTGAGGGCTGAGGGCCACGCTCTGCTGAGGGAAGTTTGAGTGTTAAGGAAACATGAGGATGCAAGAAAAACGTGCACATGACTGTACACTGCTTTAATTTAATGATCCATTGCATTTTCAGAACCATTACCGTTATTAAAGTGTGTCAGTTAAAGCTGACTTTTGGTCTGAAATTGATGACTGTGCAGTGTAGTTTAGCGCACATGAATCTCCTGGACTAGTGTCAGATGTTAGCTAGATGACTTCACATTAACGTCTCCTGTGAAGCCCACTTGATGACCTTATGTGAACTATGGCAACCAGCTTAAATGACAATTGCACAGCCCATGCTGTTTATTGCAGTTGACGTTAACAGACAGGTAGTGTCAGTGGCTAAACTATAGACCATATTATTGAACTGCAAAGGATAGTTTCCTGTTAGTTTGTTTAATACAGGTCTCTCATTTTTGTTCCATCCAAAGTATAAGAAACACACTGCTGATGATTGTGGTATGACAGATATTTCAATAACGTCTTGATCATATCACATCTATCTTTTAGATATCAGAATAAATGTTCACTATATTTGTATTTAATGATAAAGCCCTAGGTTCATTTCATTATCAATTAATCATTAATTTTATATATAATAATCATTATTTATTGGATTAAATAATGTTTGGCATGCTTGGATTGATATGTGACTTGCGAAAATTATTAATTTATTCACATTTTCATCAACATCATTCATCAGAAACGGTTACAATCTAATACTGTAATATAAATTACATGAGAACAAAAAAAACTTGGCTTAATAAAGAGTATGTTATACCATCAAGCAAACATTTACTTCTGCTGCAACATTTTCCAGACTTGAAAGTCTACGTTTGTATGAATTTTCCAAACTAGGACTAATTTTTATGATTATCCAAACATCACATGAACAAAGCATTAGAATAAAGGCTGAGCAGTAAATGAGTGACCTGTTGGCAGAGTGCACCTTTAAGGAGAAATATTGTGCAGCTGAAGTGATTAAATAAGTTCTTGAAAGTAAAATGTACTAAATTGTACCAAATCATCTCTGATGATCAGAATGTGAACCCGCAGCTCCATATCAGGCTGTGTTTACAATCTATGTAAATGTAAATGCATGTGTTGAATTGAATAAACACCTTATATGAGTCCAGTGCCATGAATACACATGAAGTGGCAGCAGAAGTAATTATCAGTTTGGGAGCAGCAGGGTGACAGCTGGGGTGTCACTCAGAGAGGAAAAATCTGTTCAACTGAATTCTCACCAATCTGTTCGCTGACATGCACACTGTGATATTCCTCGTTATTCCAAGACAGTCATTCCCAGTGTCACAGAGTCACACATTCGATCATCCAATACAATCATGTCATTATAAATTTAAGCGTAAGAGGCTCAAATACCAAGAGCTCACAAAGGAGTGCCAGAGAAGTGTCTGGAAAGCTCACTGTGAGCCTGTGGAGGTGGAATGTAGAGGCTTTGCTGCCTTCGCAACACCTATTCCCTGCATGGCATCACAGGAGCTGCAGAAAGAGCCTCGAGGTGGATTTGGATAAAAAAAAATCAGATAAGTGGGTCGGGTCACCTAAGACAAGGTGTATGATGTTGTGAGACCCAAAATACCCGAGGATCTTAGGTAACATCACTGATGATGTGTCCCAGTGCATTTACAGATGTAACCATACACTAGTAACTGTAACAAAGACTTATTTAAAGAACCAGATGAAAGTGAGAGGGAAAAGTAAAGAAGAGGAAGGAGAAAGGGAAGTTCAGTGAAAATGTGTGAGTGCCAGCTTCAGAACCAAAGCCAAGCTTTCTCTGTGGTGGAACAACTGTCTGACCAGTCTGCCCACTGCTTCCAGCTCAACTTCTCGTCTCCAGCTCTGTCACACTGTCACTGTAAGCACCGCTCTCATCAATAACATGTTCACTCTCAGCAGGAAGCCACTTACCTCCATATTCTGGAACAGCTGGGAGGTAAGGCTTTGGTGAGAGGAGCTCAGCAGGAGCCAGCTAACCATCACTCTGCTTTAACACAGCATTATGACTGATGCCACTCTGGACGGCTGCCATCAGAACCGCCTCAAAACATGTCGAGAAGAGGGGAAAATGGAAGTTTAAAAGATTATTTTCTAACAAAAAAAAAAAAGTAAAAATTTTATTTGACCGACTGGTGGGATGTGACATTTTGTGTCTGCAAACTACAAATTTTATTCTGTAAGTATTTTATTTCAGCCTGCATGTTATCTTTCTACTGTATTTTTATCTACTTGGACATAAAGAAAATGTTCTTTGAATTCATCCCATCAAGCAGAATCAAGTCTGCAGAAAGCATTAAAAAAAATAAAAAAAAAGATTTAGGATACTTCAGCCATCATTGAATGTTTTTTTCAGTTCCTATTAGTCCTGCTGATAATGAAAATATGTAATATTTAGTTTTATTTTGAAGTGATTTCTTAAAACAGCTGGTTATTGAAGGTTTTAGCTAATGTTACTCAACCAGCAGGAAACTGTTTTCAGCTGTTAATCCACATTTGGTGCTTGAGTGACTGTCAGTTGCAGCAAGACAGTGTGTAGGACTGAGTCAGAATAAACTTCAGTGTGAAGTTTATTCTGACTCAGTGTGTGTGTGAGACACAGTTACATTATTAAATTCCCAATTTTAGCAGATTTAAGATCTGTAAATTCTCTGCATTTTGGATTTGTTTGTGCCCAAACATCTTTAAGTGCTTAGGTTACTTTTGTTTTTATAATTTTTTTTTCCTATATTTGATAGTACAGGCAGGAAAGGGGGAGAGAGTGGACGATATGTAGCATAATCTCAGAAATATTTAAATGCTGCATCATCACAAAGAGGTTACGGCCTTCAGCAGAGTCCACTGCACAATCCTCTGGGACAATGTTTGACTGTGTGTTCTCTGACTGCTGAACATATTCAGACAAAAAGCCCAAAATGCTTCAGATGTCTGGACACAATATGTTTAGTGAGAGCATGTCTTGGCAAAGTGTCAGCTCGCATCAGCCATATGCTGCAGTGAACACATGTCGACTGGTGGGGAGGGGAGAGATGCTCTGTCGCCTCCCTGGTCCCGAGGGAACGCTTCCCAGCAGGGTTTCTGACAGACAGTCGAAGCATCATCAGCTGCTATTATACTACAAATCAGAAATGGCTGGAAACAAATCACATAGTGCACATAAGATCAAACAGACTGGTCGGTGGTTTCTGAATGTGACGGCTTCTATGGATGACTTTTTAAAAAAACAAAATCACTTTGAATTTGAAGAAAACATGGACTTAAAAGTTAGAACAAACCTCACTGTGCTTCAATGACTTCTGTCAGGATGTGCAGCTGGTCGAGGACTGACAGGACTTTTGTCTGCTCGACACATGATGACATCATGGTCTTTATTCCTGTGATGAAGAAACAGGAGTGGCCTACACCTTAAAGCACCACCAATCCCACCTTAATGTCAAGACCTTCCACTCTCAGATACAGTATATTGGAATTAAGGCAATACAACAGCCACAGGGGGGAGACAAACTCTATGCTACTGTTCATTCTGTTAATGTCACAGTTGTCATTAACATATCTTGAGGTCAGAGGTCAAAGGATCCCTGCAAAAATGGCCATGCCAGGTTTTCCTCACCAAACCTCAGCACAACCATGGAGCGTTATTTGGTTTTCTTCCTGAAACGCTAACATGACATGTTTGGTACCAATGGATTCCTCAGGGTTTCTAGTTCCATGTGACAAGACTGGGCAGCTACAACCTAAATCTAAATGCTAAATATAGACATATACTGTACATGCTAGCTAGCCACTAGTTACTGATGTAGCTGTATATGGTGTTTGGCATTAGCACATACAACACAACTTAAAAGAAAATAAATTTGGTTTGGAGACCCTATGTCCAATTTATAAACGAGTGTGTATATAAGACCTTCAGAGCGGCATGTCAAAAGCCAAATACACAACCACACGAAAAAAAAAACTTGTTGATGATGACACAATCAATTCCCTGTGCTCACTGGAGTCAGCTTCTCCAAGGACAGCTGCCCGTCCTTGTTGATTCGTCAATCAATTTTCTCTTGCTTATCCTCACATAGGGTGGTGGGGGGACTGGAGTCTATCCCAGCTGTCTTAGGGTGAAAGGCAGGGTACACCCTGGATAAGTCTCCAGTTCATCACAGGACGCATGTTGACTCATCTGTCAGAAATATCTCACCAACCATCTAATGTTGGACACTAAAAGTCAGGATATCAGCTAATTTCAATCTTATGGGATTGCAATGATAAATCAATGGTCTGGCCTTTGAACACCACTTCTCCTCTGGCCCAGGTTAAGATCAGCAATGATAAATGATGGGAAACACCTGCTGTGTCATCACCGAATGATTATAGAAACACTAGAGAGTTTCAACCAGCAGAGAGCAGTGCAGCAGCAGCTTTCAATTTCAATCAGTGTTCATTCTCTCATTCATTCATTCATTCACTGATTTGTTCGTTATCTTCCCCACCTAAGGACAAGTTCAGTGACACTCTTCACTGACAAACACCCAGAGTGATTTGAGTGCATTTATTTCACAAAAACAGCAAAACAAAACATAATTTTTATAAAAACATGTCATTGACATTCTTTACATAAGTACAGAATAGTACAATAGAGTTCCTCACTTTGAGGCAACATGAGAAAACAACACATGCTGCTTTAATAAAACACTACAATAAGTAGCATGGATGAAGCGTAGTGCATTGCACTTTTATACTAAAGAAATAGCATTCAGTCTGTACATTTCAGTACGTTTTCAAGACTTAATCAGATTGAGTCACTTAATAATGCTGAAAATAAAAGAAGAGCTTGTCAAGAAATTGTTCAATCTATCGAGTGATAGTTTTGCCACAGCATTATTCATAATGATTAAGAGAAGCAAAAAATGTTCTCTTTTTCAGCTTTTACTTTGGTTCTGGGATGAGAACTCTGATGTGGACTCAGTTTGAGTCAAAAAAGAAAGAGTCTTTCTAATCTAGAAGGAGATGTGGCTGGTCCTGTAGCTCTGGATGAGAGAAATCAGTTCATTCATGTCAGAGACATGTGGGTAAGCATTCATCACTTGTTGCACCATACTCTGAGGGAATAGGGTGCTCAGCTGGCTCCTCAGTCCTTTCCTCTGCTCACTGGATGGACCCTTGGCATTGCCCTGCACCCATGGTTCCCTTGGTAAGCTGTGGCTCTGTCTGTTGGAGGATTGACTCAAGTACTGCTTCTCTGAAAATTTTCTAGGATGCTCCCCTTTATGTGGAGGCAGCACTGGGCAGGAGCCCCATGCTGGCTGCTGCTGGTGGTGGGACACCCTCGTCTCTTGATGACCGCACCTGCACTGGCTGCACATGTGTCGTTCACAGGGCACTGAACCGTTTTGATAAGGGTAGTAACTTCCTCCGCCCAGGCAGGGCCTCTGGGTGTTCCCACCAAAGGAGCCAGAGAGGGAGTAGTCATCGTGGCTCTGGCTGTAACTGGCCACTCCACTGCTGTAGCTGTGGGCCGAATGCTCCATGCTGTAGGGCACATCCTGGATGTACAGCCTGGACATGGAGCTCTCCATGGAGCTGAAGGCCTCATCCACGTCTGGGCTTGGGCAGAGGAGGCAGCTCGTGTTCAGCTGGCCTCTGGAGCTGCTGGTGTCCCTGTGATAGAAAAACTGCTCGCTGGGTGAAGCTTGGAGGCATGGATCCTCTATGCTCAGAGGTGGAGGGGTGGATGAAGTGTATCTGTGCTCTGGCTGATACACAGCAGGGCAGCAGTGTGTGTCCTGCAGGCTCGGTTTGAGCGGGAAGTTCTTGGCTCTGTCTCTCAGCGCCCTCAGCTCATCGGCCACAGACAGCTGTGATTGGTTGGCCCGCTCTGGGTGGTAGAACTTGCACTTGACTCCATAAGTACACTTCTTACCTAAGTGAAAGAAATAAGAGGTTGATGTCTTCCCATCAACTGGAAACACACATAGCTTCACAAACAAATTGGGAGTAACCTTGAACCTTTTTATTGTGCCTTTACACTACTATTACTGTAGGACTGTAAAGATACCCTGAGTGTCTCGCCAAATCATTCACTGACTAACAGGCAGGCAAATGAATGGCTCAGTCCCACGTTAATGTTAACGTTAATGTTAATATTTAAACTGAAATTTGTCAGTTTGAATGCCACGTTTTTTCCTTTTTTCTTTAATGCATTCATACTACACTCTGGTCTTATGAAATCTTCTCTAAACGTTTTAAAAAATACAATGTGGTCAATGAGACTGGGAACCCAATAATCAGTGTGGGCAAACTGCAATGTTTATAGTTCTCTGTTGAGCTTCTGATGGTGGCATTGTTTGGTCAGACATTGTGACTGCCATGGCTCATATTATTATGGAGTTTTTATTTGTTTGATCCACAACTTTGGTTCAAACTGAAATATGTAATGGGTTGCCATTAAGTTTGGTCCAGGTATTAATGTCCTCAGGACTTTAGGCTAAACTAAGATGATCATGGGAAAACTTACCTGATAATCATCAGAATGTTCTTTGTGAACATGTTAGCATGCTGATATTAGCATTTAGCTTCATGCAGAGTTGTGCCTTAGTAAAGCCTTGTAGAGCTACTCGCAGGGCTGTCGACTTTGCTTCTAAAATAACCACAGCCACATTCACTGGAATGTGAAATGCATTGCACTGGTTGCTGTTGTATGGCTTTAATTCCCCAGCAGCGTAGGAGGAAGTGTAAGCTGAGCAGCTGTATCTTTTGTTGGGTGAAACAGAAGAGCAAACCAACCATAAGGACAGTGCTGCAGCTTGTTGTCTGGGGTCCACGGCTTCTTTCGCAGAAAATCATCAATTGTGGGGCCGTTTCTACCCAGAGGATCATCTGGAGGCATGAACCTGCACCAGTACACAGACAGTTAGGACCAACTGACAACAGTTCAATGCATAGTGTTAGTTTGAGACAAAAGGGATACCTTAATCTAACTATGTTTGCAGAAGAGCTACACTCTCTGCATGCCCCCTCATGTGCACAGTGACCTACAGCCACCATCAGGCTTACTTGTCATTAGCGAAGGTATACATCAGCAGCCTCTCCTCTATGAACTTCTTCCACTGGGGATTCTCCGTCTGCAGGTCGCGGTAGTTGTCGTTGGACACAATGATGCCGTCAGAGTCGAAGGCCAGCTTAACGATGTAGCGGTCGTCGTAGCACACCACTCTCTTACCATTTACACAGCGAGACGGTGTGTAGACCAGGATCTTCCTCCTCTCCAGTTCATGGAGAACATGTTGATCTACAAAACACATGAGGATAGTGGTGCTTAACCATAAGGCTTAATATTACCTGAGCAGAGAATGTGGTCACTATCCCTCTGTGTGTGTTGTGATCAGAGCTTCTCTGTGCTTTGTTGACATAACCAGCTGGACACACATGTTTTTAGTGCATGTGAGCGTGCCTCACTAGCTAACACACAATCGCTACTCTGTACTGCTAACATATGGTGGTTACAGCTGAGAACGACCTCCTAACTGATGACGTTGTCACGTTATCACAGGAAAACTGACCATTGTTATTGAATGTAATACTTTCTGATAAACTGTTGTTATTACTTAACCCCTTGGGGTGTGCACTATTTTACCCCTAACCCTAATCCCTAAACTTCCCATCTAATTCTAACTACTAACCCCTAACCCCAACCCTCGCCAGGGCCCACCGATGGGGCCTGTGCACTCTAACAATGTTATTTTATTTATTGAAATGATTTTTGAATATCTTCACTTCCATCACTGTCCTCTTTGAAGTGTACAAGAAATACTTTGAATCCAGGTCAGCAAACGGTTCTATCACCTGAAAAACTGTTGTACAATCAGGTCTGATCTATCACTACAATGGCTTTGCTGCATATTGCATTGTCAGGGTGACTGGGCATCTGTATGTCTACCGTCAGGTTTATTCTAATATAACTGAGCTGTATAAATATTCTTATTCATAAATCTCTTCAATGTGAATGGTTGTCCAGTGATGATCTGGTGATCTGTCAAAGTGAAGCCTGTCTTCACACAATGTCAGCCAGTATTGCCCAAAATATGCAGACATTTTGCATTGTTTCTTTTGGGTGAAACCACTAAAAGCAGACATAACAGCAGCATAGGCTCATTAACTGTCTGGTGCTGGCTGAAGGGTTTTCATGTATAATGCATGAAGGTGCATCTGCACCTATCAAGGTTAGTGCTCTCTGACAAACACACATTTATTGAGGCAGGTGTTCTGCACGTGGCAGCCCCTATGAGCTTTTATCTTAGTATCCTTGTTGTAATAGTGAGCTGTGCACCATGATCATAAAAGGTGAGAAACTGTTCTTGGCACTGAGAATACTTCCTTGTAAACTGCCAATGAGCACGTTCTGGAAAGCAACTATTATTAGCTGGCTTGATCCAACATGTACAAACTACAGGATTTCAGCTTCCTTATTGTTTGAGGAGTTTCCATGGACCGTTTGAGGCTTGTTTTTCCATTGTGTAACTAGGTGGAATCCATTGGATGGACTCCAATGAAATCTACTGTGGATCAAGCTGCCACACAGGATGAAGTCATCATGCCTGAACAGTTATGAATATTATCTTTCTTCTTATTTCCTTGATTTTAGTGATACATAATCCTGTCTTATGTATTCCCAGGTCATGTCAGCACTGTCTCAGTGTGCTGTGTGAAAAACACTCAGTGTTGTTTCTACGTTTCCTTCTGTTATTTAAATGAATCTGCTTGTTTTGCTACCGTAAGTGTAAAATGCATCATTTCCTGTCAGACAGGAGAGTGAGCTAAAAGCTCATAGAGGGTTTGATCAATTATTCTAATTTATATTTATCAGATAAAGAGCAATAAACAATATATTTTCAACATATTACACTGAAGTGGAATAAAAAAATGTGTAAAATTATATAGGTAAATTAAAGCTGATGGTTGGTGGCTAACAGAGAAACTTGGATTCCAATAGTAGATAATGATATATTAATATTATGATATCACAGACTCAGGTTGACATTACTCCTTTATGTCTTATAGACAATAGTTGATGATGACAATCATACTCTGATATCATACACTCAGGTAAACATTCCTCTATTTAGTTACACAATAGTTGGTGATTATCCTTCAGTTTAATTTCAGAATGAGTTTCCTAAAATCACTTTTTATAAACGTTTAACACGGTGAACATACTGTATGTGATTAAATTTGATGATGAGAATATTCTCAGGCCAGTGAAACAACTGATTTTGGTGCTGGGCCAGAAATGCAATAACAAAACAATGGGAGCCAATGATGTGGATCAGAACATAAAGGGTGTGTTCGTAGATTCGTGTTAACTGAAGCTAAAGCAAATCAATATTTCTTGTATTAACAATAGATTCAATCAATTGTGTGTAATGTCTGTAAACCATCCATGAATTATCACCTGAGCAGATTCCCACAGCTCTGTGGAGCTTCTTAGTCTCTTTCAGTTCATTGTTTTGGTTTTACAGTCTGCAAACCTTGTTTAAAGCAGTAAAAAAAAGCACTGATAAACCCACTATACACCACATACTCAGCGACTAACTCTAATGTAAACTTGTGATTATTAGACATTCAGAGCAGCTGATGTGGTATTAAAAGTGAGAAAGTGCTTGGAGGGTCAGGTGGATGGGTCAAACCAACACAGGGACCAGCCTTCATGTCCTGTGTGAAACCAAACTGAATAATTTTATTGGTGACAGCAGCTAAAGAATAGCTGCTGCAGATGAAAGCCAGAGCTAAAAACAGAGTGAATACTGGTCTTGAAATGGATGTCGTATTACTGATGCGTTGGGTGGAGCAGCAAGAATGAGAGCTGTTCAGTATCATAATGAAGCTGGCATGTCAAATCAAAGACAATGAATGGAGCTGCTTACTGTCAGCACTTTTTAGTGTCAGCTAGTGCCTCCATAAATGACGCTTAAATTCTGGTCAGTCCTGAACAACAGTGCTTAAATATGACGGTTATTGTGCTCATTGTGTTGCACAACTTCACTTCCTCAACCAGAATCTTGTGGCACCACTTGCAGCCGTGTTATTATACAAGGTGACATCACAATTGGGTGAGGTCAGACTTGAACTTTAATGGAAAAGATTACAGATTACAGACCTGATTACAGATCTCATTAAACTGTTTTAATTCTTACAGTTGGTGGCATTTCCCTTAGCTCACACCACCACAGAAAAAGCGGCCAGTGAGTCAGGTGATCTTATACCTGTGATGGGCGCTTCAGGTCGTGGCTGCTCCTTCCTCCACAAGGGAACGAACACGGTGATGTCTCGCAGTCCTTTGTCCCAGAACCAACTAACTGCCCGCTGGAGGCCCTGGCACGAAAACACCTTCTTGTCACCATGGCTGCAGAAGACACAAGCCAGAGTCAACAAAAAACAACTTCTCCTTTTGTGTTTCCAATGCATGTTACCATATGCGCACACACACACTGTCCCTTATTCAGGAAGTAGACATGTTGCAAGGCATGTTCTTCAAAAACTAATTCCAAAAGCACAGAGATGAGCAATTTAGCCCAGAACATTGTGGTCCCACAAAACAGTGACACTACTTTTTAAATAACTCCTCAAGGCTTCTAATCTGTGAAAGCAGAAGGTCTTAAAACTTTGTAAAGGGAAGAGGTATAACTGATATTTTATACAGCAATTTTACACATTTTCCTTCATGTGACAAGATCATGAGTGGAAAAAAAAGAAGCCTCTGTCCATTTCAACCCTGAAACACATCATTTCCTTAAACCAGACCTTGAAAAGGTTATTGAAGTCAGTGAATAACTGAGCCAGACACCTGTTCTTTGAAATCCAAACCCACAGGTACACTTGCATTACACGGATGTACTCAAGAGCTACTGAAGAAGCAAACCGGATTGTTTTGCCTGCAGGAGAAAGCAAAAAGTGTGTGTGTGTGTGTGTGTGTGTGTGTGTGTGTGTGTGTGTGTGTGTGCGTGAGCGTGTGTGTGTGCGTGAGCGTGTGTGTGTGTGTGTGTGCAAATGGGGTTCCCCAGCTCTTTGTCAGCAGGAAATGGTGAGGTGTACAACAGGAACCAGAGAAGAAGAAGGCAATGCTTGGCAGTTGAAGAATTCTGAAGACATAGATCTGTCTTGAATGACTTTATTGGTGCATCATGAATTTAACTGTGCATGATAACATTTGTAGCCTCAAACTATTCCCAAATATAATCATAGCTGTCAAGAGAGTTAAAGCTTTTTCCTTAGAGCCATCAGCTTTCTGACCACACAACGTCATAATACTGTCTGAACACAACATCACCTCACCACATCATTCCACTATGTGAAAAAAACATGCAATAACTGTGAACATCAACAATTCGTGTATCATATGCTGTGTGATAACTGTGTATATAATAGTGCAATAGCAGGGAATGTCAGCAACTGATAAATCAATAACTGTGCAATAACTGGGAACACTGATGGGCAGTTTGCAAAACAATGAGCTAAAACACGCTCAGTGGGTTTGTCATTATAAATGCCATCTTTTTGTTAATGAAACAATTGTGCAGCTTTATGTTCTTACAAATCTGTTTTATCTTTTGTGACCCAATGGTTTGTGGACTTCAAAACCATCCATCCATTATCTACCGCTTATCCTCAAAGCGTTGCGGGGGGCTGGAGACTATCCCAGCTGTCTTAGGGTGAAAGGCAGGGTACACCCTGGACAAGTCTCCAGTTCATCACAGGACACATAGAGACAGACAACCACTCACACTCACATTCACACCTACAGTCAATTTAAATTAGCCAATTAACCTAATCCACATACATGTTTTTGGATGGTGGGAGGAAGCCAGAGGACACGGAGAGAACCCACGCAGACACGGGGAGAACATGCAACCTCCACACAGAAAGGCCCCGGGCCCGGGATTCGAAATCGGTACCTTCTTGCTGTGAGACGACAGTGCTTGTTTCAAAACCATGACTTCGTAATTTTGGCTGTTGAGCTAAGCACAACTGGACGCTGAATAAGATATTTTTAGGTGATCGACCACTTTCATGAATTAAAGACAAACTTTTTAATTCATGAAACAAGGGTTAGAGTTTAAAGATTAAAAAAAGGATAACTCTTAGACCAGTCAACGGCATGGTAACGACTGCAAACACAGGGAAACAGAAATAAGAGCCTACAGCCTCTGAGATTGCCTGAGGTCGGACTGTTACATGACTGCCTCACCTGGAGATAAAGTGTTATAGTAAATACTTTATCCCTCTTCCTCTTTCAGCACCCGTCATGTTCTTACAGGAACATGAGTTGTGAAAACATCACTCTTTTGTTCTCTATTTTCATATCTTGCCACATTATTTGTTTGAGCAAATTTTGACTCTGAACTTCCTTGTTACCAATATGGGTCAGGTACAGATGGCAACCATGACGTGATACAATGCAGGAATTTGACTTCAGTATAGAGTTACATGAATTGCACGTCACAGTCGGTGAGAGTATCATCTAAACAGCTTGGAAAAATGAATGAACATTGTGATCTTGTCCCTCAGGCATTATGTGTTAGCTTGAGTTGAGTGGACAAAAAGAGGACGCACATCACGTTTTCACTTCCCACCTCTTGAAAGAGGAAGTGTGGTGCCATCAAATCTGTGAAGTGAAACTTTGCTTAACTTGAGTTGATGCAAATAGAGGCAATGCTCCATAAACAGAATTTGAACACTGAAATAGTCTAGTTATGTCAGCTCGGCATGTGATTGATGTATATTTACTCAAGTGCTGTACTTATATATTAAGAGTAACATTTCCATTTATGCTACTTTTACATGTACTCCACAGAATTTAAGATTTCATATTTATATATATGACATGCACATCTTCCACCACTGCAGCTGGATACAAACATGCAGAAGACACAGCAAGTGCTCTTAGTTATAGATATACTCTGTTGACTCACCTCATGGCCACGTTGCTTCCATCTATGACCACTGGTCTGAAGCCAGCCATCAGCTCTTTATCTGATCCAGGTCTGGGCTGACTGGGAACTGGGCTGCAGCCTCTGGACACCAGCTTGGGACTGTCTGAGCCACTATTGTTGCTGCGTGTGTGGCAGGTCTTTATCAGCTCCTCCAGGATGTCATTGGTCTGTGCGTCATGGTGGAGGCTCTCCAGCACCCTCAGGATGTCACTGTGAGAGTATCCCAACTTGAGAAATCGCTCCACTTTGGCATGCTGCTGCTGGTCCATTCGAGACATGTGCTTTGTCTCTCTGTCTTCTCAGGTCTGTCTGGGGGAATCCTCTTCTCCTACTTACTCTGGCTCGTCAGTGTCTCCACGGCAACAGCCTGTGTTTTGAGAATGGTTGACAGGTTTCAAAAGTGGGTAGAGGTAGAGTTAACCTCTGTAAACTCAGGAAGTAAGGCTGCGGTCGCTGAGGGGTTTTTTTTTTGACAAATGGTTTGAGGTTTTATTGCCCTGCTGATCGTTTGCTCTGCTTACCACAACCTCATGACTGCCAATGCAAGCACTGACACCAGCTGACAGTGGGTAAGAAAGTCCCTGTCACACAGGCCAATACAAGTACCTGAGAGTCCACTCTGACACCTGGTCTAATTTTACCTGCAGTTTCACTGAGGTCATTTACCAAAGCGAACATGAATCAAACATGAATGGAACAGATGATTGTGCTGATGCTTGGTCTCACTACGTTCCCCACACTTTACTGCTGTTTCTGGAAAGCCCCTGAACTTCACGGCTGATGACAGATGTATTTGAGGCTCAAGACATTGAATAACTCAACCCACTTGCATTTTTCCTCCCAAAGCTATTCTGAATACAGACCTTGACAATAAAGACGCTAACCCACTGTGACACCCATCAGCTGTGTCATAGACAGAACATATCATACTATCCTTTGCACTGTTTCTTTGATCCTTGCCATGCAAGATGGATTTATTATCTCCTTGCTGCATTTCATGAGTCAACTTGACATATGAAGTATGAGGAAAAGAGATGTTTTTTTTTCATCTTAGGCATCCTTCCCTCTTGTGCACAGGGCTTGGCTTTGCACAGTCTTGCTACAAACCACATCCTTTCGCTGCCGATCAACAAGGCACTCATGTTTTCCACTGAAAGTTAGGAGAATATCTGTGCTGTTTGATTGCCTCACAACCTCCAGCAACCCTTGCTCTTTGCACTGCTGTACTCAAGTCAGTCTAGCCACCAAGTGTAACAAGCCTGAACAAGACAAGACTCTAACTTACAGTTCACAGTTAACACAAACAGCAGAGCTACGCTTGTTATGTGAGGTTACCCAATTCTGTACTTACACACTCAACAAGTGGTGGATCGCAGGCCGAGTCTCTCCCGCTGTCTCTGTGAGGTGAGCTGCTCTCAGCCAGTCAGCCGGTGGATCAGTGTGAAGCTGCTCTTATTACTCACAGGAGGAAGTGACTGCTCGCTGCTGAGAAAAAAAAGCAAGGAAGAGAACAGTCTGTAAATTAGTGATCACTACTTCCTCATCAGCAGTCCAGGTTGATCTGAGAGCCTGAGAGCCTGAGGGGTTTGTTTAACCCTTTTAACACTTTGTGAACTCTTCCTGTGGTGTGGTGACATACATGCTGACTGAGTGTCTGTGACAAAGCAGTTCAAACTGGACTGGGGTAAAGGATTGTTGAGGTTTTATTAGTCATTCAGGGGTGGGGTATGTTGATACAGGGTAGCTGCTGTACTCCTGTCAAGGCTTTGTGCTAAGCCAGCCAGTTAAATGTAGTCTTTTATTTTTAAATCACAGACGTGACAGTGGTATCGTTCTTCTCATTCAGTTCTGTCGGACAGCAAATTTCCCAAAAATGTCAAATTCCTTTTAATGTGCCACGATGATCTAAGTGCTGTTTTACACACCTTTACACCACAACAGAAATATAACAAATGCATGAACAGATTTTCAACATCAATGTAAAATGTAAGCTTCTCCAGCTTCACGAAAGCAACACAACACAACACATATGGGATATTGGAATTGATTGACGTTCACAAAACCACAAGATGACGCAAATGCTTCTCACACACACGACAAGTGTGAGTGATCCATTGTGATCCATCCCTCATGTTGACAACTGTTTGAACAAGCTTTGAGAAGACCAAAATTGATTTTAGGAAAGGCACTTGAGTTAGTTAATAATATTCATAATAGCATGATTATTTTTGATGATTTGTTAGTTATTGTCATTATAATTAAGGGTAATTTGAAAACACATACTGGTATGTGCCACAGTCACATGAATTGCTTCTTGATGAAAGAACTGCAGGTACTGTGTAGCTGACAGACAGTGCGCACACAAAGCCACACCTATTAATGAGTCTGATATCTTTAAAGTTGCCTATTTGTGCCTACAAAGACAGAAACAGGGGTAACAACCTGAGGATGAGGAAAAGCAAAATTGACCAGAAAACATCTTGCAATGCAATCAAGACAGGTGCCGTCTTGCTGTCTTGGACCACACCGTCTTTGACTACACACCTATAATGTTTTGTGACTGCATCTTGCACAAAGTCTGTCCACAGACATAGAAGGTATTAAAGCCTAATACTCAAAACCTCCTCCTTCATACATACAGACCCATGTGGTGGATACAAAACCAGCCACACACTGTTGCCTCTGGTACCTGGGAACAGAAAAAGTAATAAATTCTCACAGTGAATCAGCATTTTGAAACTGTTGCTATTTGTTTATCCTACCAGGATGTTGGCCATGGAAAATGTTAACCAATGGGCTAACAGAGTGTGTGTGGGATAGTGAGAGAGAAAGGATTGGGAGTGGCATGACAATAATTGGTGATGAAATTGATGATTGGAATTCATACGTACATACAAGTGCACTGAGTTGACAATTAAAGACAGTACAGTTGGTACACTGTTCTCCAGGAGGGACAAAGGGCAGTTTGATATGAAAGAACAAGGAAATACTGTGGTGTGCATGATACCACTGGAAATCTAAAGCAATATTTCTGCAATTGCACAAAGAAAATATTGACATGTTTTCCACATGACAACACATCGTTGACCAGCAAGAAATATTACTTGTTAAAGAGTAAGTTGGTGTGTTGTGACAATAATAATTCTGTTCCTTCCATTGTAGCATTGTAGTGTAAAAAATTGTGGCCTACAAATATCTTGTTTTAATGTGAAAATAATCAAGCTATAATCAACAAAGGTTTCTTTTAGGTTTATTTGTACATACATTCAAGGAATTTGGCTTCAGTTTTATGCATCTCTAAATGTACTTACGAACAATAATAAAATAAGAATAAAATAATAACATAAAGTCCAGAAAACATTTTATAGTGTGCATCATCAGCTGGACAAATATTTCACTTTATTTCATACTTACAGTATATTTACAGTATATGTCCTAGTCATGGTCCTAATACATTAGGCGAAATTTCCATCAGCCTACTTTTTATATGAAGACGGACAACATGACAACAAACCCAAAAGTGAAGGAACATGTCTTGCAAGACTAACTGCCTGATGACCTATCATTAAAATGTCAAGGTCAGTGGTGGCTGGCTGCAGTATAAGTCATAAGTAAATAAATCAATAAGCAAGAGAAAAAACATAAAGTTACCTACTATTTGCAAGAATTAGTCAAGACTGTGAAGTTATTTTATTTTCAGTTAAATTGATCCTATGACTGGAAAAGGCTTTCTTATTATTTCATAAGGAGTTAGTCATTATCGCCTTTCTGATCAGGAACGCCTTCATGTTGTGTTGTTGTGTTGTTGGTAAACACATTCCATTAGAAGAATTTCAGGCATTTAGGTGACACCAAAACCAGAGCACAACCTGCACAACGGCCGAGATGGTATATATAAACATAAACTGAGCACATTTACTAAAATAGTTCTTAAGTACAATTTCACTATTAATGCACCAGTCACAATAATCCATTGGTAGAACATAAAAAATGATGATTTTGTATAATGTTTAAATATAAAATGGTTGCTACTCTACTTAAATAATATGAAATAAACCTGACAGTCCAGTTAAATCCAAATGCCTTTAATGCTAACACTTGAACTGTATTTATTTATAGCTTTTAGTGGCACTTCACCTGTCTACACTTCAAACTGCTTTGAACTTGATCACTGAGTTGCCGTACTTCAATTTGGCACCTTTCTAAAAGCTGTGCCTATATTATTTTTTTAAATTATATATATATATATATATATATATATAATTTATTTATTTTAGCTGATAGTTAGCCTACAAATCTAGAAGCACCCTAGCGGTAATCCTGGCTCTGGCAAGGAGTCTGCTGGACCAATCACAACGCTCTATCTGTGTAGCCAGTCGTTGGGGCGGGCTTAGCACGATGACGACAGGGCTGCGTGACGCTGGAGTAAGTATAGACTGTAAAAAGAATGGACGTAGCACCTGTGACGTCACCCATTGGTTTGTGGGACTCCGTTTTGTGCTTCTATCATGGGCATTTGAACTGCGCCATCTTGGAGTTTGGTGGGCGTGTACTTTCCGTATTTGGAAGAGAGGCGGTAACTTTACGGGTCAGCCGACCGAGATCCCGCCCACTGAACGCAAGGTAACCGCACCGAATTGAGCTGGCTTAAGGTTATTCAGCTAGGCTAGGCTAACAAGCAGCTACCAGCAGCAAAAACATATCATAATGCTGCTGCTGTGTTTTAAAAAAAATCACCTTTTCAGATTTAGAGGTTTTAGGTGGAGCTGCAGGGTTTGGTGGAGTTGTGGGGGGGAAATTCATTTGTACTATTTAACTGTGAAACAACTGTTTAACATGTTATTTACCACATTTCAACACTGCCTCCATCCACTAACGTTACGTTAGACGAAGCATCTTTGTCCATGCAATGTTAGACTTTTTGAACAGAACAATGATACAAAATAAGGTTGTATTCCCGCATTAAACTGACTCAACATACGCTGGTCATCTATCTGTATCAGCAGGGACCATGAGTCGGCAATAAAGTCATTATAAGCCAGCAGCAAAATATGCCGATACATGCCAATAAGTGCTAACATCCAGGTAAACTCTGTTTTATACAGTCTATGGGTAAAATAGTACTAGATATTTACACACCAAAAAATGCAACACAGGATCTTTGACGGTCAGTTAGTACAGTCAACAGCACAACACGCCATCCAGCCACCCATTTTCTACCACGTACCTCACATAGGGCGGTGGGGGGGGGGGTACCCTGCTTTTCACCCAGCTGTCTTAGTGTAAAAGACAGGATACACCCTGGACAAGTCTCCAGTTCATCACAGGGCACATAGAGACAGACAACCACTCACACTCACATTCACACCTACGGTCAATTTAAATTAGCCAATTAACCTAATCCCCATGCATGTTTTTGGATGGTGGGAGGAAGCCGGAGTACCCGGAGAGAACCCACACAGACACGGGGAGAATATACAAACTCCACACAGAAAGGCCCCACGCTGGGAATCGAACCCAGTACCTTCTTGCTATGAGGCGACAGTGCTAATTACTGCACCATCGTGCCGCCCACAACACACCATATTGCCAGAAATAAACTACACGAAAACAGGCAAACAAACATGGACACCGCAGTGCCTGTTAACCGCTTCATGTAGCTGCAGACCTCTGGGTGTAGCCTAGCCTAGCCGATGCTTTAGAAAAGAGCTAACTGCTGGTAGCTGTCCCTGAACCTGTCACTCAGCTTAACCACGCCCTAATTTATGCAAGAATTTTAAGCTGAAATAACACTAAAACGGTTGTGGTAAAAAAAAAAAATTCACCCCCCTCACAGTGTTCACGGAGGTGGAAATTATCAGTAAAGACCAAAAAAGTAAAATGTACCACGCTGTAAATAATTTTTTTAAAGCTGTAAAGTCGGCTATTTTAACATGGCGGCAAAAGGTGAGTTGCTCACTTCTGGAACCAGCCCCTAGAGGCCGGACGGGAACTGCAGCATTTTGAAAATGCGGAAGTGGTCCTCACTTAGAGAACACACAACTCCCCCCTTGTGCTGGAGATAGCAAAAGAACCAAGATGGCTGTGGCTAACGAACAGTGGTCACTAACGAACAGTGGTCGTTTGAATCGGCTCTGTCATCGATTTTGGAAGAGTTAGACTTGTCCTTTTGTTTGAAAGTTGAGCTGAAAGAAGCACTCAAGTCATCCGTTTTAAAGAAGGATGTTTTTGCTGTTTTGCCGAAGGGCTAACATGCCAGCTGGCTCCGCTGGTAGCGTCACACTGTCCGTTGCTCTGGTTGGTCATAGCGCTGACCTATTACATGCAGAGGCAGTTTGAACAACAACGGTTGGTCCCACCCAGAGGCTTCAACTCTGCCTATTGACTGCCCCCAGACTATACATTTGATGTCCTAGTTTGACTCGTCAGGCTAGCTGATAGGTGCAAATGCAATTCAACAAAATCAAAAAAAAAATATGTATTTTACCTGTCCTTCTCTCTGCAGAGAAATAAATCTGACAAATTTAAAAAGAATACTTTCTGGTCGAACTGAATCCTATACAGTACACTTACAACACGTTTGCATGAGTGGAGGTATTTAACAAGGTATGTGTACATGACCCTGTCTTTGATAGGAATTTGGACTGACAGAAATGCATGACAGCTTGCAGGACAACCTACCATTCAGCTGGAGCAGTAGCCTTCTTGTACTTCTCAAGTGAGCATAGTGATGACATGAGTAAGTGAGCAAAGCAGCAGAACAATGCTGACAGACACACAAGTAAATATGATGTTGAGGAAGATGGTGAAACTTGTGAAACCCCTCAGACTTGACTTAGTATGCAAGTTCTGTTCCCTCCAAAATGTGACTGATCTTTTGTGTTAGGTGTAGACTTTACAGGCAGAAACTACAGCATGTGCGCTGGGATTTTGCAGAGGGTTAAAGGTGACAAACAGTGTGGGCAGCTGGGGAAGTCTCTAGCAGTGGTTCCACCCGAGGGAGTGAAGCTGTGCAACTCTTTTCTTTTCCACACTGCTTTCACCTTTCAGACTTTACTCTGCTTCTCACACTTATTTCCATTTCTGCTCACCACATACACTCAACACCCCTCCCCACCCACAAACAACTGTGTATTTTCGGGAAGTTCAAATATGTGCAGCAACCCTTATGAATGACTTACGCAATCAGCGCTTTGCAGACCTGAAGCTTACTCATCATGCTTTTTTCACATTTCCATGTAACTGAGGCGGACATGTTTCTATCTGTGAATGTCTTTAGAACCGGACTGCAACTAAAATGTTTCCCATTATTACAATATGATAGTTGACGAAAAATATTTTCACATTTAGAAAGCAGGTACTTTATCTGCCTGTAACTGTTCTAATATGAGATCAGTTTTAACATACTTTGTGTTATATTTCCTACCATCTCCCACCCAAACATTCCTCCAACCATTTTCCTTGAACTTGCAGCTACAGACATGTTAGCTTCTAGTTTGTGGAATAATAATATTAGTTAATAGTAGCAGGCTGCACTGCCTCAGCTCTGTGGGGGTGGAAGGAGACAGCAGTGAATCTCCTCAGTGCTGTGGACACAGCCATTTTCCATGGCCACATTTTATGAATGTAAAACCCACCACGTGTTAGAAACTGAAGTCAACAGTGATGCATTGATCATCTGCCACCTTCTTTCTAAATTGGGTGGTGTGTTTGAGGAAGAGGAAGGTGCAGAGGAAGTAAATAACAGAGGGAAGTCTGGCGAGGAATTCAAATAATGATAAACAGACGTAAACAGAGGTTAAGGAAGTTCTCAGACCATTGAGTTAAGTAAAACTAGTGATACCAGTCTGGAAATACTGTTACAGGTCCAGCATTCAAAATGTTTCCTGAAGAGCTTGACTACAGCAGCATGTAAAGAGCAAAGAATGAAGTCACTCTCCCTATGTATGTATGTGTTGGAGTCAGATCTAGGGGTGTCCTGATCCAATATTCCAACTTTGTCGAGCTAGGTGTAATTAATTCAGCTAAACGTCCACGGATTCCTGGAGTAGACCACAAGGACGATCACAGATTTGTGAAAACGTGGAGTGGACAGTACAGCATACTTTTCTGAAGCACAACAACAGCTGATTGTAGAAGGCTACGACGAAATAAAAGATATTATCTGCAAAAAAGGAAATGCAGCTGCAACAATTAAACGGCAGAGCAAGGCTGGCAGAGAACAACATCTGGCAGGTCATGAAGCAGAACTCCATTCAAAAAAATCAAAGAAAATAAACACAGTCATAAGTAATGATCAAACATGCTGATAAAATTAGAATAACCATCTTTTCTGAATCTGTCCAAGCTTCTCCTGTAAAGTATTAATTTGTGTGTATACACACACACACATAATGACAATTTGTAGTTATACAGTCCTCGTCATCATTTTGTTCACATTTTGACATCTTTGAGACAAAGACGATGCCAAACAATCGATCATCAGTACCTGGTCATTGAGAGGCTTCAAACTGGATGTTCTCAGAGGGAAGTTTCCACTGAGCTTTGAGTGTCACAGAGTGTCATCAGCAGTTTGCAACAGAGACACAGAGAGACATAGACGTGGACGTCCTTTGGTCACATCCCATGCTGATGACCACCTCATTGTGAACAGTACCCTGTGGAACCAGATGGTGAATGCCATCAATTCCAGGCACGTTTAAGGGAGGTGAGAGGCAACAAGTGTCACATCAGACCATTCAAAACTGCTTACATCAGCATGGTCTGCGTGGTGGATGACCTGCAAGAGTACCTGAACACACCACCAGACACAGCGTCATCATCTGGCATGGGCAGGGAGCATTTTCGCTGGACAAGGAACCAGTGGACCTCAGTGCTGTTCTCTGATGAAAATCAATTCACACTGAGCAGAAAAGATAGCCTCCAACGCTGCTGGAGACATCAAAGAGGACATTATGCATCAGCCTTTGGAGGTGGTGTGTTACAGTCCAGAACTGCCCTACACCACAGATTAAATATCTATGGTAACATAATGCGCACCTGGTTTTGTGAAACCTATTCAGAAAGTAAAATTACAAATATATTTGTGTAAAAAATACACTCAAATTAAATGGAAACACTACCACAAAAATGCATGCATACAGTATGAAAGTAATGCAAATTACTTTCCAAATAATTAATAAAAACTACTAAATACAACTTACATATTGGGGATCTTTTTTTTTTAATATAGACATTAAAAAAGCATTTCTCAAACACCATTTTTCCTTCCAGACAATGTGACACAAACTTCAACATCATTTCTTAAACTGACATTTGAGAGATTTTAAAGAAAGTCAGTAAGAAGATGTAGACGTCATGATTGGCCTCAGTGGCTCCACTCCTCCTGTCTCAGAAAGATCACCTGTACCTACTCCTCTCTTTATCACTGGACTTCCTGGAGGAGCTGCTGTGGCTCCGGTCCTTGTGGCTGTGGCCTTTGTCACGGCTCTCTTTTCCATGTTTGAGCTGGGACTTGCTGTGTTTGTGGTCCCGGTCTCTGGAGCGGGATCGTGAGCGCTGGCGCCCCGTCTTTCTGTCTCGCCGACTGTCCTCGCTGTCCTGGAAATGTGGTGAGTGAACAGGTAAGTACATTAACTCAAGTACTGTACTGAAGAACAAATTTGAGGTGGGTCAACACTACCAGCACTCATAAATTTAAAGGCTATATGATGCAGTGCTCAGGTGACGGTTACAGCTTATGACAAGTTTGCATTGTAGAAATGTTAATGCGACAGTGACATACTCTGATAGCAGCTTCCTGCTTCCTTCTGCTGAAGTCATAAAGAACAACCATAACAATACACTTCTGAATGGTACAGCATAATTAAAAAAAACAGCTCAGTGGAGACATCAAAAGTAATATACACCTTGTAACCGTTATGATAATCAGTGATGAAGTCTCCACAGGCCTGAGGATGAATCGAAATGAAGAAGTTAACTACAGCACTTGTTAAATGGTGTCAGCTGACTGCAGATCAGCTAAAATCATGAAGACTCTGGTGTAAGAGACCAACTTTTTTTGTTGGCAGCTGACATTGATCACACAGTCATTGTGTCATCTGAGAACTGCTGGGAAATGTTCAACAATAGAATTTCAAACGTACAATAAAAATGGGATTAACCGTGATTAAAAATAATAATCATTTGACAGTTCTAATTTTATAATGAGGTAGGTCTATTATGAGACGATTTTAAATGGTCAATTCCTCCTTGCAGATGACAGTTTAGTCCATGTGTTACTGAACTACTTCTATAAGAAGCAGTCTGTTGCACACTACTAACACTTTAATGTTATGAACAGGTCTGTGGGCAGGGTGCCACTGGTTGACATGTTTTTAATGAGAAAAGGAAACTCAAGGTAGCAATAGGTCAGTGGATAAAAGGGTAAGATCTGAGCCACACTGGGCTTTCAAACATGACAGCTGCTTTATTTATATATATATAAATATATATATATATATATACATACACACACACACACACACACACACAATATACATATAATAATAATATAATATATAAAACAAGAGTTTTATGGCAGAATTGCAAAACTAAAATCACCTGTTAAACAATGTCAGCGCTATCAGCACTGCCACCATGTTGACAACAGTGATACTCCTTTATGCCAAATCCCAGATTTAATTCAGCTTGTGTGTAGGAGTTTCTCAACAACAATCCAGACAAATGAGTATACCTGCTTCTTGGAAGGTGTGGGTGTGTCTGTGAATAACCTGGTTACCGTCACAGCAGACGCTGTCTACTGACCAAGCATCGACTGATTCCTTCTTGTCTTCATTTGAATGCAAATGCCCACTTATTTTGTGATCGGTTTCATCATACAGGAAAATATGGAATAGTGCTCGCCCTAGGTGTTGGCT
Source organism: Synanceia verrucosa (assembly GCA_029721515.1). Lineage (NCBI taxonomy): Eukaryota > Metazoa > Chordata > Actinopteri > Perciformes > Synanceiidae > Synanceia > Synanceia verrucosa. Next base: position 11,219,244 of record CM056570.1, on the reverse strand, counting down.
TGGATGTGTGAATGACAGGTTCATTACACCTGTGTTCCACCAAAAAGAGCTTGTATAGGCAGGTTTTCTTTAAACGTGGGAACATCCTGCTAAAAACAACAGCTAGACTCCTTTCCCTTTGTCTGTATGTGTAACCTCAGATTATTTGCACAGTAGATCAGAGATATGTCTACATACAGATTTAGAAAAATAAATGTGATTCTAGATCAGCTTCCCTCTAAAATAAAACCACTCCACCCTCCTAATATTAACATAGGCACAGAGCTATGCTGGCTTGATGATACCTTGTGCTTTTTGGACTTCCTGCTGTCCTCATCATCGGAATGATGATGGTGTCTTTTCTCCTTGTGTTTCTTCTCAGAGTGCCGGTGGCTTGTTGCCTCCTCTTCATCCTCAATTAGCAGATCATACTTGGAACTTTTGAGAAAGTTATGGAAATCTCCAGGAAGCTAGAAGCCAATGCTCAGAGGCTTTGCCAAATCAAATGGTCAGAGGCTATATGCAGACTGATATTTTGAAAAACACAAGGATACTCTTGCTTAGGCTTCACTTGATCCTTGAGAGCCAGTTTGGATCGGTTCTCCACATCCTTCTCGTAGGCTTTGAAGTCATCTTTAGTATATTTCCCACCTAGGGCACAAACAAGGCTCAGATCTATGATTATGAAGCACAGAACCTAGGTTTAAATTGGGCATTTAGGTTTAGAGTCACCATTTAGAACACAGAGAAATATTCAAAACATGCAAACCACATGCAAACCACAAACAGTGACACAAGGACAAGCTGTCACAAAGACAAATACCTTTGCCTTTCCATCTGATCTTTGCAACAGACTGGCTGAAGTCTACGTGAATGCGTCGATCATCGATAAGCACATTGTCCATTTTGAAGTAGGCCTTTTCACAGTCTTCTTGCTGTGCAGACATTGGAACAGTAACAGAAGTAAATGGCAGGTGCTCTACAAACATAATGTAATAAGCCATTTCCATATGACATAAATCATAAAAAGGAGAAGCTGCAATAAAATTGATTTAGGCAATAAACTGATAAAGATGATTTTCCACCAGGTTATTTTTATGAATGCTCCAAATAATGTATTAAGCATACCAAATATTTTCATTATTGATTGATCTGCAATATTTTCTTGAGGACTACTTAGTCTTCATAGGTTTTGTCCAGCCAAGTGTTACAAGACAAAGAAGACCTCTGGAGATTCTGATTAAAAATGACTCAACTCCTTCACCGGAGGAAATAAACTGACAGAGGAAATAAATTCCACAAACTTTGCTTGGTATTTGCTATCAGATATCTAAGAACAAGCAGGGAGTGTTTTCATGGAGATGTTTGTGCCTTCAGGCAGATGCACAGAAAATAAACTGATGGGGAGGAGAGCCTCTTTGTCCAGTCAGCTACTGTCTGCTGAGAGGTATATAGGAAATGAGGAAGTTATACGTACTGCAAAGGTTCATCTTATCTTATCTTCATGTCATACATCCCTGCTCCTCATGTGGAAAATAAACTATGGCTGCTATTTATCTTTCACACTCATAATGACAGCTATTTTAGGTCATTCACAAGGACAATATATTCAATTTAATAAAATGACTTCATAATATTACTGGATGGCACTGGTAAAAATCTGAGAGGGGGAAAAAAAAAAAAAAAAAAAAAAAACCCTTAAATAGACAACACTCTCCAGTGCCCTTTAACTCTTTGAGTGCCCAAGACGTATATGTACATCTTTCAAAATACAAAGCTTGAATGACATAAATGTATATAATCCCCTTTCCTTTTTTCTGCAGCAGGGACAAACAAGTGCTCTCTCACATCCTGTGAGTAATTTTGGGGCTTCTGGGATTTGTAGAAGTACATAAGGAGACGGTATACGCCTCAGAGATCAAAGCAGGAGGTGGAGACGATCGTGATTAGAGAGCAAAACAAACAGAATCTGGACAAAAAGTGGTGATTTTGGTGAAAGTGGCCTCTACCCTACCTCTGATAAAACAAGAATGGAACAAGGTCAAAAGAAACATTGTTTCTGAAACAGTGTTTTCAGAGCCATAGTACAAACTATTCAGTGTGTCATGAAATATGACTCAAAATGGACAAAAACGCTGGCACAAGGCACTTTCTGTTTTTAAAAAAAATGACTGGCACTCAATGAGTTAACTGTATAACTTGACTGCACTTCACCACAGCCAGCACCATCATTCACAACACTATCACTGTGCCCCATTTAGGACAAGGTCTCCTTTGAGTTACAGTACATGGTTGAAGGTGAAGGAAGGCCAGCAGTAAAACCTGCCTGAACAAGTTTGCAAGTTCGAACATTTACATCATGATAAATAGAGTGCAGTCATATGACTTTCATATCGCTTTGTGAAAAGTCACATGTGATGACTATCAACACATCACACCAGGAACAAACAATGGATTCATGACTTATTGTCATTATTCACATCCTGTAGAGGGGGGTTTCCATCTGTCACTTTCACTAAATGATATACTCCTGTACGTGCTGATGAATATCCTGTCATGTCATTTCCTGATATTAAAGGACAGCCACCAAAACAAGTAACTTTAAAGGAGGATTTCTCTGAATTCAAACCAAACTACTAATCTACATTGAATTAAAATCTACTTTTAAAACAAATCTTTCATGACTCTTTATGTCTTTCTAACAATCACTACACATACACATTTTGCCTTACAACATTCAAGTGAATTTCTTTTTTGCAAAATTTAAAAAAAGCAGACTTGGAAAGGCGATCAGTCTGTTCAGATTCAACACTTTGTGGGGACAACTTCTGCTTTAATTACAGTCTGTTTGATGTGTCGCTCCATCCATGTTCTATGGGATGTAGGTCAGGGCTCAGACTAGGCCACTCTAGCACGTCTCGTTCCTGTCCTTTAGCCACTGTTTTTTTCTGGTGGTGTGTTTTGGGTTGCTGTCAAGCTGGAAGGTGAACCACCAGAGAGAGGTTTTCCTCTAGAATCTGGATGAACATGGCAGCATCCATTTTCTCTTCAATCCTGTGCATTATGATGCTACCACCAGGCTGCACTGGACCTGTTCCTTCACCACTCTTGGCAGCTTCCCTGATCAGTCTTTTCCTGCTTTGCTTTTGAGAGACGACCTGGTCTGGGTGAGGTCTGGGTGGTGCCATATGCCTTCCACTTAATAACACTCTGACGCCACTCAGAGGGAGAGTTAAAGCCTTTCATATCTTTTTATAGCCTTCTCCTAAATTGTGGGGACCCACAACTTTATCCCAGAGTTCCCCTGAAAGCTCCTTTCCAACCATGGCGAGTTATCATGCACTACTACGGGTGAAATTCTAACTCTAAAATAATCAAAACCACTACAACTGATGTCGGATGGAGGCCAATTAACTTGGTGTGTGATCTGGATGGTGGTTGGTTATACCTGAGCATGTTTGTAATGTTATTTTCATCATAGTTTTCTTTTTTTTTCCACTTGACTGTTATGAGGCAAACTGTTTAAATAAAGCTGGAAAAATACATGTATTTCATGTATTATCATTCCAAGTTGTAAGGCAACAAATGAGGACTTCAAAACACAATGTCTTTCTATAGGAACTGTAATGTCATCTCAGAAAAACAAATCAGCAGATTTAACTATTTAAGTTCAGGTCACATGCGTAAAACCTATTTAGACAGTTTTTTGTAAAATGTCTGGATCAGAATACATAAGAATCACCACTGGAAAGCTACAACATGATACAAAACACTAAAACAGTGGACCCGCCTTTTAAATCGTAAACACATTCACACATGATGTACACATACGTGTACATATGCCATGTAATTAAAGCCTACCTTAAAGAGACACATGAAATGCTCACCTTTTCAAACTCAATAAAAGCATAACAGAGGGAGTCTCCGCTTTTCCAATCTCTGATGATCTCACAGCTGCACACAACAGAAAAACATGAGAAAAGCTCTGCACACACAGATTCTACTTTTGCAAATCATGTCTTAGCATTGTGACAACCAAGAAGAATTATGAACTTAGATGTTAGCATCACCTTTTTATGGTCCCAAAGCGAGAAAAGATGATTTCCAGGTCCTCATCTGTGGTTACTGGGTTCAGTTTGCACACAAACAGCACGTTTTCTGGAGGCCTCATATCTGCATCGGGGAGGTCACCCACCTGAGGGATGTAGGACAAAAGAAGTGAAGAAATGTATCAGAGTGCATCTTTGGCATCTTGAAAGCAGATCTCTTCTTCACACCATCTCCAGCAGGATGGCCTGGGTCTTTGCTTCTTTCTCCCTCAGCCTCTCCTCCAACTCCTCAGTTCCTTTTCCATCTGTATCATCGATCACTTCATCTGCTCCAATCCGGCCGCTCTGCAAAGAAACAGCTGTGGTTGAGGTTTGCTGGGCATGGATCAGTTACTCTAAAAGTCTACTTGGGGTTATCTTATGTAAAGACAGTTTTGGCTTTATATTTTAGTCTGTGTGAAAAAAATCAAAGAACTCTCAGAGCGTCCCTGAATGAATCAACAGCATCAGTGCGCTCACATCTAGCTGCTCTTTGGTTGGCTCAGGCGATCGATCTGGCACTGGCAAACCAGGAGGGTCATCAAAAGGGTCTTCCAGGATCACTGTGTGGTTTATCCTGCAGCAACATGACATTCTCATATTATAACTGAAAAATGTTATGTCCTGAGGCATAATACATGTATTTCTGGATACAAAGGATTCAACTACATAGATTACGTATCTATACAAACAAATCAACTGTTTGTCTTAGGTCATCTTGGGACAGTTTGTGTGTCAAAATGTCACAGTACAGTGATCCCAGCAAACTACACAGTATGCAGACTGATGACCATAATGTGGAAACAAAGCTCAACCATGCATACACTGCTGTCTGCCTAAACTGAACCTAAACTTCTGTGTTCTTTTACACCCTTAGTTCACCTGATATCTTGAAATGGGACAAAGTCCTTGTCCACAAAGGTCTCGTTGATTTTGTCCAAGATTTCCATGCCTTCTGTCACTTCCCCAAACACAGTGTGTACTCCATTCAGGTAGTCCAAGTTCTCACCCGTAGTAATAAGGAACTGAAAACAAAAATAGTCATGCACACCATGTGACACAGTGACTCTCAATCTTTTTTTAAATGTCAAATACCTTAAATTAATACATATTAGGTCATGGTTTTTTCTATAATTTTGCTTCAGGGACCTCTGTCTGAAAAGATGTTGCTTGTTATAATTTAGTTGGGGAGATAACCATGGAGGAATTGAAACCTATGATCAGAATAGTCTCTCTTGTGACTCTTATAACATAACCAGTGAAAATTAACTATTCTCCTGAGGGTCCTGGAGCCCTGAGTGAGAACCACTGATGCATATTTGCTGCAGGGAATATTTCATCCATAAATTAGATATGACTTATCAATCTATCAGCTGAATTACACAATAAACTATTTTGTTTGTTTTGTTTTTTTAAACTTGCTTTATGCAATGAAATCACGAAACTAGCATTATTCTGTTGTGTCTGCTTGATAATGAGTCGACACCCACCTGAGAACCATGCTGATCGTTTCCATCATTCACCATAGACACCATCCCCTTCTTCCTGTGCTTGATGCGTGGTGCTTTCTCTGCATCAAAAAAGCGGGCCTGGTCCCCATAGAGTTTGCTAATCACACACACACAGAAAAATGTGTCAGTGTTCAACTCCTGGTGTCAACAGAAAATCAACAGCAGTGATGAAGACTGACCTATAGACAGATTCCCCACCACGACCTGTACCAGTAGGATCTCCAGTCTGCATGATAAAGTCTCGCTGAAGAGGACAAAAACACATTGTTACAGCATACAACACACGATAAGAACACAATACAGTACAGTCTGCTGCTTTGTATACTAAATGTATTTATGACAGTTGCCTTCTTAGGATTTTATGCTGCGATGGAATGGTTAAAAAATGAAACACACTGACTGTGAGGGATTTGGTTACAATATGATTAAGAGAAGAAATAGATCTTAACTGCCATTGTTGTTTAATAGCGAAAGGCAGTTTAGCAGCTCTTTGCTTTAGCAGCAATCAAAGCACATGTGAAATACACTTAAAATACTTTACAAACTAGAATAAAATAGGACGGAATACAAATGTGAACCTAAGTGGAACTGTCTTTGCAGAAATTTATCTTTGTTTGGCTTGACAGTGTAAAATTGCAAGATTACTGTGGTTAACCTCCTTGGCATATTATGATAAAGTTTAAGATTTTTAGATTATTGGTGTGTGGAACCTGAGCACTGCAACAAAGACTTGGCACAGGAACCCTCTCTGCTGCATTAGGTCCAGTCGTCAGGCTTATATCAACACTAGACTGACGTTTGAACATTTCAAATGTAGTCTGGGACTATGTGGCCCTCCTCAGGCAAGTTTGCGCAGCGATTCAGCCGATATTAAGCCATAGTTTTGTTAAAGAAGTTTGCAAGAGACCAATTAGTTTACCTGGACATTGTGGATGAGGCAATAGTTGTAGTACTTTATCTTGCATAGTTTCAGAAAGTTCAAACAACCTGCAAAAGTAGAGAGCACAGAGGTTAAACTGACAATCATTACAACCACAGTCAACCAAACCTTCGCTATCACTCAGCATCTACTTTGCTTAAATAATGAATAGCCAGTGCAGTTCTGTCAATATTGCTAGTTAACCGTTTGCTAATGCTAATTAAAGAATTGGATAGACGCTATCAAGCTAACAGCGTTAGCTAGCAGCAGCTTATTATGTGCTTCAGTTTGTCAAATGCTAACGTTGACAGAACTAACAAACAGTTTGCAGAATGAGCTGCCGTCATGTTGAAGCGGGCATAATTTCTTACTTTTAGGCCTTTCTTCTGTAAACAAATCAATCACAATATCGCCTAACGTCGTTTCAAGGAGCACCGCCATGCTGACGTTCGTGGTCTCGCGAGAATGGTTTATAGTTGGAAATCTCGTACGCATGCGCAATTCACAAGTCTGGCTCAATGTTTTAGCGGAGTTCTTTACTGTCTGTGCTAGTTACACAAAATGGACACTGCGGGTCTAACTTTAGTGCTCAGTGCTCTGTCTCTTCTCGTTGCTTCGGTAGCGTGTACAGAGTCATCGCCAAGGCAGCTGAATACGGTAAAATGTCAACAAAAGCAAATATGGAGAATTTGGTGATGTTGATGTTAGCATAGCATTAGCTTGGCGTTACGGATTGTCCATGGTGGTGTTGTGAACCTCGAGTCTATTTCTATTTTCTTTTGCTCTCTAGGAAAACATCCTGATTAACGTCACAGCAGGGACACTGGCGGACAAGCAGTTCCAGGATTCCAGCAACTTGCAGGTATTCAACAAGAGGACGAGTTATCCTTCACGCTCTGGCCCGTAACGTTATCACGCATAGAGGTGGGTCGACCAATCAGCTTTTTCTTTCTCCTTTCAGATCAATCTGAACATCTCTGTGGGCGAAGAGCAGGTGCTGGTCAATGACATCCCGGTGGAGCTGTCAGGGGTCACCAGGTTCAACTGTCAAGCACTTCTCTGTGAGTTTCTGTCACATCATCTTATGAACAATCCATGCACTGAACTACAATAACACAAACCAGAGGAGAGTATCAATCCCTGAAGAATATACTATACTATTCTGCTTTGCTTTATTTCCTCCATATTATGCCATTGGGGTTGCTTTTATGTCTGAAAAAAAAATTAAGGCAGTCAATACATGACTAAATAATGTGTCTATGTGGCCTTAATGTGCTAAACATTTAGTTCCTCCTTCACCTTAGTTTGTTCAGTCCTTCACATCGTTATTTGTATTATAATTTAACATATATATGTGTGTGTGTGTAAAAAAAAAATAAACATATTTTGTCTTTTCTTTCTAATCTTTGGGTTGTTTTTTTTGTTTTTTTTTTTAAATTTTGCAATGGATTTAGTAATCAGTTTGGCCCTATCCGAGTTTGACCTGCTCAGTTGTCCTCTGGCTGCTGTCAGGAATGGGTTGCATTTGTAGATTTGTAGCATTTCCAAAGTACTTAGTGTGCCCCACACCTTCCCCTCGACCTCATAAAATCCAAAATGCTGAAATGCTGCCATACAGCAGCTTTCAAAGAAGCCAGTGCAGGTTGTAAATGTTGTTGTTCGCCATCGCAGCTGAAACTTTGTAAACAACTCACTCACGTGTGTTAAGTGAGCATGAGTTTACAGCACAGAACCAGCAGAGAGGGAAGAGATTTCTGTGGTGCTCTGCAGCAGGACTACTCATTTAATATTTAAAATTCAGGTATCTGCATCATTCTAGAGAGTATTTGCGATGCATTGAAGTATTGATTATTTTTCCCAGCCCTAGTGGCAACTAACATCAGAGATGACACTAATTACAAGCAACACTGAGTCATTTTGTTAGCTCATCTGAGCTACTGAGTCCTCACCACAGCACCTGTGGTTTGAATCCGGCCCTTTGCTGCATGTCATTATTTCTCTCGCCCTGTCAAGACTGTCTCTATCTCTGTCAAAATCAAAAAATAGTCTCTAAAATACTTAAAACATTACAGTTGTTCAGTTGATAGATTCATTACTAATTTAGTGGGAACATCCTTAAAAGTTAAATTCTGAAATGTACATCCATCCATCCATTATCTACCGCTTATCCTCATAGGGTCGCGGGGGGGCTGGAGCCTATCCCAGCTGTCTTAGGGTGAAAGTCGCCACCTCATCACAGGGCACATAGAGACAGACAACTAATCTCATACAATAAATCTCATTTTTCCAGTAGATGGCATCAATGGAAGCAGTGAGTTTGAGTCCGGGGACTTGGTGTCCACTGTCACCCGGGTGATGGTGAGCCAGAACCGACTGTACAGCGACTCAGAGGAGGTGGTGGCTCTGCAGGTGTTCAGTGAAGTCATAGAGATGGAGGGCAAAGAGGTAAATATCTCTTGACCATGGAGGAAATAAACCCACAGAGCCTTGTTTGTTCTTTTACCTTAAAACTTAGAATAACATAATACATAACACAGTAGTACCCAGTGTGAAATGTATCAGTGTTTGGATACCATTTATATCATTTAGGTCCAGCAGCCTGACATGTGCGAGGTGAAAATACTGATGAGCCCAGATTTCCAGAAGCTGGCTCAGTTTACCAACATCTACCCCATCGGACACAGTGAGATCTTCAGGGTTCCCAGGGAGAACGATGTGGTTGTCACAGATCCACCAAATCCTAGGAAAGGTATGAAAACTTGCTTTGTCCGATCCTCATCATTATTATTATTATTATTATTATTATTACCACCGCCAAGGAGGTTATGTTTTCACCGGGGTTTGTTTGTTTATTTGTTTGTATGTTTGTTGGTTTTCAAAGTAACTCAAAAAGTTATGGACGGATTTTGACGAAATTTTCAGGGTTGGTCAGAAGTGGCCTAACTTAAAACTAATTCATTTTTAGTCGTGGCATTGAATCAGATCCAATCACCACCAAAAATAAATCAGTTTTAAGTTAGGCCACTTTTGACCAACCCTGAAAATTTCGTCAAAATCCGCCCATGACTGTTTGAGTTACTTAGAAAACCGACAAACAAACAAATAAACAAACCCCGGTTGGAAAAAAAAAAAAACTCCTTGGCAGTAGGGGTAACTTTAAAAAAAAAAATAAAGGATGCCGCCTTGGCAGAGGTCTGCACTCTCTGATGTGCTTTTCTAGTTATTATTATTATTATTATTACCATTATAATTATCATTATTATAATTATTGTTATTACCATACTGTAGCGGTTTAGTGTGGTCTCTTAACTTCCATCACTTTTAAATCAGACGAAGAGCAGCTGATCTCCCAGACCACCAGCCAGTACCCCCTGAAGCACACAGAGACCACCCAGGAGGAGATCGCAGCCCCAGGAAAGCTCCCAGAGACTCCACTTCGCATGGACCCCGACCTTTTGTACGACGTCAGATACGATGATGAGTTTGACGCCAGAGAGCCGAGCCAGCCGGATCAGATTCAGATGGAAACTCCACCCAAAGAATTCATATCATCTTACTCTGTAAGCCTAATGCCAGACATAGTTGATGATACACAGTATGTGCTGCCCAACAGGTGTATGGTCTTTTCATTTCAGTGGTTTATGACAGATAAATGATGAGGCTGCTGGTTTATTCAAAGGGATGCGATGAAACTGTCAACATCCAACATTTACCCACGAGCACTCACTGCTCTGGCTGCTCATGGCACACTGACAGAGTTTGTCAAAGCTCATAAGATTGTCTTCAAATTTCCCCCCAATGAATGATTATGATTTCCAAAAGCAAGCTTTTGGAATATTTTGGGATGCTATTGGGAGCTAAATCAAAAGTTCAACAACTGGTCAGATATTGATAGATAACCATCATACAGTTTGGTAGCAGAAAGTGTATAATCACCTAAAACATTAGTCATTGTGTTTTAGGCCTGTGGTGAGACCTGTTTCTACAGAAGCCCAGAGCAGACAAACTAAACACTGGATCTAGACTGGGTTCATGTCTCCATGTCCATCCTCTCCTCAGGCCATGTGTCAGTGGGTGGAGGAAGTGAGAGAGCGTCTGAGGCGCTTCAGCTCTGAGTCGCTGCCTCTTTTCTTCCTGATCATGTGGGTGGTGGTGATCGGCGTCGTTGGGTCGGCGGTCATCGTCAGGATCTTGGACATGTTCTTCCCAACCTGTGAACACAAGTGAGTTTCTCTCATGGAACTTCTGAGCGAAGAGCTTATCTGCTGGATGCCGTTGTTAGACATCTTTTTCCTGACTTTTTCTTACAGGCACATTTTTCACCTAAACCCCGTCACTCTCATGCCGGAGGACGAGAAGCACACGCTGCTGGAGAGCATAGAGTTAGAGGCAGAAGAAGAGGAAGAGAAGAAGCCTTGAGTGAGGATGGACCTGGCCAGCTCCTTTATGTTCACTCTGTTCTTACTCGTTTTTTAACCTTGGTTATATTCTCAGCATGGCCTAGCTTAGATTCAGGTTTGTGAATGAACCGGTTTTGTTGTAATCTCAGTTAACCCTGAAGCACAATAGCCACAGAGCACGAGGCGCTTTAAAGGTTCCAAACTGACTCAACTCTGTGGCTCCATGTCCACCTCAAATTAAGTCACAAAATGGGAAAGAGAATGACTCATAGTGCTGATGTTGTGACGTCAGCTGTGGAAGCGTCGACAGCTTCCAGATCAAATCCCTCTCTTCAGTTTGGAGCGTTTGTTCAATCAGCTCAAAGTGTGTGTTGGTGTGAGTTCATGCAAAGTGCACAAATGCACTTTGTTACTTGCCTTTTAAAGTAGCAAGTTACTTTTTACTAAAAAATGAAGGAATAGAGTACCATTGGTTTCAAATATGCAAAGTGGCATATTCTCCCAAATTTGTCATTGTTATTGTTTTAAACTGTTAAGCAAGAAGCAAGTGTCATGCATATAATGCAGCGAACTTAAAGCATTAGTTTGTGCAACTTGGGAAATACACTTACAAGCTTATTGAGTGATACCACATCATGTCAGATTTTATCAAGTTTGTTTGATATGTACAACAAAGTGTGTCAGCTCCAGGCAAGACAGGAAATAAGCACATTTCCTAAAATGACACCTATTCCTTTAAACATAAATAAGAGGTCCTTAGTGCTTAAAGGCACTGAACAGATGCACGCACTGTAGAGTTAACAAATGAATATGAACAAGCTGAACATTTCAGGGGCTGCATCCAGTGCTTTACAGACTTTATGTTCACTGAAGATACTTTATGAGTATGTAGCAGCTCAGCACAGGTCACACTTTCTTCTCACACTATGCTTTCTCCAGAATTACACCCACTGCTGAATGTGAAGAAAACTAAGGCAGAAAATGCACTATACTGATTTTAACTGAATATATGATGTAATATGAGGCACGCTTTAGGGCAAGATAAAGGATACTTCTATTTGCAATTCAGTTCTAGTTGAATCTGGTGTTACAGATGTTGTTACAGCTAATATTTGATCAAATATGCAGATAGTATCGTTTGCATTGAACCCCCCCTTACTGTCTAATGAATGTCACTACTGAAAAAAGCCCCTCTCTTTAGGCTCAGATAGTGATAGTCTGTCTTCACAGTGCCTCTGGGACTATCTCTATCAGTAAAAGAGGGATTATAATAGATTTGCTTTGGTTGCTTGTGTGTGGTTTCCTGTTACTTCCTGTTAATGGAGAATGTAAGTGACTCTGTGCTGAGACTGGACTGATGCACAATACAGTGTGTGCATAAAATATGATCTTATTATAAAATTATTGTTAAAGGAAAGAATCTGCACTTAGTTTTTGACTTTTTGAGGGAAACATGGGATTGTCCTGCATGGAAGTTTTATTTTGTTCCTTTTTCTTTTGTGCTGAATCTCATCATGATTTATGAAAGTCATGAGAGAATGACTTAGACGATAAACCATCCAGGTTGAGTGTGAGGGACCAAGCAGGAGGACATAAGGGCTGGTTGTTGGTCAACAAACGTGGGTTTGATTAATCCAAATCTCAGCAGGTTTAAGTGTTTTTGAGTTATTTCAAAAATGAAGTTGGCAGTCTTTTTTTAACAACATCAGCTCGTACAGAGGAGTATTAGTTTAGACATGGGGGGATGAGGAGGAAGACTTGTTTTACTTATTTTGCACTTATTTGCAAAGTCAAAATGTCTCAAAATGGTATTTCAACTTTTTTCTGAACAGTTTAACTTTTTTCCAACATTTTGGGGGGAAAAAAAATCCTGCTCATTTTTCCACCTCAGGTCTGGTGCTAATGCTCTTCTGGTGAACCTCAAAGCAACTGATGTGTTTTAGTCCCCCCTGAGTTGAGTTGACCTGCAGTGTGCATGATGTCCTGCAGTAGCAAAAGGCGCATGAATAGTCTAGCTAGTGAATGCTAAGAACTAAGAAGCTGCATGACCACTTCAATCAGCTCCATCTGTGTCGGGTTCAGCCTCAAATTCCAAATTAATTAAGTCTGTACAACAAAGAACTGTTGATGACACGAAATAAGCCTGTAAGGCATGAATTCAGATGAGTTACTAGATTAAAACAAAAAAATATTTTGATTTGGTTGTTTAAATGGTGGTAGACCCATGTGTTAGTGCTTTGAGTGCATAAATTGTATGAATTACAGCTGGACTGTGTATTTGGGTCTAAAATCTCACTGATTGAATGCTCTCCTTGTGACCATCAAACCTTTGTCTTGTGTTATTATTCTTTTCCACATTGACGCACAAACACACACAACTACACTATTCACAGTAAGTTAGGGATATCGTTATTTACATGAGTGCTTTCCCTATTTGGCCTGAATTTTAATTCAATAAGTAATAGTTCCCTTTGATATTACCATTAATGAATGAGCAGAAACACCATTTTCATTAGTTCAATATTTATTACCCCAAAAATTTAGACAATAACAAAGATAGCCCCAAATAACCAAAATTCAAGTCAGTACTCTACTCAACTTTATTTCTAAACAACCATAAAAGACCATAAAAAGTAATAAAAATAGTAAAACAGAAGTCTTCAACTGGGTCAAAAGCCAAGGAATAAAAGCAGGTGCGGTAGTAGCGGGTTTTTCAACCATTTGCCGCAATGACAGCTTGATAGTGACGTCTCCTGCTCCTCACCAGCCTCATGATGTTCTGAGGCAATGCTTCCACTCCTCCATAAGTGCTACATCCAGTTCTGCCAGGTCAGGTGGGGGTGGAGTACTAGCATCCAGTCGCTGCTTCAGCTACTGGATGCTGTGAGGGGACATTGCTGGTCGTACCATACGAGGCACTCTGACTTCCTGAAGTCGAGCTGTGATACTTCTGGCACCATGTGGTGGAGCATTATCATCCATGAACAGAAAGTTTGGGTGTGCTGGTGGAATAGGAGGATGATGATGGTTCTATGATGTCTCTGAGGTAAGAACGTGCAGTGACTGAGTCATCTACAATCACCAAATCTGTTTTGTGCTGACTGGTGATGTCTGCCCAGACTGTTGCACCTCCTCCACCAAATTGAACCCATGTTGACCTCGGCATATCGCTCACCTTGTCTTCTCCAGCAACACTGATGACCAACATTTCTGTGGAAGATGACTCAACACTAATCAGTGACCACTGCTGCATTGTCCAGGTCACATGGTCTTGTGCTCACTGCATACGGTGGTGTCTTGGTGTCAGTGGAGTCACCTGCAACGGTCGTCTGGCATTCAAGCCAAAATGGTGGAGTCGGTTGTGAATGGTTTGTCTGGAACCCTTAGTACCCCTCACTTCTCATAAACAAACCTGCAGCTGTGTGTCAATTGCATAGCGGTGTCTGAGTTGATGAGGTACTGGTCATCATTGCGGTCCATCTCTCATGGGGCTTCACTCCTGGGTCTGTCACGAGCACTGCCAGTAGTTCTGTGTCTTGCTGCAAGTCTGCCGATGACACTTTGAGACACACCATGTGACTGCCTGCTACCGACCTGAAGGAGCGCTATGGCCAGGTGGAGCTGCTCGTCCGTTAAGTGACATCATGTGTTCATGGCTGCTTGAATGATGAACTGGGAATGACTTACTGACAGTATTAGCTTTTTATACCTCAGAATGTTGAAATTGATGCCACATTGAAAAGGGTTGTCCTTTTGTTTTGTCCTTTTTGGTATTGGCCTCAATACGTAAGGCACACTGTACACAGTGAGACCATTACATGACAAACACTAAATGAGGTGTGTCTATCATCCTGATACAACTGTCTCCATATCCCAAAAATGTCCCTAACTTCTTGTGAGTAGTAGTGTACATCCAGGATACTCACAGTGTCCTGTGAGGACTGAAGCGATAAAACTGTCTCCTCTATGGCCCAACAGCATTCAAGCCACAGCTTTTTAGGGACAAAGATTTCCATAATTGTTAACTTTATTTATAGAAATATCTTGTTAGTGTCATTTCCAAAAATGTATCGGAAACAGACGACAAATAAAATCAAGTGCATTGACAAAGACAAAACAGCAGTAACATTGATTTGATTGGCAGTTAGCTTTCTATCTCATTGTTAGACTCAGTGGCACAGAGCACATCTGGAAATGAACTGCACGGTCTGTTGCAGCTGAATTTGTTGTACACAATGATTTCTGGATCATTAAAAGAAGTCATCACTTTTGACGACTATCGACTGTTTTCAAACATCTAGTTGACTCTGGACTCACCTTCTAATATTAAGACTGTTGCATAACATTAACATAATGTACGATAGGAAGAGTGCATATATTTACTCAGCCCCTCTTCGTCGATATCACCTGACTGATTCAGAAATTTACACAGCCGCAACCTGCCACACAGCTGATGCTACAGCTCACTGTTTCCCTACAACAATAGTTACATTTGGACACAAAAGACTCAGGTGCCGTCTTGTTTTTTTTTTTTCCCTCAGCAGGACCCAAACTCTTCGATCCACTTCTCGTACTTCTCCAGGTCAGCTGCAGACACAGATTTGGACACTTTCTTCAGCGCGGCCTCAAAGTCCTCCATGGTGGTGGGCATGTGCATCTCGTCTCGGGAAATGTTGCGGATCTCCTCCGGCGTGAGGCCCTCGATTCTTCGCCTCATGGCCATCAGAGAGGCGTCCCTGCGGGAGGTTTCAATCGAGGCTTTTGAATCACATGAACATGAAGCCACCTTCCTACAACAATCCTTTCAGCTCTTGCTTTTCTAAATGAATTCTCTGTCTAGATTTTAAAACATGCTTTGTATAATACCGCCAACAATTCAAGTCACAGTTTACATCCACGTCTGTCAAAAATGTCCTCACTACATTCATTTCCTCATGTAAAACATTTGGGTTCAGTCATAATTAGCACATTAATTCTTGATATGGATATGTCCAAACAGATGTGAAGACAATCTAATCAGTCCTTAAATATTGTACAGAACAGACAAACAACCAAAACAGGTTATTTGTAGTTTCATCCGTTTAAAACAAACTCTACTTGTTTGAAGCGTGGAAAACAACAGTAATGGCTGACCTGCACACGTTGGTAATGTCAGCTCCTGAGTAACCCTCCAACTGTTCTGCAATCTTGTCCAAGTCCACATCGCTGGCCAGCTCTAGCTCCTTCAGGTTGATCCTGAGCAGCTCTGCTCGCCCTTTGGCTGCAAACACCAACACAAACAACAGTGAGTGGAGGCGGCAGGAAGCTGCTGCTCCGCTCCGCAGCCTGCAGCAGCCACCACATGTACAACCAGGTAACGTAGGCAACAGGTCTGAGATCCCCAAAAGACCCAAGCTTACTGGGTTTGTGGTGCTAACAGTCACCATAATGGTGATAGTAACAGTAACTGAATTTGTTTGGTTATTAACCAATGTAGTCTAGTTTTAAGATTTATTATATTTATATTGATATTGTGCTCACATGTTGAATTTTAAATTAATCTGTGTTTAAAATTACTAGAAACTGACCAACCTGGAACCAGGCTGTATTCCAGTATAAGATTATTAGTGTTCAAACTGTATATAAAGAGGAGCCCACCTTATGCAGTGACTAATTAATAGAAACATTACAGATTGAACTCTTGAAGCCCGTCTGTTTTCAAGTTGCTGGACAGCACAAACTCACAGGTCACATTATGCTGCATTCGTGTTGTATCAGAAGTCGGGATTCAGAAATGGGAATGGCGTCATACCCGAGTTGACGGCATTCAAGTAAACAAGTCGGAAATCCAAGATGGACACCTCCAATGAAAAGTTTGTTGTGCTTGCTCTGACAGAATGCAGAAAGCTAATGCAGCAATATGAGGTCCTCAAACACAATTAATAGGCACAAAGAAGACGGGTGTGTGTTTGTTCTCCAGTGTAATCATGTGTGGGAAAGACTTTTGACTCTACTGTAGGCTGTAACAACGCGACACAGCACAAATCCAGGGTGCTGCCATCTTGGATTATGACATCATGGTCAAGTCGGGGTAGGTGAAGAAATTACGAGTTTACGAGTCGTAAATGCGTTTCAGTTGATATTTACGACTTACGAGGACAACTCGAACGCAGCAATAGTCTGCAGTAACTTGAATCATGAGCTTTATGGAGGTTAAGCAGCAGATAAATAGATGTACTTGAAGGCAGAGGGATGTAGATCCTCTTCTCCAGCCGTCTCCTCAGGGCCTCATCGATGTCCCATGGGAAGTTGGTGGCAGCCAGCACCATCACCATCTTTGATGGGTCGTCATTTTCTGATGCTCCACCAACACCTGCACAATAATGTGAAAACTGAGGGTTCAAACTGAAATTGCAAACAGTATCTATAAATGTGTCCGTCCATTGCTCATCGACTTCACACGTGTGTTGCTGAGGACACAAGGAAGTGCAGTTTAGTGTTGGCCATACTGACTTAGAATCTTACCTCCAAATACATTCACTCATTAAATGCCTGCTCTACTTTATAACAAAGCAAGCGACCAGATACTAATGATCCGGTGGTATTTGGATATTACCTACCCTCCTTTCATTGATGTTGACCACAACCATTATCCCTACTTGCACAACTTGTTTGTGTTGTCCCTCCTGAGACTGTAAGACTCTGTACTCAAATAGCACTAATTAGTCAGCAACCACAGTGTTTTCAGTGTTTAAGCCAGTAACTAATATGCCAATTTGGAAATTCTCTTCTAAATATGTTTCACTGATGTTTCCGACTGTGAGTCATCATAACCGGCATGTTGTTTTCTTCCTTGAACCAGAGTGCATTTCACTGGTGTTTCAGATCATGAGCTGCTGTGACACATCTACATGTCATCAAGTGCAGCAGTGAGTGTGAAGTAGTTTTTATGAGGAACAGCAGCACCACAGTCCGTGCTAACCAGGCATGTTTCGAACGAACACTGCACTAGAATCAAGACTGCTGTGAAACAGGCCAGTCGTTTTAGACATGACACATTTCAAAGAGTCAATATAAGATAAGTAGTGAATACAACAGTGTTTGTGTGACTGTACCATCCATCTGCACCAGTAGCTCTGCCTTCACTCTGCGGCTGGCCTCGTGCTCCTCTGAAGTCCCTCTGCGGCTGCACATGGAGTCAATTTCATCGATGAATATCGCACTGGGAGCGTAAAAACGTGCCTGATCAAAAACATAACATAATATCAATATACTCTTTCCAAACGTAAAAAAGCTAAACAGAATATGAGAAGAGATACTGGACAGAACGGCACATTTTATTGTATACTAGTCATTATCTAGAAATTCATATCCAAATTTATGATTATGTTGTGATTGAGTACACGTGATTGACCACATAGGTGAGCAAGAACACAGAAACAATAAACTAAGAGTCTGAAAGTTGCGTAGAGCTGCAAAAAAAGACACAAGGTACAATACAGAGGGTGACCAGACAGTGTGATCTGTGCATCCAATCAAATCCTTCCCCTATCAGGATGAATAACTAAACATCATTTGAACTGTGACAGAGAGAAGTGAATAGTGTAAGGTAATATAATCATTTTCAGACTTTTTTCACCCTGCACAGGCACGTTCTAAAGCATCTTCAACCTGGACCCATTTTCCCATGAATTTCCAAGTGACTAATGAGGCCGGCCATTTCTGTCATTGATCCAATATTAAGGGATGACACCTGAGCCAGCAGACGAGCTGCGTATTCCCCCAACAGGACAACTCATCAGATTTCACGACAACGACTCCTCCTTGAGGGACTTCCCATGTCAGACACCAGTCTGACGTGGCAATGACACTTTCAGTGGATGTAAACGATGGTAGGGCTGCAACTAATGATCATTTTCATAACTGATTAATCGATGAGTTGGACACTCTTTAAAATGTCAGAAAATAGCAAAAAAAAAAAGTAGAAACCCAGAACTTTGTTTTTCTTGTGTGCTGAATATTACCGGCAACGGTGAAACGCAATGCGAGACAGAGGGGGCGTGCGCAGGATGAGACATGAAGGCATCTGATTGGTTCTTTCCATTTGGACCGAGTGTCAGTTGACTGGTCAGAGTTCTTACAGTCCTGTAGCTGCCACAGAGGTCTGATTCTTTTCCTTCCTTTTCCTGAATGCATAATGTATTGACTGCTCTCAGTGTGGAAGGACCACTTCACCCAGTTTAACAAGCAGTGTTTCTGAACTGAATGAAACTATTGCTTTAATTAAATTGACACCTAATCACTTAACTGTTGTAGCTCTAAATGTTTGTGCCATCCAGCACTAAATGAAAACATGCTTCAGGTTAAAAAATACAGAAGTTATCCTTTACTGCTAACCTGAGTATAATATGTACTATAGATAATATATGACCGAACCATGAGAAAATCCTGGAGGAAAAAGGCTTGCTCAAAGCGTTGCCAGTCTCACCATTTCAAAGAGAAGGCGAACCAGCTTCTCAGACTCTCCTCTGTACTTGGAGGTGAGAGTAGATGAGGACACGTTGAAGAAGGTGGTTCTGCACTCTGTAGCGACTGCTTTAGCCAAAAGTGTTTTCCCTGTGCCTGGAGGTCCCACCATAAGCACTCCCTAAAATAAAAAAAGTTACACATATCTATGCAACACACATGACAAAACAAACACGATTAAAATGTCTTTAATTCCGTACCTTCCATGGTCTTCGTATGCCTTTGAAAAATGCCGGCATCCACATCGGCAACACCACTGCTTCTTTCAGGAGTTTCTTTGCATCTTCCAAGTCTGCAATGTTGTCCCTAAGAAACAGATCAGACTGACGTTACACCTGGTACTTATATTTTATGTTACATCTTTCTGGACAATGTAACCATCTGAAGAAAACACTGAACTGTTTCTAAAGCTGGGACACCTCAGACTTACTGCTTATGCACTTCTAGTTTGATGTAATCTGCACTTTGTTATCTTGTACTTGTGGTATGTGTGATGACAATGAAGTTGTCAAAATGAATCTAAATCTAGGATGGACACAGTGAAACAAAAACCTGCCGTAGTAACGCAGTGCGGTGAGAAAAAAAAAAAAAAAAGAACAAAAACAGAAGCAAAAGGCTACAGAAGCCTGGCTGAGAAATGGTTGAGGAGACGAGGTCAGCACAGGGTCAGTTTAAATCCCTGTCAACAGCAGCATGCTAGCTAATGCTAGTAAGTAATGCTAGTTAACCTGACTTGGAAACACCATCAACTCCTCTGGTTTTTCATTCTGAGTGGTCCCACTTGGAAGGTAAAGTACTGACATAACCACCCAGAGTTTAACTCTGAATATCCAACATGTTTGAAATGAACGCCCTCACTTCAGCAGATAATCTGAGCCAAACATCAGCACCAAACCTTATTTTCTACACATGGACGGGTTTTATTTTGTGTGTGCATCCATTAATATTGAGTCTGTTTGTTATCTATCCTGAAATAAGAAGCCTAATATGACTTCATTGTGTCTACGTGTCCTGACAGAGACACTTCTGGGACAAATTTCTCACTAGAAAGACTGAACGCAGGAGTGAAGTGGAGAGACGCATTCACCAAAATTACACCAACAGTTTTGATGGACAAAAACTGAAGAGCACATACCATTTCACATTTGGATTCTGAGATATAATATCTCTCTCCAGAGCTTCCACGAGGTCTTTGTCGTATCCCGTCCCGTCAAACTTTCTCACTTCTTTCTCCTGGACATCAGCTTTGCTCTGGAAGGGAGAACATGATTGACATTATTGATGCCTGGGGTCTTCCACACATTAAAAACTGGATCAACAGGCTAGACGTGGCTGTAGGGAAACTGTTTGATCAACAATGTAAACAGTTGCCTTTGAGTGGGTTATTCAATACTGTGAAGGAGAAGGTGGTGTGTTGTTTACCTTGTCATCCTTTGCTCTGCCAGCAGCCTCCTTTGGCTCCTTTGCCTCCTTGGACTCCTTCTTTTCTTTGCCTTTGGCAGGTTTGCTTCGGTCACCGTTGGCCCCTCGAGGCGAGTGCCTCTGCTGGGCCCTCACAGCCACACTCAGCCTGTTGTTGGGAGGTTTGCTGTCTTTATAGGGATTAGCTGGACGCCGGACAGGACAGGGGGAATGTCTAAAGAAAGAGAAGACAGCAACCATCAACCTTGTCAAGTCATTCAACACAACCATGTTTAGTGGTCTGATCCATGCCAGAACAACAGTGAACTAGGTGGCTCACACACCTGTGATTAAAGCATATAGACTGAATCCTTGCTCTTACATTAAGCAGCAGGTCGACGTCAAAAGAAAACAGTTCTGATACCTCATGCAAGTGTCGCCACAGTAACACACAGACAGCTTGTGACTAGTAGTGACACTGTACAGATTCTGGATAAGGGACTGGAAAAGAAATGTTGTTTTAAATGACCAATAATCAATAAATCCAATAATTGACAGATTAATCATTCATCAAAATAGTTGTTAGTTGTTAACAAAAATACCAAAAACTAAATGAATAAATGCTGTTTCAGTGTGTATGCATGTCATATCCTGTGTCTCTGAAGTAAATCATCAACACATTCTTCTTACCTGGAGACCTCACACTGCATGATATTATGTAGTATATGTGTATGTTTATATATAAGCCCCATCGGGCTTACAGATGCAACAAGAGTTAAAGGTAAGGAGAAAAAATATCAAACAAAGAGGCAGTGTGAGGTTTAGAGGGCAGCAACTCACATGCATCAGGGACTTGCTTCCTAATCTCAGTCATATGACACCGCCAGGGTTTTATTCACAGGAAAATCACTTCTACAACTCTGTGCACTGCAAAGGTGAATGTGAGCAACTAGTTGTCGTACCTCTGTTCCACATGCACAGGTCTTATGTCACAGTCATCATAGTTGCTGGGTTTAGCAGGCGTCGTGTCCAGCTGGAAGTTCTCCAGGGTCGACATTATTTCCTGAACTTGTCGATTCTCGTCACTGATTTCTTGCCACAGCTGAGAATGAACCATAGAAACAGGACCTGGTACTAATACTAATGCTGTTACATGGTGTCCGATATTTTTTTTATGCCATATTTACCTGCTGCCACCTCTGCTGAAAGCTGCTGTCCCGCACGGTGTACACATATTTCTTGATTTGCTCCAATAATCCATGATAGAGAACGCTGGCTGAGCTGTAGTTTCCCAACAAGGCGTATTCACGGGCCAGCTTTACATTCTCACTGATCTCCCGTAGACTCATGTTGCTGCTGTGGGAGTACAGACAGAGCACAAAGGTCATCACAGCAGCATCGTCAACACTGGCATGATGCTGGCAAGCAGAGGGTGTTTGACACAGAATCTGCCTAACGAGACTGAAAAACTGAACCAGGATGATGCAGTCTCATAAAACCAACGTAAGAGGTGCACTGGGCTTTTCGGGTCTTTTTTTAAGCATTAAAACTTGCGTGCTATTAGAAACCCTAAATAAAAGTATGAAAAACTGAACACTTGAAAAAGATTGTGATATTATTTTAAGATTGACTTAACATATTATTTGATAAATCCTGTATATCACTTACATACAGTATTATCTTCTCTGATCATCAATGCATGATATTGCTTTTAAACACAGGAAACAGATCAGTCTTCTTTATCAGCAGATACCATCAGTTTAGGTATTAGGAGAAAAGAAGTGGTACCATTGATTGTCCTTTCTTCCAAACAATGGAAGCTATTTATAATTTTAGGTTTTTAAATTTAGAGTTTAAATTTTGAGAAATGTAACTGATATATTTATTAAAATTTCCTTACAAGCTACTTTCCACAGTGGAAAATAATGTTTTACTTGATGCTACGTTCAAATGTAAAACGTGAGGAATGAATAAGTGGGTCCACTTCACGGTCAATTAGTCTAATTAACAACAATAAATACGTTACAGTTGTGTCCATAGTCCAATACCTGCATGTTGAGTATATGATAATATTCAGAATACAGCCACACAATCTAATGATCTGCCCTGATGAAACCCACATTAGACAAACATGGATTAGACAAATTAGACACAAATGGGGGATTAGACAAACCTGCCCTGTGTTTTTTCCCTTTCAAATTTTAGGTTTGAAACGTTTGCTTGTTACGTAACTTCACGACCGTTTAAAAAACATTATGAACATACATAAAAGCTATACACTTGTAACTAAACTCTTTATTTATCATCATCTTTTCCTGTTAATCTGTGCTCAAATAATCCCACCACACAAACATGACCAAACTTGGTGTTATTAGCTCCAAGGGTTAGCCGGAGCCCCGCCCAGGTGAAACACAACTGAGTGAAAAGTTTTGACACAACAGAGTGAGTTGACAGTGACCTACCAGATTCTAGCGTTTCAGATATGTGACAAACAGCTTCTCTGCTGGGGCTGGAGGAACACATAAGAACTGTAACCATGTTTGCTAACGTTTCCTACATCCTTCACTTTGAATTTCAAACCGGTGCTTAGTTTCCTGTGTCCTGTTAAAAGTTTAGTAAAGTTGAAAGGCACAGCTGAGGTTACCTTTACAAAACACGGCGTGTTCACA
Source organism: Synanceia verrucosa (assembly GCA_029721515.1). Classification (NCBI taxonomy): domain Eukaryota; kingdom Metazoa; phylum Chordata; class Actinopteri; order Perciformes; family Synanceiidae; genus Synanceia; species Synanceia verrucosa. The sequence goes on along the minus strand of CM056570.1, from coordinate 11,195,772 downwards.
GAAACATACAAGGATTAAAAAGAGTCTGAATTCTCCCGCAGACTGTCTAGCCAAAGTTTAAAGTGAGTTTAAAGTGAGTTTGTACTCAACTGTTGAGAAGAAGCAGCTGACCTCCTCAGCTGAGCACCGGAAACTGCTGCTTCTTCTCTTTCTCACTGAATGGCGGGAGAAGCCAGAGAGGCTCATTACTGCCCCCTACTGGACCAGAGTGGACCAGCGTTAATACAGTTAAACAACACTGTATAACAATAACAAAATAAGATAAAATAAGTACGAATGAAACACAATAATTTAGGAGATTATGTAAAACTATAATAAATTACAATATAATATAATATATTATAATATAATATACCCTCACGACCCTAAGTAGGATAAGTGGTTGATGATGATGGGTGGAAAACATAATGCATCATACACTGCAAGCATGTGGGACATACAGTGCTCAACACATTTCTTAGACCACCTGCCCTATTTGTGACTTTCTACTGCATGGACCACTCAGTTTTATGAAAAGGCCATCTTTCCAGCAGTGAAATATTTCTATTAAGTTCCAGAGTGGGAGAAAAGCTGCTTTTACACTGCTCTTTTACTAACAAGATAATCCAAAGGGTATTTAAAAGAATACAAGAAGCACAGTCTTCCTTGCTGCGAGCCATCATTTTCAATCCAATCACATATAATGTGCTTAAAATGCCCTTTAAGGCCAGATTTATGGTGGAATATTGTCCACCACAAAACTGAGCAACATTGTCTGTATTGTTAAACCAGCATGCTTTACTTCTGTTATTGCTGACATACAGCTTAACAAATATATCAGACCACCTGCTCTGTTTGTCCCAAAGAGCCTCCAGCATCATTTCATTCATTTTAACTGGACTTTTTCTCTCTCTCACTGAGTTTACTACTCCTCACCATTTTGAACAGGAGTGAGGAATTTAAACTGAATTCACCTTTTTAGACCCAAATTTGAGCCAGAACACTGGAATTTACTGAGAAGTCAGAAATGAACCCAGAATAACAAACAACCACTGAAACACATTTTTCTATTCAGGAATGACAGGAAATAACTGGAATTTAACATCTGAATCAAATAATAATAATGTGCTTTAATGTTTTTTCTGTTATTTTTTCATTAAATAGTAAATTTTAAAGTTCATTTTAGCATCAAAAATATAAATTTGATTAAAGAGCTTGCACATGCTGGTGGATTAATCATTACAGAAAAAATATCTTGGTAATCAGTAATACTGTTAATTTAGGGCAACAGTGGTAAACACCTGACACTGTACATGTGTTGGTCCAACTTCATGAAATATTTCAATTATATAAAAAAACGGATTCAAAAACTAGCAAGGGACCAGTGTAAGGATTACAAAAGCATTTGAGCTACTGACTAAAATTTGATTGTTATCCTGGTTAGGCAGTAAAAACTTTAAGACATCCAGAATATCTAGAATACAAATAAACAATAATTTTAATACAGCATTATGGTTGTTTTTTCACTCAGAAAAAAAATAATGACTTTATCACCCTATGCCCGATTGATTAAATTATTTTAATGGAACCATGGTTTGATGATGGCAGTAATTTTTTTTTTTTCCCCTCTCTCGAATATTTCACTACTGTCAAAAGGAGACGGACAGTGAACTGACTTCACCTTCCAGCAGGTGGTGCAATGAGGCAATGCTTCACAGTAAACACAAGAAGTGGACTGGGAGGTTTGTGTTGTGTCTTCTGCAATCTCGTGGATTAAACATCTGCATCACAAAGACAAATCCCAAAAAATCAGAATAGATTTTTTTTAATTATTTTTACAAATAACTTATCTGTTACAAAGACAGTTTTCCCAGCTAAAATCAAAAAACACTTTAGATATCCAAATTATTTTTTCCATTTAATAAAACATGAATGAACTGCCTCTTCACACAAAGGTGCAGATAAAGCTGAAAACTGGTTTCTTTGGATTGGAAAAAGGAAATAAGCATAGTGGAAGTGCTTGAGAGACAATAATTCATCTTCAACTTTTTAAATGGGTTTTAAACAATACTAAAATTTAAAATTTTAAAAATGGCATTCTGATGTGACAGAACAGATAGGCTAGCCAATACAAATTCAATAATTCTAAAAGGCACTGATGCAAGGCAACATTTCACAAGAGTGGAAAACAAAAAAAACCAAACAAAGTTACTACTCCACAGTTAAGGTACGTTAATGACAATAAGTAAATTTTAGAAACACCCTCATCAATAAAAGCTTAGGAGGATGAAACGAGCCAAATAAAAATAAGAGCATATTAAGTGGACAGTCATGTTGTCTGCTTCCAAGATGAAACTATTTTGACTTGTTGTATATAAGGCATGGGACCCACATGGAGATTTCTAGATCAGAGGAATACTTTAAACTGAAACATATTAACTTTGATTATTTTACCTCACTAAAAAACCCTTGAAACCTTTAACCCAATCACTCGATATGCAGCGACGTCCTGATTGTACTGGATAACGAGTGTCTCTTTGCACTGAGGTGTCGTTGTCCCCAAAACATTAAACCTACATTCCAGTTGTCAGATAACATGGCAGTTTGTATTTTTTGCTTTTTGACCCCTTCCCTCCCCTGACAGTCCCGACATATTTGGAATCCTGAAAAAAATAAAAAATAAAAAATAAAAGACTCCTCCATCACCAGCCTCTTTGCTGCATCTGCAGATCGTACACAGGAAAGTCAGCAAAATTACACAAGCGCCGAACGGACCGGGCAGACGTAGCTTCATGATGACTGCAGGGGGTTTTTAACTGCTCTGCTCCTCTCCTTCTGCAAGGCTTCAACTCTCACAGAAATCAAGTCAAAAGCTTAAAGAGAGAGCATGGTGCTTATTTTGTTTGAAAGAGGGAAACAAAACGAGACAAAAAAAGTTAATAAAGTCTATAAAGCTATACTTACAGGAAATACAAGTGATTCATAGTGTGAGGAACAAGGCTTTCAAGACACATTCTAAAATTATGTACAGTAAAAAGCTCTAGGGGAGGTTCTGTCTCCGTGTACTGTACACAAAGCATGCAACATGGTTTCTTTTTTCATTAACTCATGACTGAAGAGACAGAAAGGGAAACTGAAGGGGGAGGACAAGAGGCACTTTGAGTGGCAGCGACGCTGCCGGTCACCCCTTTAGACATCCTCTAGAAACAGCAAACACACTTTCAAGTCCAAAATTAGTCTGTTAGTTTTCCCTTCAGATGGATAGCAATGGATGAACAGTTCCCAATTCCCTGGTCATGTCACCACAGAGGAAGAAAAACAAAAAAAAATGTAATCAGCAAAAGGCACATTGGCACCTGTGTGTGTGTGTGTGTGTGTGTGTGTGTGTGTGTGTGTACTGCAGGGCCACACTCGTAATACTGTAAGTGGGAGCAGCGAGGTATCCCCAGGGGAGATGTGTCACCCATCGAGCAGAAAGGGGGGCGGGGGCAGGTGAGCCAACGCCATCCGAGTCTCTAAGATAGGTGTCATGTGACTCTGCCAGCCTTTATGACAAACACAAGCTGTAAACACCATCCAGTCAAGCCTTCAGTGGACAGCGTTCCACAAACCTCAGAGAGGACAAGAAGAAACAGGAAAAACAGGACGCGTGACCCACGATGACTACGCTCCCATCCGACTAGCAAAAAGAAGAAACAGAAAAGGCCCTTTCTATTCTGGTCTGGTAGAAGACAGGCGGGGGGGGCGCGTCGCAGCCTCATTGGCTCAGAAGTGCCGCGGGAACTCACACTGTTCACAGCGGTTGAGGGCAGGGTGGTTGAGGAAGGTGCAGGCGGTGCAGCTCCACTGCGTCCCTTCGTCCTCCTCCTGGTCAGCGATGGGCTTCACAATTTTACTGCCCGAGTCTGTGGAGGAGGACAGGAGGGTCAGGACACAAAGTTTATCCATGAAGAGTTGGCTCCAAATATAATAACATAAGAGTCTAAACATGGAACTATTATTATACTGTCCTAACCTGGGAGTCAGGTTAAATGTGTTTACTGTAAGTTTACTTCAAGACTGTACCGGATTCTATAAAACCACCCTGCTAGGTGATTTTGGATGATGTTGTGTTGCATAACCTCAAAATGCTACCAAGCATCTCATTTCATCAAAAAAAATTATTAGGTTTGAACACCTTCGTGGTTCTCAGTTCTTCAAATTAATGCTACTATGAAGATCTTTCTTTTTAAGTTGATTTTGGCGGCCCCTGTGGATAAAAACTATAGTGTTCCTGAGCACCAGAGTCCCTTAAGAAAACATCTAATTCTATAGCAGCAAGGTCTGACACAACAATTAGATGATCTGCGCCACTTCATTTCAAATTGTTGTGGAGTTTGTTAAATAACAGATTTGTGTTGATGATAAAGGGAGGAAGAGAAGGACAGAGATACCAACCAAGTGGGAGAGGACCAGAGGAGGGCTCCATCAGGAGCTCAGAGGTCACATTATATCTACATCCTCTCCTGCCTGGCCAGGTATGATGGAGTCCAGCAGAGAGCAAGGGAGAGATGAAGGGATGAGAGGGAGGCGGATGGATGGGTGAAAAAAGGTTACGGAAGGAAAAGTGCAGAAATAAAGAAATCAGTAGTAAGTCAGCATGAAGATACCACCACACAACCTTGTCTAAACTTACCAATAGATGAAGTACCTTTGGGTTTGGGTGGGACAGGACCGGGGAATCCAATGTTGTCGTAAAAATTATGGATTGCGCTGGGATTAAAATGCGGTCCTGTAAACAGATAAAGAGGATCAAGCACATGAGTGTCACAACAACAGCCTATGTACGGCTTGTTTTTAGCCTAGCGGATTGCTGCAATTGCAGCAGTCAGTGATGGTAACAAATGTTCAATAAAAAACGTTTATAGATGCATGGTCTCCATACAGGATTAAGCCTGGTGGACAAAATGGACAGTGACTTGTTTTGCAGCTGGTCACAGTTCACATGTGACATTAAAATGCCAGGCAGCAGAAGGCCAGTGAGACACACTATTTCTTCACCTGTGTGCAGCGGTTGGTCAGTCGGTGGCTCAGTTTCTGTCAGCAGTGGAGTGCTGCCAGAGGGCCAATAAATCGCTTGTTACCAACCAGCAACAGGATGCAATTCAGGAAGAACTGGTAGTTAACTGCACAATGGCAGCACCTTGAGTGAGTGTGCAGAGAGGATGTGAGCAGATCAAATCTGACCCCCTCACTCAATGACTTACTGTTAACGATATCATCATTATTATTATTATTTTTATAATAATTATTGGGCTGCACGGTGGTGCAGTGCCCTGTGATGAACTGGAGACTTGTCCAGGTTGTATCCTGCCTTTCTCCCTATGAATAGGCTCCAGCCCCCCTAAACCCACGTAGGACAAGCAGCTGATAATGGATGGAGGGATCATTATTATACATGTGCAAAAGCTGAATGCCAGTTTAAGATACCCCTACGACCTGAAAATATTATATATCAGAGACAGACACACTGGATTATACCTCTTGTTTGAAGGAGATCAATTTCTTTGGTGAGACAGTCAATGTCGATCTGCAGTAACCTGTTTTTGCATCGCAACTGCTTCATTTCCTCAATCTGAAACAGAACGAGACACTGAGGTCAGCAACAGCAAATCAACTGTGAAAGCTGACAAAAACAGCGGACTCAACGAAAAGCTCAGAGCGGCAGTTGATCCGAACCCAAGCGTTTCATCAAACCTAACATAAACACCAGGTCGCGGAGAAGAGCTTGGTGTGCAGCTCTAGAGCAAACTGTGAAGTGAATCTGACAGAAACCCTGTGCTCTGTCAGTCTGAAAAATATGGAAGTACATCAGCCGAGTCATAAACACACCCTGCAATCAACACAGCTCCAGGGTGTGGGAGCATCGATGCAACATGAGCAGGAACCTAGAATGGCAATGAGCGGCAGTGACACAGATTGTTTTGTCTGATCAGCCTTTATCTGTCAGCAATAACCAGGAAAACGTGTTTGCAGTTAAGAAGAACATCTCTGAAAGATGCTGGTTAGAGTTTCTTGTCATTTTCAAACATGGTGTTAGAGGGGAAATATGACTACCAACAATAAACTGATGATTACTGTTCTCAACATTAAATATCAGTTCATAAAATAAGACTTGGCTGCAGGAGCGTCATGGCTCTGCTGGATTAGACCCACACCATATAAAAGCATCGTTTGTTCAGTGTTGGGACCTCCCTGTCCCTCTCCATCCAATTAAAGGTGCTATTAATAACAGTGAGCCACCAGGTGTCACAGAAGTGGGAACCAAATGTCAGATATTTTCCACAGAGATTCACAAAACATTCATTTAGGACCCACCCAGCAACATTTTTGAATGATTCATTCCTAAGCCTAATAATTTTCTTTTTTGTATAAAAACCTTTCTAAAAGCTCTATGAATGTATTTTTTTCCAGTTATTCATTTAGACACAAAAAGTGTTGACATTTAAAGCAAACAACAGTCAAACGTATATCTTTAAAATCATTGAATTAGGCTTACAGAAGGAATTTGGGAAGCTGAATTGGATCGCTCCAGTCGTCTCCTGGTCAGGTCGTTCTCCATCTCGTTGACCTCTTCTTTTAGCTTCTCCAGCTTCTTCTTCTTCAGCTCCAGCTCGTGCCACAGCCTCTCCATGCGGGCCTTCTGATGGACCAACAATGCTGGAGAACACACACACACACACACACACACAAACACCGTCAATGGCTGTCTCCTGTATGCTACATTCACAAACTGGAAACCCAAATATCATATTGAAAATCTGCTCCTTACTAAAACTACACATGAAAATAAAATAAAATAGAAAAGCACAGACCTCTGCCAGGGCAGCATTCTGAGAGCACCACAATTTTGTCCTTTACGCACATTTTTTTGCGATTATCACGGAAAATATTAATATTTTACTGTGAGAATGTCAAGATAAAATTTGAGAATTCTTTTCCGGATATTCTGAGACCAGTTGCATTGCTCTAGCTCCTTCCTACATGAAGTTATGGTTAAAAATACAGATTTGACCTTGGTGACTTTGACCTTTTACTGATCTTGACCAAACTGAATCTGTGACTTCTGGATTCCTATATTAGTTTATATACCAAATTAGGTGACTATTGGCTGAAAATTGTTCACCCTGCAGCATTCAGAAAAATGCAAAATCTCCCATACTAGCTAGTAGTAATGTACAGTACTATTTGACCTTGATGACCTTGAATCGGATCCGATCACCAACAAAAATTAATCAGTTTTAAGTTAGGCCACTTCTGACCAATCCTGAAAATTTTGTCCAAATTCCGTCCATAATTTTTCAAGTTATTTTGCAAACCAACAAATAAAGACACCCTGGTGAAAACATAACCTCCTTGGCAGAGGTAATAACACTGATAAGGATCACTTGACAGAAAATTGTTGTGGATATATAGCACTCAGTGACACACTTGATGCACCACAGGGCGGTCTCTGCAGTCACCAGTCAAACCAGTTTTGAGCATAAAAACTACTTTGTGTAAGGAGAGACGGGGGAAGCACATCAGATTGCGCAGGCTGTGTTTCATCACCTATTGTGTTAACACAGAGATCAGACACATCCTGATTAGCTGCAGGCAAATTCTGCTGCAGTGTTTTAATACAGAACCTTTACTGTGCACATGTTCTGCTCAAGTCTCTACAGCATGCCTCCCATCATTTATTATCGTCCCTAGATCTGTTGACAGGTTGTAACGCCTCCTATACAGGCACTGAATGACGAACATCTTTCTGCTCCAACACAGCAACACTTCTCAGCTTGTGGGACCATGGTCTCCTGGTGATCGTATGCTTGTTCTCCCGGTCAGGGTGTCCTCAAGCTAAACTGCTACCTGCTTGTTTAATATGAGTCATGAGTTAACATGAGCCCAACACTCATGAAGCACGTGACATACTGCCATGCTTTACAGTGATTTTAATTAAGCTATTTTTTTTTTTTTTTTTTTTACAATGACAAGTAATGGGCTTTGTGTTTGTTTTTTATTTATTACATGATACTATTTCAAGTTAATCTTCCTTTTTGGCCAATCAGTTCATACATCAGATGTGTATACTTGTTTATTCAGACTTCATTGTGGTTTTACACCTTATTAGACCAAATTTCTCATCAACTATCCAACTACTGCAATGCTTGTTTTTAATCTTCAGGAATCCGGGGCAGCAATGAGTCACATTAAGGTTGACGGGGTAAATATTTGACTGAAATGTTTTTCAAAAACGCACACCTCTTCGTCCAATTTTATCTCAGGAGGTGTAGCCTTGGTGTGTGAGCTGACTAATTCACTAAACCCACAATGACCAACACACAAAAAGCACAGCGCCCAGCAGGAGTAACTGCAGAATCAAGACACTGATGGGGATAACAATGTTTGAAATTGGTCCAGTATTGAGGAACAGCAGTCACTAAATAGCCTGTAATGTAATCGCTGTGGACAACCTGCACCATCAGTTTATATACACCAGAAGTGGTTGTTTTCAAAACTGACATGCTCTGATTGTTGTTAGAAATGAATGTCATCTAAAAGATGTGTGTTATGGCTCAATATCAAGATGATTTTTAAATTCTCAGCTGTTTAGTGCCTGCTGTCTGCAGCGTTCTCCCTCAACACTGGACCAGTTTCAAACATAGCTGCCCCTGTTCGCCACCTGGACACAAAAATATAGGAAAGCAGGGTCCAGGTTGAAAAATACTGAAGTTAACTGACTTAAGTCTAAAACAGGCCTTCACTTGCCAAACAGAACTGGCTCTTCAACAACATTATGTAATTACAATAATGTTATTTTGCTGCCAAACAGTAACAGCTACAGTCCTGGTGCTCTGGTTAACACATTCATGTTTCATTAACAGTTATGTGGCGACAGGTGTGTATGTTTCAGGTATACACTGTTTTTCAGACAGACAGATTGAGTGGGCTGATGAGAGTCAGCTGCAGAGGCTGCATGCCCGGTATAAAGCCCCTCTGGGTGGTAGTCACCGCACTGCAGGAGCCACAGCCAGTGACTCACATGTAATCCAGTCAAAAGCCCAAAAAAGGAAAGAGCCGTGTGCTCTGACACATTTGACTCACACTACAGAATCCACCAGTCTCTGGGGTCGTCGGAGCAAACGCAGCATTTAGTGTGGAGGACTCACACTACCATCACTGAGTGGGCGAGTCACCCTTCCTTTTATCTTCCTCAAGAAGACACGCAGAGCTGTTTCTACAGCGACTGAGCATTAGTGACAGCAAGCATACACAGTTTGGCTCAAGAAATACATTACAGTCAATGTTATGGAAAGAGACTACACTTTATAGTAAAATGACTTTCTTGGCAGGAAGCGATGGAAAAAGCATTTAGACCTGCTTCTGGTGGCAAAAAAAACATCTGTGCACTATAATTAATATCACTCATAGTTGAAATGGGCCTAAAAACTGGTATATTTGCCTTATCACTGTGCACTCTTTAGCCACTCACTGAACAACCAATAAACAGTGAAGCCAACAGATCTACTGTAACTAGACATCAGAGGCCTTGATGGCAGATTCAGTGTGACCCATTTCTGTTTCTAAAGTATGTATCTATAAATGTGCAGGCAACAGAGCTGATCTGTGAAAACTGAGAGCTTTAATGTCAAGACATTAAAGCTTTTTTTCTTATATTTTGAATAAATAAATTGTAATTGTTTCTGTCTTTATACTGCTTTTTGATGTGGAGTTTCCATTTCTTGCTGTTGCTGCATAATCTCCCAGGTTGGGATCAATAAAATAATTCTATTCTATTGACAACAACCGTGATATTTAAATCAAGAAATCATATTAATTGTACACACTTGATAATATTGGTTTTTGAGAGCAATGAGATTTTGCTCCTGTTTTACTCTTTTTCAACTATTGTTGTTTAAAAGTGCTTTATAAACAAAGTTGAGTTGAGTGTATATAATGCAGTGCCTCTTAAAGTATTACATACAGACAGTTACGGTTACAGACTCTCTCTCCATCTCCCTATACTCTACTTACTATCACAGTACTGTCATGAAAATCTATTATCATGACAGTCTGTATAGTTATTATTAAAAAAATGATGGATAAAAAAGGGTTTGTAATTACATAATGTATAGTATACTACTGGTGATTGTGAGCTCATGAAGACTTTTCATACATTCCTGAGAGATTTTTTTTTTTTCATTTTGTTTAGTCTGTTTTAGACTGGGAGGATGATCAAAGTGACGACACAGCGTTGCTCACCTTGTGTGTACGCTGCATCATCAGAGCCCATGCTGAGTCGGCGAGGCTCACTCGGCCTCTCCCTGTGTGGCGACAGCGGGTCTGAGAGATGAAGGGGGTCTGGCTCCACAAAGTGGTGGTCTGAGGGTAGGCTGAGGAGGTTGTTGGGCTCAAAAGTAGGTGAAACGACTCCAGGGGACACAGCTGGGGGTTTGTTGGGAGAAACTGTGATTTTAAAAGTGTATTTGGTGTTGGGCTGCGTCACAACCACTCGTGGAGAGGATGCCGTGCCTCCTCCTCCTAAAGAGGCACGGGACTTTGGTGGATGGTGGTGGATGTAGGCGGGGCCCATGCTCACTTGGCCCCCCAAGTTCCTGGCCCCAGAAGGCCCCTGCAAGGGAGGGTTGGCTGAGATGTAGACTGTGGGGGGGTTCCTACCCCCACTGTCATCGCTGGAGGCATTGGCAGAAATGTAAAACTTGGGTTGGGAGCGGGAGGCGGCTGAGGCCACGACAGCCTCCTCAGAGGGAGTGGTAGCAGCAGTGGGCGGGCTGGCAGAGATGTAAACAGTGGGCTGGCTGCGGCTCAGACCTGGGCCTCCAATGGAGAGAGGGGTGGTGGGGACAGTAGCCACCCCGGTTGAAGACGAGGAAGAGGAAGGGCAGGAGGAGGAGGTGGAGGAGGACCGGGGTCCGCTGCTCGTCCGCAGCACGGCAGTTGTAGTTGTGGAGTTGCTCCTCTGAGGAGATTCAAGTTTGATCTCTATCTGATTCTTCCGTGGGCCAGTGGAGATGTTCTGGATGTTGTACTGGCTGATGGTAGACAGGGAGGTGGGCATGACAGATGAGGAGGAAGAGGAAGAAGAGCATGAAGAGACACCAGAGGAAGACGCCTGGCTCCCAATGGGAAGAATGGAGGGTGCCTGGGGATTTGTGGGGGAGCTGATTGGCATGTAGACGTGCGAGGTCTGGTGGCCCTGGGTCTGGTGCTGTGAGGTATGTGAGGAAGAGACGTGCTGAGGGCCGGACCAGGGGCCGGACAGGGAGGAGGGGTGTGAGATCTGGTAGATCTGCTGCTGGGGCTGGGAGGTGGGGCTGTACTGGGCCCTGCCTCCCTGCTGCTGGTTCTGCCGGGTCGTACCAGACTGGCTGACATAGGGCCTGATGTAGATAGAGTTACCCTGTGGACTGCTGAGGCCCGACTGTGGGCCGCCGTGTATGTGCAAAGAAGTTGGGGTGTTACGGCCCGTCTGGATATTAGGGGCTAGCGTCACGGTAATGGGGTTGAAGCGTGGTGTCTGCTGGACACCCATAGTCGTTCCTTTGACACCCAGAGGGTAGAGTCCAAGGTGTTGTGGAGGCTGTGGTTTGCGTGTGGGCTCCATCACACCAAACACATTGATGCTGGAGGGCACCTGCACTGGGGCTGACTGGGGCTCCTGTTGAAAGAAGTCACTGTTGGGGGCCTGGCCTGTCTGGAGGGGCCCGTCACTCAGGCTGTGGGCCAGAGTCCGACTGCCGTTCATTCTCAGGCCGTCCCGAACAGGGGCCACATGCACATTCTGAGACTGCAGGCCCAGGTTCAGCTGGGTCATGTGATTACGAAGCCTGATGAAGCTGGGGTCGTCAGAAAAGCTGAGATTTCCTTCTTCACTGTACAGGTAGCCCGGACTGACTTGGGACAAGTATTCACAGCAGGCGTCTAGATTGTTGTTGTTCTGAAGGAGAGAGGAAATGAATTTGTTATGAAATAAGAATCCTAAAAGATGCTACCGTTCTGGTTTATGGTATTTAAAGTTTGCTAATAATGCACTTTATCTCCTGATAATGATGCACACAGTTTTGTCAAACTAACAAATAATTAAGGTTTGGGAAACACACCAGCTAAATAAATGGCCTCGTTCATTTGCTGTACTTGCAGTAAGAAAATGAGCTGAGATGAAGCGATGCAATTAATGCTGACTTCAAAATAATTTTGCCTCATGTGTCTCTTAAATTCTTCTTGCGGTCATATTTTTGGATTCATTTATTGCTGTGGTAAACAACAATACTTAGTAGTAGAGCCCAACTGATACTGATATTAATGTCCAAATTTTATTATGGCAATATATTTGCCAAGTTCACAAATTATATACACAAAAAAAGTAATGTAATGGTTTATACACACTTGCTGCTTGTTACTTATTAAAATGTGCTGACAACAGGTATGGTGTGCGTGTGTGGTGGATGTATATATATATGTATAAAAACACACAAAATGTACATATACATGGTGTCAAATGATGAACTTGCCCACCTGCAGAACACACTGGGAGACAACACCCTCTGGGACTTCAGGGAACTTCTGGCGCAGGTCATGCAAAACCTGAATGTCAATCTGGTGGCTTCCCTGGGCCATTCGTATGTTGCCAGGTCAGGACTGCTTGTTCTGTTCAGCACACCGGGGCGTCAGTCATGGCAGCTAAGCGCCTTCATCTTGAACATCTTCTGTATTCAAACAAAGAAAAACAAAGGGAAAACATCTTATGAGAAAGTTCTCTTCATAAGACTTAAAAACAATACACACCAAGAATCCAACCTTCCTCTTGTCCATACTCAGGAGGGAGTCATATGAGCAGCCTGTGTTTTGTTATTATTCAGTCCAAGTAGCCAGTGTGGTCTACAAGACATCCGATTTCATTTTGCCTGGGCGCTGTGAACTTAAGTTCACAGTTCCTCAATAAGAATAAATGGCATTCATTTCAGAAGGCCTCGTCCACACAGAGCTCCTTAATAAAAGAGTAGCAGAGGGAGGAAACCACCTCTGACTGCCCACTGAGAAAACAAGCCTTTCCTACTGATCTTAAGGACAGACGGGGGGAAATCTCCACATAAAGATCTATTGAGCTTCAGTTCTATAAACTGTTTGCCCCTGAATGTCTCACACATAAATCTGAGGAACCACCATTTTTATTCATCCCTTAACCCTAAATTGACCAGAAAGCAGGTAAAATTATGATGAAAATATCAGAAACTCCTCTCAGCTCACCTACTGTTGAGACAAACCATTATCCTGATATAGGTCATTCATATCACAATAATGATCTATCAAATTATATATAAATATAGAAAAAACAGCCGATATAAAACTAAAAATATAAAAACTTTCATGTTTTTATACTCCTGTGTGAATTAAATAACAATCAATAAATTGATAAATGAAAATTAAAGTGTAAAGTAAAAGTGTAGAGAAAGACTAAATAAATATTTCTGGCAACACACCGACTGCATTTACCTGCATGCAAATAATAACAGTGATCAGATGAAGACAACTGTTTGATTTAACCACCCTGTAGGCCTGTAAAGGCCTATTCATACTCAGGTGGAACGGACACAGAGCAGACTCCAAGCATACTCAAAGCGGACGTCCTCAAAGTCTGCGCGCGCAAAGCTCAAATTTTATGACTGCGCTTTTGTATAGTTCAACAGTACCACAATGTGCAGCCTAATGACAATAAAGTTGAAAGAATGAACATTATAACCTTCATGGAGGTAGGGTTATTAGTGAACCATTGGCAAACTGAATGTGTGTTTGAAATGTTGGCTGGTGAGGAACATGAGCAGCTGAGGTGATCGCCGACAGTTGAGCTTGACTGTTTCCTATCCACATTGTATGCATGAGCTACACTCGTAACTGGGAGCTGGCCAAAGCAACTACACCATTTCACTACGAGCCACCTTGCAGCTTCACTGCAGCAGCCAAGGCTTCGCTCAAGACACTTGCAGTTGTCAGACACATGAAACACCCTGTTCTGCTCTATGGTGATCAATGTGTGATGCTGAGTGAAGGAACAAGTGAGAATCCTCTTGACAACAACCCCAACAGAGATGAAAGAAAGTGAATATTGAGCACAGAGAGACTCTAACAGGCATATTCAGTAATGAGCCAAAGTCAAATCTCACTGGCCTCTTATTTCTGCCAAGAAGACAAAGTACTTATCTGAGCAGCTGTGCTTCTGTCTTATCTAAGCTATGAGGATGTGTAATGCCATAACTGAAAAGTCGTAAATCGGCTTTGCACAACTGTAGCTGTAGCTGATAACAGAGGGAGGAGCCATTTGGCTACTGTCAATAGTAGGATGCCAGCTGCAAGGAGGAGCCCAAACTCAGAGAGAGGGACCTGAGGTGCTCAGGACGAAATTGATTGGAGAGCTTGTTCAACTAGCAGAAGGGTAGAAAAAAGAAGATGTTGTTAAGTAATTCTATATCGACAGTACACTATACCAGCTACTTCCTTCGTGCTTTGCCTTGCAGCTCGCAGTAATCCATCTGCTTCCTGTTGGCTACCTGAGGCTGGAGCTGCATGCACACTGAAATCATAACAGAAAATCATGCCATGTAGCAGCGAAACTAAAGCACATTAGGAATGCACCTGTGGTTGAAGCTACTCTCATCAACTGGACTGATAATGGCTGGTCTCTAGTGCTGGTCTCACTTGACCCTGTCAGATGGTTGGTTAGAAAAAGCAGAATTATCTGAGAGTTAAACTGTAAAAATATTTGCAAATGATTAATCAAACTAAAAGTGTAACTACCTGAAGGCCAAACATTGCTGTATTTCACACGCTCAGTGTCAGATTTTGCTCTTCTTTCAATGAAGACCTGATGCTATCGCAGCATCTTTGAGCTCTTCGGGAGCCACCATTGTTTAGAACCATCGGTTAGGGCTGTGCGATATGGATAATATTCTATATCCCGGAATAGCCAAGTTTATATCCTGATAACGATATATATTCCGATATAGTATTTTTTTTCTGATGTGTTTTTAATTTCCATTGTGCTGTCCTCCGTCTCCTCTGCGGCGTAATCCCTTATATGCTTTTATTCTGAAGGCTTATTTTGAGAATGACCGGAAGTCCGGCTATGTTTGTACTGTAGCGTACTTTTACTGTGCAGTTTGGCCACTAACAAAGATGTGTTTTAAGCGATAATAAATAATTCACACGCAACACGACGTCCTCCATGCTGCTTTACCTCTGTTTACTCCCGAGCTACAACTGCTGCAAACCTGTCCTTACGGGTGACGTAAACATGCTACCACAAAGCAGTAGCGTTGCTACGGTTACAGGAGCCGTCATACTATTATGTCTATGCTTCATACAATACGCGTTTTGAACTCGCATGATACATTTGGATTATCCAGCGGCCATTCCGACGTTGAGTTGTACTTTACACGGCGTATCTAAACCACAACCAGAGTAACGTTTATGTTAGCGTAGCAACAGAGCTAATTAAGTAGCTACATGTTAAAATTACGATATAAACAAAAGAGGCTTATATTGTATGGTAGACATTTTTATACCGCATTACGATATATACCGTAATATAGCACAGCTCTACCATCAGTCATCTCACCACACTTAAGCCATGCCCATAGTAGGAGTAGTTCCTCACAGGATGCTGACTGGTTTGATAAGCCAGACACAAACACTGATTATTTGGAACCTGATACGATAGAGATAACATTTAATTCAACTTGATTCATGCGTTTTTCTTACGTTTCATTCTGATTCAATGACTCTGGAAAACCACAGGCTGTACGTTGCCTCCCACAGAGTGTAGGAACGCACAGGCCCGCATGGAAACTTCACTGAGGACACGAGTCTTAACAGAAGAGCTTTTCAAGTTATCACAAAAGCTATGCCACACTGAATCAACGTGATTTCCCACCATATTAATGTCACAAGTCCAACTGAAATGAACTTTAAGATAAACTGCCATTGTGTCATCCTCTGATTTCTGCGTGATACTGTGACATCACAACTATCCAGTTGATGCGTAATTAACGTAAAACCTCTCTAAAGTGAAATTCTGCAGATCCAGAGCACCCCTCCCTTAATGCCTGGATGTCTCCAGAATGGTGAGGCACTAAATGCAACCAGAGGAGAACAGTTTTCATAACTTCCAGCAGACTGAGTCTGCAGAAAATGAACCCTATGAAGTATTCCACTTTTGGAGCCTAATACATCGTCAGTGTACATCTACCTGTTGAAATTACAGGGCTGAAATGAGACCTCCCTGCAGAGAGCCAGAGAGCAGCAGTCCACCATCCAGGCTCTGCTCAGGAGGCTGGGCAGCTCAATGATTGTGGGAAAGGAAATTCACTACTTGGCAGCTGATCCAGTTACAGGTCAACAGTGTGGTTAGATTGTTTCCTGGCTTCGAAAACAAAAAGGTCCGCACCTCTTTACTGTACGTAATTATAGGCCTGCAGCCGGCCCATGTGTGGGGGTGGCTCTGAGGGGGGCAGATTAGTCCTTGCTGTCCCTGGAGAAGCTGGTGGAACAGGGCCTGAGGCAGCGCCGCACTGCCAGCAGAGATACAGACAAAGCTGCTATTGCTGAGGCTGTTCGCCACCGTGCCAAGGCATTGACCCACAGTCCCACATTCATTTCTGGAAGGAGCAGGCCTGCCATGCTCCATCAATGGGCTCATTCACTCTGCCAAAGTGAATGCACCTAAAATGTCCAAATCAATTAAAGCCTAAATAAAATGTAGCCTATAAATAATCAACAGGAGCCTTTGGCAGAGGCCTCAGCCCAGCACCTGGCACTGTGGCCACTGCGATAGCCCACACAAAACTAGCTGGTGTAAACAAAAAGGCTACACATTACTGGGAACAAAAAAGAAAACACAGACACACACACACCACAAAATGTCATACCATTCTCTTTTCAGCATGCAAAGATGACATGCTCTGAATGTGATTGTTTGGGACAGTGCAGTACTCTTCAAACCAAATCTTCCAAGGAATTTGCGGAAATCGTAGTTCAAATGTGATAAACAATGAGTACAGTGGAAACAGCAAGGAACCCATGTGAAACTTCAATCAGAAACATCCTCTGCAGCTTTAAGGAGCAGCCTGGCAGCATTGCATGGAATGTCTAACTGCTGTGTCTTGGTCCAGCAAAATTTAAACAAATAAAAGGGACTAATTGGCAGTGGACGCTGCTGAGGGCTGCTGGCGCACGCCCCAGTCTTCCAAAGATGCAACGGACATGCTTTGTGTGTCTAGTGCACACACTGTCTCATCCACAAGAACTACACATGCCACATTCACATTGCCACTGACACGATTTCCAATCGTCAATGCCTTATTAACCTATATTCATTAATTTGTTTTTGTTTTGTTACGTTATAGCAGCAGGATTTAGACTAATTGTGGACTGTTATGCTGACAGCTCATGTTAAGTAACTCCCCCCAGATTGTTGTTTTAGCAGCGTTCAGTGCACCTGACCAACCCGCTCTATAGTCTCCATCCATGCAGCACCATGCAGCTCCTGGCCAGTGAAAGAGGTGAGAGGTGAGCTACACTATGCACACACTGGCTGTTCCTCATACGAGTTAGTAGAGTTGTCCAATACAGTTATTTATTGAAATTCTCATTACGTCACAGCAGCAATCACTACACCAAATGCACTGACAAAAAAAAGAAAACATCAGGTATGCGTGGCTGCAGAAATAAAATAAGTACCTCCAGTCATTTAATGTAGACCTGTCTACCTGTGCACTCTGACCATGCATATGGCGTCAGAGTCATGACCCTTTTTTCACAGCAAAGCTAATATCTCTAGGAGAGTAATATTATACTGAGTGATACATTTGCAAACCAGAGAGGTTAATGAGTCTGATATTTGCACTGTCAAATGCATAATTTCGTCTGAGAATATAAAGAAAACACTTGTAAAGGATTAGATTCGTTGGACTGCATAATGCTGAAAGCTTAGAGATTGTGTGAGCTGTAATGTTGACTGGTTTCAGCTCTGCAGCAGTAGCGTGGTACACCTCAGACTGCAGCTCACATGGAAAACAAACAGCAGTCCCACAGATACTTTGCCATTCCTTCTTCATTTTTCTCTGAGCTACTCACGTATACTCGTAGATCAAAAGAATTCAACTTGATTCATGCGTTTTTCTTACGTTTCATTCTGATTCAATGACTCTGGAAAACCACAGGCTGTACGTTGCCTCCCACAGAGTGTAGGAACGCACAGGCCCGCATGGAAACTTCACTGAGGAGACGAGTCTTAACAGAAGAGCTTTTCAAGTTATCGCAAAAGCTGTGCCACACTGAATCAAAGTGATTTCCCACCATATTAATGTCACAAGTCCAACTGAAATGAACTTTAAGATAAACTGCCATTGTCTCATCAATGGAAACTTGAAACAGTTGTGCATCTTTCAACAAAACATCCTGAACCTTCATCTTGAAAGGTCAGGCCGAGCTGAGAATAAATCTGGCCCGTTTATGTGCTCAGAATAAATCCACATTACTGGGATGAATACATTTTAGGCAATAACAATTTAAATTCATCATAATAATGACAACTTTGGTAGACAACACATTTACTGTAAGTATGCTAGGCTTGCACATGAGCCCCCACACATGAAGCAGCTCTTTTGTTCCAGGCGATGTCTCCAGAGCAGAAACAAACCACACTTTATGTGCAGAACCTAAATTGCACTCAACTGTGCCATGAAGCTGGGGCCTCACAGCGCACATGGAGCTGGGATCAGCTCTGCAGCACAGCCTGCTCGGCTTTGAGCTGCCCACTTTTTGAAAACAGGGGTTTGAGAGTGTTTGTGTGCAAGTGTGTGTGTGTGTGTGTGTGTGTGTGTGTGTGCAGGAAATCAAAAATTCTTCAGCGCCGCAGCCTGCAGCTGGTGGTTTATTGGAAGCAGGCGAGGGCACCAGCTCCCCAGGTCCACCAACCCTTCCCAAGGCACTGTGGGAAACTGGGAGGTCTTTGAAGCATGGAGGAGCAGGGGGGTATTTATGTAGAAAAGCAATTCAAAAAATATGAAAAAAGGGGTGTATTTAGAAGTAGGTGAAGCTGCTGAGTGTTTTCTACAGCTTGTGTTTCAAGTGTGTGTGAATATGTGATTCGGTTCAGACACCAGTCGACTCCAACCTCCCCCCCTGCTATTTTTTTTGTCCTCCCGCTCCTACTCCCACCTCTTCAACACAAGATTTCTGTGGGCAACTAAGTGCTGAGCTCATCTAGCAGCTTCTTAACGGTACAAATGTGTGTGTGCGTTCGATCACAGAGCCTGACAGCTGCTTTCACCTGCAATCACCTCCACCACAAGCAAAGCATTCTGAGGCCTCTCATCAATTAACAGAGTGATCAAAGGTACAATGAGGCAAAGCTGTTGGCTGAGAGAGAGGTTCCCACCCCTCAAGGGGCTGCACAATAAAGGAGTAAAATAACCAACAATATAGGAGGAAAGGAACAAAATGGACATATGTCTGATTTCTTATTGTGAGTATTTTACCACTGATGCATTTTACACTGCATTACAACTCTTGCTACTGAATGTCTGCCATGACAAACACTCCACTACCTATACATATATATATATATATTAGGCCTCTAACAGTAAAATTTCTGGTTCAGTAGGTTTTGGGTTGTGAAAGCCACAGTTCATTATTTTTCAGTTCGATATGGGCAGAAAGAAAAACTCTCAAAATGTCTTTCATTCATTTATTATGAAGTTTTCAACATTTTTCCCCCCAATTGTTTTAGACAATTGAATATAGAAAAATGGAAACAATATAATCATGTTGCTATAAATCAAATATAAAATAAAACAAAAATATTAATTCAAATAAATGTATTTCAAACATTAGTATTACTTCTTCAATCTCTGCCTTGGTTGACATCATAAAGGGTTTTTAGCCTTATCCCCTCGATGCCTGAAATTATTTGCAATTATATATTGATGCAAATTATCGACAACAGGTATTAATGATAAATTGATTACAAACTAGAGCAAAAGGGTCCTAGATACGTGTTGAATCTGCACAAATCAGCACTGGGGAATACAGACACTATCTGGGCTGCAGTTTGGATCAAAGCAGCTGTGTAGCGTGAATCAATGAGCTGCTATTCCCTATCAGTAACGTGTAGTCTGAGCATGTGATTTTGGTTCAGTGTGCGTTCCTTCAATATGTTTGTGTGGAACTCATGCAGATTTAAAGTTCTGCATCGAACAACATATTCTTCCTGACCTGTTCCTTTTTTATCAACGTACTGTGCCGTTTCAGTGCAGCTGTGTGCTGAACCAACCAGGGCTGGATTTCCCGATAATGACTGATCTTAGTGGCTGCGAATGAACTAACGAGCGATCCTGCAAACATTCTTAAATTCTTTATGTGCATTGCCCAAACATGATTTTAGCGTGAACGCACATGCACTGCTCTTAAGATGTTCTTAGCTCGGATTTAAGGAGCTGTCCACAGCCGTGGTGCCGTTGCATCCAGGGGACAGTGGCAGCTCCATGGAGACAGTGGCTATCCCCTCCGGCCATACCTTTACACCGTTGGCCAACCCACAAAACGCCCGGGAGGAGGCATACAATGAGATGCATCAGGGAGCGAACCATCGGACGCTGTAAGGAGGAGGAGGAGGATCATATCATTCTGTCACTGCCATTTTTGCCCAATGTCTCTGCACAAATCATACCTGTTACATTTTTATTATGCCCATGCACCTGCCCTGTACTAACTTTTTTTTTTTTTTTTAAACCTCTACAATGTCTGTTTTTTTACAATGTCTGCCACTGAAGCACTCCATTCACCTAATGAAGTGCTCACATAAATCACAGCTCAGACGCCCAGCATTTCGTTATCATTGCCTATAACCCTTTTCTGGGTCTAATAACTGATATAATTTCCACCCCTCGCTCACACTACTTTTGTCAGCAGTCAAACTAACATGCCTATTTTATTATCTATTTTTATTAAGTAGCCTATTTTCACTTCACATCCACTAGATTTCCCTACGGAGTCATTCCAGTTACAATCATCTTAGCAGTTTATGATTACATCGGACCTACTTTTCACTCAAAAAATGAACAACACGAAAAATGTTTTTTGAAACGTTTATTAAAAATAATAACTAAGCAATCGCATGTATAGAATGTACAGAAGCCAAATTTGAACTGCTCTAAATTAAACTACATAAGTGTGATTCAGTGAACAGTGCACTTTCTAAAGGGTAAGGTCACAACAGGGTGGTTATACTGACAACTTAGCAAGCACAGGAGGAATACTGCTGCACAGTAGATCATGGCTGGATTTTCATTCCTCAACATTCTTTCTTTATGAATCCAACAGATTTGTTTTTCTATCCATTCAAGTTAGAGAAAATAAGTTGCAAGATGAACATTTATTTCCTCCTGTGAAGAGGGACTAGCTTCAGAAGATGAGACGGAGGGTTGGGGACTGTAAGAGGACACCGAAGCATCCTAACAAATGTCTGTCAAACAAACATCACATAACCACAAAGTCCTTTAAAATCTGACCCACCTCCAAACATGCCCAAAGCACCTTGTCTGTGTGTCAAATGAAAGCCAGCCATCTGCACTCCAGTGATGCCAAGAAGCACAACACCCCAAATCAGACCCTAATGATGATGGTGACTGACTTTGAGATCATTAAGCATTTGGTGCAACATAATCTCACAAAAGTGGTGTTTTCACAACAGCTCAGCATTAGGGTTGTCCTAATACCATGTTTTGGGTTCTGGATGGGCGAGGGTGAACGTTCAAACTTTGCACAGGTGAGTGATACAGCTCCACCTGCAGCACAGTCTCTGCGCTGCTGCAGTCACTGGTAGACCACCATGAGACCACCAGACACCACAAAGCAGCTGCTTTTCGTCCTCCTCTCCTCTGTTTTATGCCTCGGTCCGTCTGTGCTCAGCATCCTCTCTCCTCATCCCTCTGTGAGCACGAGTACCTCAAAATCACATTTGGAGGCTCTCTTCTCCCTTAATTGTCAGCATTTTGAGGCTGATGTTTCTACTAGGCAGTGTCTGACTGAAAGCATGTGCCTAATGCAGCTACTGGAGGCTCTCGATCTTGATTAGTTAAAGAGCATTCATGTTTAAGTACTCTGTTATTTTGCAGCAGACACGTATACGTATACGTATGTGTTTGTGTGTGTGTGTGTGTGTGTGTGTATACATATATACACACTGTCTACTGTCTTATCAGTGTGTTATGCTGCGCTAGTGTTTACAATGAACAGTCAACAGTCAGCCAAACTCCTTTTCATGGGCCAGGAAGGATGAGCGTCCTTGCTCCTTTATTATCTTCCACAGGTTGAGAACAGTGAATTTGAGTGAAACTGGATAAAGCAAGAAAAAGAAAGACGGCATTATATCGCATCCCATATGACTATGATCTACATAGCAACCATGCTAACGTACGGCCGGCGATCCTTGCGCCACTAACGCAATCATATCTCCCCATCAAACATTGTTCAACAAGTTATCAAACGTCACACATACAACATATTAGCAAACAACGATTATGCAACACTTACAGCCATTGCTTTCTGAAGGGATAGTGTGAACCAAAAAGGACACCAGAACACGTAGCGTAAAGAGCAACCTTCCTGTTTCTGCTGTGCCGCATCTTTACGCTTCAAAATAAAGGTCCAATAAATTGTTACAACTCGATTATATGAGTTTGGAGATTGTCTGACAACAAAATCAAAATTCAATTAATTGCACAGCCCTAACATAAGACCTAATAAACGCTGTGTTTATGAAAAGAAGGTCTCTTTTGCTTTTCGTCCATTTCAAACTAATACTTTATCAATGTTCTTGGGTGGATTATTTGTTTGCTGAATTACAGGAAAAGCTTGGACAGATTCAGACAAGATGGTTAATCTAATTTTATCAGCAGGTTTGATAGTTAGTTACGACTGCAGCATTAGTTTCCTTGATTTTTTTTGAACGGAGTTCTGTTTCATGACCTGCCAGCACGTCTCTAGTAACGCATTTTGGACAGTACCGTTACCGTGATGGAAGTTAGCGCATTAACGGCGATTAATCGCATTGACCCACTAATTACATCAGCCCTAATCAAGACATAAATCAGGAGTCACACCTTAATTACATCACAATATTTCAAGAAGTATGAATTTAGCCGAATGGCTGCCGTTGAGTGAGAGGTGGTGCAACAATCCTTTCCAATTGTTTGTAAGGGCCCTCCTCCCCCTGCTTTGCTTTGCTTTCCTTAGGGGCATTATATGTCAGGACCACAGTCTGAGCTTAAAACAAAAACCTCAGCAACATGAAAAGCCTCAATCGAAATCATTCATTTATTGTATGCTTTCTTTCTTTTTCTTTCCAAGAAAAAATGATTTGAAATACAATCTACAATGCAAAAATTAGTAAACAAGACAGAAAGAGCAGTGGTTTCCCTTACATTGTGGAAACATTAATTGCCTGCTGACAAGCCCCAACAGAGACTCTCATTGAGCAGGTATAGAGTATAATCTATAAGCCCAAATCAGGTCTCAGGACAGATGGGTCACATGACAGAGCATATTTTTCCAGCCATAAAACATTCAGCAATGCAGCAGTATCCAAACCACGTGACCATGCTTTCACACCTTATTGGGATAGCGTGCTTGGAGAGAGGCAACAACTTTACTAACTGTTGGCATTCGTTGCAAGTAGTGCATTATTCTTCCAAATACTGCCACAGGCTAAGAAGAGGGTGGAGATTTTACCCAACCAATCCAAGCTGAGAAATCAGGAGTGAAAAACATGAATGCAAACATTTCAAATGGGCATATAAAAGCAGTGGATGCATGTCTGAGTACTTCATATCACAGAATAGCACAGGTGCCTGCCTAGACACTGATTAGCTACTGGCTTTCTGATCTATATTCCTTCACAGCTCAAAGCAACATGCACCAACAACGTGTGGAGTAGCATATAGTGGGAAACGCTGAATGCAGGATGCAGATGAGACAGATTTTGTTGGTGAGCACCAGGAAGGGGTGACCAGACAGACAAAGACTTTTTCCTGTCTTCTGAGAAGGCTGTCATACTAAGAGTCACAAAAAGCCCCTGCCTTTAAACCAGATGCAATGTGCCCACTGCATCTGACAGACTGGCATCTCTTCCAACCACTACATGAAGGTGATGATGTCATAGTTCGCAAAATGTATTTTTAAATGTGATTAAGTCAAGTATGTTTTGTATTTACAAACATTTTCGCTGACAAAACAACAGACAAAGTAATGGTGATGTAACATAAGTAACATTTAGTCTACTAAATGGCTGTAATTCAGTACAATTTTGTGCACTTGTGTTTTGCTTGAGTATTTCCATTTTCTTAATATCAAACTTAATATCTCTACTCTACTAATGTACACGAAAACAGTTTTTACTTCACTGCCTTCATTAGAAAATGTTAGTGAGTAGCTTCATAATGCAAAATAAAAATCAACTAATAAACTACGATGTAACACTGTAATCTAAAACGAAGATGCTAATCCTTTTATTGGAGAAGGTGAAGGCAGAAAATGTTTTGTGTCTTTGATTCATTAAAGTCAGGTGAAATCAAGCTGCTGCCTGACAGGCATCCATACATCATGGCAGGACCAAGGAAGTTGTGGAGTGAAGTTGTTCGTATGAGCAGCAACACCACAGGCCAAATATTCAGCCAGCAGGCATGTTTAGAACCAGTCGTTCTGAATTAAGACCATCTGTGAAAGCCAATGGGTTTGTATGCTGTTTTAGAAATCCATGTTTTTCTCCCAGGCCTGACTCAAGTCTTAGAGTGAGAAAAACTGACCAGACATAACCCAACTGTGAGTAAATTTAGGTTATGGCAGGTCTGTTTGTTTACTTTGCCATAGATTTTGGCACTTAGCCGCCAATCATCGGGAGGACTAACGCTGCCTTCATGTGTTTGTCCAAAGCTCCCATTTACCAGCTGTCAAGTAGTAATTATAAAAGCCACTGTGTTCAGCTTCTGAGTCACAAACACAGAGGATGTCAAGAGAAGTCAAAATAGGTCAGTAAAACATGATTCAGAAAGTTGTGTATTAAAATGCAGCGGGCAGCCAGATCAGTGGTAAAAAGTGCTTCCCTGTGCACATTGATGGCCCAGCTCTGCTTTCACTGATCACAGCAACACTGCACAGTGTGGAGGAGCTTCTAAGTCTATCCACAACAACCAGTCATAGAGTGACTCATGGACATGTGGCAGAGGGAACCTGCTGGCTGCTGCTAAAAACAACCAGGTACCAGCTGAGCTGTTAAGTGGAAGAGAGCATTGCACAAGTAGCCCATAACTACTAACTACTAATTTACCAGCAACTTCATGTCTGTTAAAGTTGACTAAAGTGCCTCTGCCCTTTTCAGAACAACACTGCTCATTTTTTTTTTGCTCTACCACAGACAGCCGCCAATGAATTCAAGGAAACCAAAGTTATGTGAAAACTGATCTGATACCAGTGAGGGTTTGGGATGACATGGACTGCAGCAGGGTGGTGGGCTAAAAAAAGGTTCAGAAACAGTTGGTTCTGATAGATTTTCCGCCAGGAGTTTTTTCTAAGGCTGCTCGGCTTTACTGGCCAGCTGCGTGGCACCAGATCCCTCCACTCCATGATTCACAAATACTGATTATTTATCAGTTTCAGAGCCACGGTTACAACCTCTCATGCTATTTCTGCTGCGGGGCTGCCTCATTAAGCTTGAGCTTGGGAATTCACTGGGTTATCTTTAGCTTAGCATGAAACCCATACAAATCAGGATCTGACAGAAGTCATCAGTTGAAGCTTTAACAGAGTACTAATTATTTAGAAATGCAAATCAGCAATTCTGTACCAATATACCTGGAGGAATAATGGTGTCATCTTCTGCATCTTCCAAGCCCACTTAGCTATAACTAATGACTCATATCAAATAATCAGATGCAAGACTATTCTGTTGAGAGACTGTCTGTGAACTCAAAAGCATGGCTTGGCCGGTTTGCAGTCTGGTCCCTTCACAGCCTACTGTACCTTGTCATTGAGATAACTAAGCTGCATACAAAAAGTTAAGTGGCATAGCTACATTACTACATTATATTAGGTGACTGGGCACATTTGACTTATATGACTATGTGGTATGACTACACTCAGGCACAGGGGGATGGGGAGGAAGAAGCTGAATGCAGACGGAGGAGGGTGTGCTCCAATCACACGTCTTAAAAGCTGTGTCATAAAAGGTGACTGAGTAGCGATCAGTGTGCACTCCAAGATACAATGCATCCAAAATAGAAAAATAAGCAATTTACAAGTAACCTCAATGGGAAATATCAGAATGACACAACAGATAATATATTATACAACATGTATTTACGGGCTATGATAAAGAGGTGCATACTTGACCGATTTATTTTACACCTTTCTGTTCACTTCCTCCACCTCACAGACTCGGCCGGACCAGGATTCAAACCAGTGACCTTCCGGCTCCCTGTGGCTGGAGCTTTGGGTGGCAGCACCGTCTCTCAACACTCACTGCATGGCAATTGAAAACAATGAGGCTGCATTGCACTCAGGCGCTTAGCAATGACATGCCAAGTATGCAGCGGCCAAATCTTCACCCTTTATTGCCTTACGAAATGCACTTACTGTATGTCATCATGCTCTTTGAAGCGCACAGACAGCGGGACATTAACAGCACTTCTGTCTTTGGTCAGCTCATTCCATCAGTTCACTCCACCACTCGTGGTGTTATCGGGTCCTTACACAGGAAAAAAAAACTCTCTTAAGCACATTAAACACACCTCTGACAGGTCCTTATTACAGATGCTGGATTTTGCATTTTGCATAAAGCTAAAATGAATACTTCATTCTGATAACACAAACCTATCGACATCAGATATATTTCTGCCTTTATTGAAAGCATGACGCATTCAAATTCCTCCAGATTGGCTCCGAGCATGACAGAGTTCAGTCAAAGTAACCAGCACAATATGATAATCCTGATAATCCTAATTGTGTTAAGATTATGTGTTGGTGGTGGGGAAGCAGTTATCAATGCATCTCTGTTTAGCATATTGCTGGACATCCATGTGCTTGGCTGTGGAGAAAACCCTCCACCGGAAATGCTTCCCGCAGCTGTTAGGAGTATCATTCTCCACCTTGAGGCCAACGAAAAGACAAATAGCAGCCAGGTCACGTGACTCCTCTGCTGCTGAGATGCCATTCAGTCTTATTCCAGCCCTCTAAAACATTCAAGTCATACTTGTCTCCCTCAGTGGAGTGGGTCATTAATCGTGTGTAGCTATTTTGTCGCTTCGATGCACACTTGTAGCATCTTCCTGCTGCAGTCATGAGAAAAATGACAACAATACACTTCTGAATGAAATAAAAAACTCCCAGGCGGCTCTACATAATGAAGACCATGTGTAAAACTGAATTAAAATATCACTGAAGTACTTCAAGCTCATCAGACAGATGCAGACACAAGCAAAGCACTATCCTGGGGTGTGCAGGACATTTTGTTTGTTATGCACAATATGTTGTGCATGCGTAGTGTAATCCTTCCAAAAATGTATTTCACAAAATAAGCTCTGACCATTGTTTTCTGTTTAAGGGTGAACATTTTGTTACCTCTGGCTCCAAAATCTAAAAGTCAAGTTCACTGAGTAACTTTCTTTTAAGTCCCTTGATTCCCCAATCAAGAGACGCTGCCTAGTAATGGACTTGCATTGTAAATATGACCTAAAAAGCTGTTGTCAAATGCAAAACAATAGAATTTTTAAAACACAATAAAAAATATGATCAATAGTGATTAACTATCAAAATTCTGTGATAAATTGTGATTTAAAAAAGTTAACAGTCCTGAGCATATTTGTGTATAAACAAGACAAGCTAGGCAAACATTCTGAAGTGTCCCTGTGGCTGAAGACAGAGAGGACAGAGGAAAGATGGCAAACACACATAATCCAAAAATTGTATGACTTCTGCTTTAAAGAACCCAAAACTGATACCCAAACAAATGTATAAAGAAGGACAAAGATAGCAGAGTTAATTTTATAAGCGGTGAAGGCAGGTGTAGAAAGAGGATTGAAGGTTTTCTTCTTAGTGAAATGGCTGATGGAATAAAAATGCCTAAAAGTAATAACAATACTGCTTTGTTTTTCTTTGTTCATCATTTGTATCTGATATGTGTTGTGGTATACTGTCAGGTAAAAAAAGTGCAAATGATCAGGGAGGTTACAAGGGCTGTTGGTTTTGTTTTCCATATCAAAATATGGCTTACAAAGTGAGAACTGGAAACCAGACATCTCAGCACCTGCCTGACAACCTGAGTCACTGGCACTGATCAACAACAATAGTTGGTGCTCTATTCGTCGAGGTGAAATTTGCACTATGCAGCAGAAGTTATTGCCAACTTGAAGCCAATTTCAGATCAGTCAATCAGTGGTGCATTGTACTGCAGGATGTACAGCATTACTGTGTGTGTTTCTTTTCCCACACACCCACATTTGCAGCATGTGTGCAGGCAGTGATCAGCAAAGGACAACACAGCGCTGGTTCTGCTTAGACTGGCATCAACAGGTGGTGGAGGTGCCAGCGTTGGACTGGCCTAATACACTGCGCGCATGCACATGCATGCACATGCACGCACACGCACACACACACACGCACGCACACACGCACGCACACACACACCGCTAAGGAATACCACAGCAGACCAACTCTGTTATGACATCTCTAATCAGGAGCGGAGGCAGGCCAGTGGGTTTGAGAGGCCAAAGGGTGCCATGGGGGGGGGCGGCTAAGGCGAATGGGGTGGACTTAGCTAACCCAAGGATACCCCTGAATTGAACCTGTCACTCCACACTGTTGCTTGAAGAAAAGTTTCCATGGATAAGTAAGTGAGAACAGGAAACCATCAGAAACATTTCAAACAAAAGACACTTTGGGAAACTGGGAGAAAGTATTTAGCTTTGATTTGACGACGGTAACTCCTCTCTTTTTTTTACTGGATCGCGTTCTACAGACTTGTCTCTGCATAACAAGAAATCTGATGTTTTTGCACATTGCGGACGTGAGACGTGTGTGTATGTTTGCAATGATGTTGTGCAATCTCAAGTGGAGGGGAAAAAGACTCCCTTCAAAGTATTATGGCAAGGGAGGTTCGTTTTCTTCCCCGGAGCTCAGGTGGTTCTATCCGCGGTGCGAAAGGTTGCAAAACATCTGCAAATATAGGTCCAATTTAACAGACCACTACTGCTGCAAGAATTTCATAGAGACCCACACAGGCAGTTGCCATTGGCAAAGCTACACTGAACCACAACAAACAAAGGCTTTTCAGCTGGGTGGACTCGGCTGTCCACCACACCCTGACAATATGTTTTCAGAGCGAGACAGTGAGAAAGTGCACGAGAGCCCGAGGCCCACGCCATTACTGATAGGACACTGGATCAAAGCCCTTTTCCCATCATTTGCGAGCCCAAAAAACCTGAGAGATGAAAGACCATCAGCAGACTGTGGGAGAAATGATGAAGGACAGAGCGTCCCTGTATGGCATTTACAAAACAGCACAGAATAAGACAAGCGTTTCTGTCCTGCGTCTGCCAGGAGACGATGGAGGGTGTCTGAGGGGATGTGGGGCCAGAACCTGCCCACAGGATAAGCATGGAGTGATAAGACAGCAGCCTGCTATATCCATCGCACAGAAAACAAGCAGCCAACTCACAACATCAATTCCATGGGTGCAATGCAAAACTTTAAGAGTAATATTTAGAATAAAATATGTATCTTCTTTGTGCATGAATACACCAAAGCATATTCCTGGTGTAAAAAACTATTTTGCAATAAACTAGATTCTGAAAGCCCCCCCCCCCCCAACCAACACGCAGGTTCAGGATGTCATGTAAGGTCTGGAAACGCTCTGCAGTCCCAGTGTGCAGCAAAGTATTTCTTTTCACAGCAGAGAAAAGACAGAGAGAGATTGTAATAAAGATTAAAGGGAGGAAACAGGAGACCACACCAAACCAGGCCAAGACCCTTGCAGTGACAGGTACATCATAGAGAAGTAATGGGTTGACCAGTTGCCTGTGTGAGAGAGTGTCTGCTTTTCTCCATGCCTCAATGCCAACAACAGAATCAGTTTATTATGAACTGTGTTGTCTTGTAGCAGCGAACATGACTCTAACCATTTAAACATTACTACTGCACAAAGGTAAGAGCATATCTTTCAAAGAAATGTGCAAACTATGGAGTAAGTTGCATTCATTTCCTGCATTCCTCTTTCTTTATTATGATTCTCTGTAAGGCAAACTGAAGTGGTTCTCAGAGCGATGCACTATGAGAGGAAGTGTTTGCGTCACGCACACACACATCCTGCAGCAGAGTCCATGGTGCACGACTCAGAGGAGCACTGAGGCCAAAGATAACCACTGAACTGCCTTCCTGTGCACTGTCACTCAGGGGGTTGCGTTCAAAAAGCAACCCGGCGTGTTGGAACAGTGCTCCTGCAGAGGTGCAGTGACACGTAACATTAGAAAGGCCAGTGGATTTGTGGATGTAAAAGAAAGACAACAAGCACCTGGAGGCTCGTAATTACAATAAATATCTGATTGCTCGCCTGTTCACCTCATACAGCTCAAACACAACATTTGTGGGGACATAAAATGTGTTTTATAGAATAAAACCTCTATATTCTAAAGACTAATGAACAGTATCAAGAACAGAAACACACACAACTTACAGTACAAGTACACTAAGATGCCATTTCCTAACTGCTTTTGTTTTGTAGTAAACCACACAGAAAACATGCGTCTAACAACAGGAAGTAAACAGGGTCTCTGCAGGCTCAACTGATTGACTGTTAATATGATGCTGTTGTGACAGAATAAAGGGGTAAGGTAATCCCACTGGTCTGCTGCTTCTATTGACCAATAAATCATAAAATCCAAACGACTCAAGCACAGCACTGATCCCACTAACAATGCCTGAGTGTCTCAAGAGCTGTGCTGCTGTCTTTCCAAACATGCCTGTTTAACACACCAGCAGCTCTGGTTCCAATTAGTTTAAATGCTACATCCAAAGGAAGCTGAGAGAGGAGCTCTGCTGCACTTCTTTAATTGATGGCTGTGCTACTATCCTGTTTCATAGTCAAAGTTTCTGCAAAGTAAAGTAGAAAAACACTTCATTAGCATGGAAAGCTGTTCTTTCATTATTCCACAGTGTTGGAGAGAGCGATGTCAATATTGAGTTACTTTATTTAGCCTGTCAATGCATTTAGTGCACATGTTATCCAATGTTGCCTTCAAACAGGTGGTGCTTTTGGTAACACTGTCTAATATAACAATAATTAGTTTCAGAATCTGTTTTTCTTCCATTCATCACTGAAAGAGCAGAAGTTTCAATGACTGTCAGTAATTGCACAAACATCCCATTACAATAAATAAATGTAGGGAGGAGTATTTTAATGGCTGTCACACTTATTCTTCTGAAGATGTATAACAACTAGGGCTGTCGAAATTTGCACACTAATGTGATTAATCAATAGACAGGTGCTGGCAGGTCATGAAGCAGAACTCTATTCAAAAAATCAAGCAAACTAACAACGCATTCATAACTAACGATCAAACACCCTGATAAAATCAGATTAACCATCTTTTCTGAATCTGTCCAAGCGTCTCCTGTAATTCTGTAAATAAATTAACACATCTCTGGCAACGCATTTTAGGTAGTTCAAGTAGAGTTACCGCTGTGAAAATTAGCGCATAAACCAGATTAATCACATTAACACTTTAACTTCGACAGCCCTAATGACAGCGTAACACTGCATGCTGCTCAAGTGAAGCAAAGTGAACAAACCAAGTACGTAAACATAAATGTACAGAATAATGCTAGTTCTGACAGCTTTATGTCACTTCTGTGACTAAAACATGTTGTGGTGAATATCCATCCATCCATCCATTATCTACCGCTTATCCTCATAGGGTCGCGGGGGGGCTGGAGCCTATCCCAGCTGTCTTAGGGTGGAAGGCAGGGTACACCCTGGACAAGTCTCCAGTTCATCGCAGGGCACATAGAGACAGACAACCACTCACACTCACATTCACACCTACAGTCAATTTAAATTAGCCAATTAACCTAATCCCCATGCATGTTTTTGGATGGTGGGAGGAAGCCGGAGTACCCGGAGAGAACCCACGCAGACACGGGGAGAACATGCAAACTCCACACAGAAAGGCCCCGGCCCGGGATTCGAACGGTACCTTCTTGCTGTGAGGCAACAGTGCTAACCACTACATGTGGTGAATATGTCTAATAAATATTGAGCACCAGTAGTGAAGTGTACACCCAGAGGTGTAGTTTTGAAGAAGCTGGCACAGTCATTTTAGAGGAATAGAATAAAAGTCATCAGAGAGGAAACCTATAGTCCAGGTCAAGACCACAGTGGTGGGGGAGGGGTGACATGCACAGAGCCATGTATTTCACTCTTTTCCTGTTCACTGATGCATGCAGCGAGACAGACAACAAGAAGGTAGGCTATAATAACACCTCTGATGGCAGTGTGACACATGGCCAAAGGCCAACAAAGTGGAACTGAATCCCTTGTGTACAGCGTCGCAATAACCCAACTGCCAACAGCAACACCGGGTAAAATTTCACAAGTTTTAAGTCTTAGCCAAAATGTGAGCGATTAGTGATTACACACTAAATCTACACTTTCGTCTTACACTTAGGATGTACAAACAGATGAAGGCTACACAGCGTTGTGACAAATCTATCACCCAAGTATCTTTTACTCAACATGAGAAGACCTCAGTGTTGTTTTTACTTTTCAGTTCTCATCTCAGTGCTTGAACAAACAGGCACATCACAAGAAGAGCCAAAAATATCTATTTTTCTTTTATAAGGAAGCATTTTATGGAGCTAATTTATTCCCTCATTCTGGGAAAGATGGTCTGGTGCGGGCGGAGTTTTTGATTAGGTTTTTATATGAGGACATATATATGAGGAGGACATCTCTGAAATGGCATAGATAACAACAAAGTGAAGCAATGGGAGCGCTGGATGAACACAGATGTGTCTATTAGCAACTCAATAGGCAGCAGGAGCACCACTGCTGTACTGCAGAATTTATTTTTGTCATATATCTCCATGAACTTATCTGGATTACCTAATTTGTGCATTACTGCAACACCTATGCAGTTAGTCAGTTTGGCGTATAAAACTTGGCTTGTCATCACGTCTGCTCAGTAAATGTCTAAGTTATGGTTCAGCACAGAGGCTCAATACCTCTGACTCCAGTCCAGAGAGTAACAGAGCTGTCCACTAATATAACTGGGCAGCAGGCAAATACAGAGCAGCAGGAGGTCTCCCAACCAAACCAAGACCAGGAGCAATTCGGGTTACATGACTACCAGACATTTACACACTACAGTTTCCTTTCACAGGGTTTTGACAGCTTTTAGAAATTAAAGTTCAGCAAATCCCGCAGTTTTTCTAGGTATGGCCTTCTCTAAAATACTTTATTGAAGAAGAATTTTAGTTTTTCTGGTTTTACATTTGTTATTACTGCGATGAGGTGGAGACTTCTCCAGGGTGTACCCTGCCCTCAGCCCTAATACAACTGGGATAGGCTCCAGCCCCCCGCAACCCTATGAGGATAAGCGGTAGATAACGGATGGATGAATACATTTGTTATTAACTCATGTTGTCTAATGTGAGGCAGTTGTTTTTGTTGCGCACAAAAAGCTGAAAATAATCAATTACGATGAAATCATAGGATTATAGGATTAAACCATTTCTTTATTGAATTTACAGAACAATTATTGTGATATATAATTACATATAGTGATAGTAGATTTTGGCCAATGGTAGTTTCACCACTCACCTCAACCCTGATTCCAGCAGCAGCGACAGAGGTTTTTAGTAATAATAAACCAAATGTGGGATACCTGCCCAGCACCAAGTAGCAGACAGACTCAGTTAGTGACCAGCTGGTCAAGAAAGCCAAGCATGTAACAGCTACAGACCTATATGTTACTCACAGACTTGCACATATCAGGTGGCCAGAAGCAACCACCAATGAACGCTTATTCACTGTGTTGTCTGCTGGATGTGTCAAGATGTAATTATAAAGTCAGAATGTGTCATGGCTCTGAGTTGGTCAGCTCGCTGGGGACTTCTTCTGCCTTCAAGTGGCAGAAAAAAAAAATCAGCTCATGCAAGAAAAGCTAAAATGTTCTTGTCAAGAAAGCATAATTGTGGACAATTTGTAAAGCCACGCAAAAGTGACAAAAAGTTGCTGAGTAGGCGATAGCTATAGCTGCAGTCCAGTGTGCAGTGTCAGCCCAGATGCATACAGTTTAACCCTTGAACTGGAGAGAAGCATGAGTAGCATGTGTAATGAGGACTCCATTTAAAGCGGAGCAGTCAGGAGAGTGGGGGGGAGGGGGTTTCTCTTCCTGACAGCCACACACTGGAGTGGGGGAGGGTTAAAAACACCAAGCCCTCTTCCTGAGTCGGCAGCAGTGAGCATAATGGGATGGATCCTTCCCTTCCACCTACTTGATTCCCTGATTCCCATTTGGCATAATGGGTCTGTCTCACCCTGACACTTTTACTGTGCAATAAATAAATATCCTGACAGGTCAGTGAGCAGAGAGCTGCCTGAAAGAACAAGTTATGTCTACACTAAGTCAGAGTCTGCAGAGAAAGAAAGAGAAAGGTAAGCCAATATCGTTTCCTGGGTTAAACTGACTCAAACAACAAGCATTTGTACTCTATCCAGACACACTCATATAGTAATTATCCTTCTTCTTGTGAAAGGGGGAAAACTGCACACCCCCACTCCTCGCTCCAATTGGTGATAAGTTGTTGTGTAAAACTGTGAGTGATAAATCAGGAAACAGGTTTTGTAGGAAAGAAGATTTCAGTATTTGGCACAGATCTTGCAACAACATGCCACAACCTCAGCTTGTTGGAAAAGTTCAAGTGTTAGTATCTCTTGTTTATTGAACTAAAGCAAACACATGGAGTGAGCCCAATTCCTCACCTCTGTCAACAAGCATCCAGGCAAATTTAGGTACAACACTTTTAGGTAAGTTTAGAGCAGAGCTGTGCCCTCACTTCGTTGTGTTGATTTATCCTGTTAGCATACTGTAAATCACATCCAAACAACTCAATTCGGAGCCTGTCCTTGTGTACAAGTGCATGATCTTTCAGATTTAGTGCTTTATCACGCAGGCTGAGTGTTCATTGCAGTCTCCACAGAGTGGCAAACCAGCAATGCTCCTAGAAACATATTTACCCTGCTACAGGCACACATGGTTTCAGTTAGGGGTCTGCACCTATAAACAGTTGGCCATGGCAGCTTATTGGTCAGGAAGTGCAATGTTGACTGCAAGTCAAGACAGGCACAAGCTGCTAATGAGCGATATACACGCTTGTAGTGGAGCTATGATGATAGCAACACAGTTTAGATCGGAGGAGTTTAGAGGGATTTAACAGAGCTGATTCTGAGCTCCAAGCCAGCACACAGGCAGAAAAACCAGTTCACGTCCACTGAAGAGTCAATTCAGTTATATTTATGTACCCCAATATCACAACACCACAGTATAACTTTGCCTCAGAAGGACTCGTTACACACCATCACATGGGTTAAGTAAAAAACAAAAAAACAAAAGAAATCTCACGCAGAGCAACAGAGGGATACCTCTTTCAGCATGCAAAGAAGTGTAACTTTTGTCATGTGTCTAGAATAATCAACTTAATAAAATTACAAAATAGTTAATCCATATAGCAAAAGTGACACATAGAACAGTGTCTGAATTAGAAACCTGAATTATTAAAACACAGTCAGGATGGTTGTACTTTGACTCTGTGATTTCTAACTACATCTTTATTTATACTTTATGTCACAAATTGATTTTGTGTTCAAAGAGCAACTCACGTCTTGGCTGTCAGGTTTAGAATAAAAGCACTGATTGGACATGGGTTGAATACCTGCCAAAGCAGATGATGGTGCCCAATTTCCATGCACAACCAACCATCACACTGACGACCAGCCTCAGTGATACGAAGTGCAGAAACACACCCAGAGGGTTTCACTGTGCCAAACAGACCACCACAAAACAGCCAAACGCTACCACAAGTCTTTATAACCGCACACTGTAATTACGAATAAAATTGACATACCTGTCATTGAACAGTAATAGATGTGTTACATTTAGGTGCAATCAGTGTGGTTAAACACAATTTAGACTTCACTAGTCTTCGTGGGAAATATCTCAAAAGATCTTCTGTGAATCTACTTACTGTTCAGTTTTTAAAATAACTTAATGTTCTGTAAAAACTGCAGACAACCACCATGTCTTTGGTCTAATTACCTGACTCCTGCCTTGACAAACAAACACACAACTTTAAAAGTAGGTCAACCGTTGCAACCAGCAGGAGAGAAAAGTCTAAATGAAGACAGATGAGAAGAAACATCCATCATTTCAACTATACCAAGAATATATACAACAACAACAAATGTCAAAGATCTACCCCTCTTTTTTTACAATTTTCCATCACAACTAACAGGAACATGAGGGTGTCAGAAAGTTATCAGACAGGTGAAGTGACTCACTAAAAACAGCCAAGTGTGTCTCCTCTTGGTCACAGTTGTGCAACAGTTGTGCTCCATTTGCATCGTCTTGTTGTGAAAATGATATATGGAATTAACCTGATGATGCATTCACTGACACACACCTGGTATGTTACTTTTAAGTTCCCATTTTATATCAAAAATAATGCTTCGGTGTTAAAACTAATGCATTAACTGTTATTTAAGGTTTGATTTAAGGTTTGTTTTGGAGAAAATAATCTGCATATGATGTGAAGCTACACTTTCCTGATTTTCATACACGACAATAGTTGCGACGTTTCAAATGGGAGCTCAATGGAAAAACTAGGCTAACATGCACTACAGAACATGTAGCGTCATTTATGCTACAATAAAAGGACTCATAATATGTATTCACACATGTTCCCATTAAAGCAGAATCAAGGAGAAAGTTAACGAGTGTGTTTTCTTAAACTTAGGAGAGGCATTTGCTAACTTGGCCCAGACGACAACAGCCTCCAAACCCCTTAGTCCTAGCTAACTTAGCTAGCTGTTGCTGTGGACAAAAACTTTCCACATCTGAGGAGACTTTTCTCTTCATTTCCTTTCAAACACACTTGGACGGTGTGTAAAAGCGCTTATCGCTCCAGACTCTGCTCTGCTTTTTCATTTCACAGTGACGCTTTTAAAACTGCTTTCTTCCGGCTCTTGCTAACTGGCCAAAGTCTGGTTAACTTACTGTAACTTACCTTTCCGTCTCCGCTGCCGCTCCCCAGGTCGCCTTCAACATCCGAGACCGCCGCCGGACCTCCAGAGGGCCGCGGAGCTGGAAGAAGAGAAGCCGAGAAGAGTCCAGCTACTACCAGGGAGACGAAGAGCCAGCTGCACCGAGGCCCCGGGCCTTGTGCGTCCTCAAAATAGCGTTAGGGGGAGGGATACCGAGCCTCGGCTCTCCGCCGTTTGACAGAGACTCGGGAATAACTTTTTGACAGCTCCTCTTCTTCAGCCCCCCCTCCCCTCAACAGCCCTTCACTTTTCTCTTTTTCCTCACTTCCAGCAGATACGAATCAAAATACTGTCACAGAATATGGCGGCTGTATAAGCAAGCTACTATCGCGAGAGGAAGAGCTGTTTTTCTTTTTTCAGTTTCCCCAAATTGAGCCGTGGGAGGAGAGAGCTGAGGAGTCTGCTGCTGCAGAAGATGCTAGCAAGGACTTAAATTAAGTTTAAAGGTCTCTGGAGTGAAAACTGTGCAAGAGAAGTGGCATAGCTGTCTGTTGATATGTCTTCTTTCCTCACAGACAGGCTGAAGGTCAGAGGTCAGCTACAGCCAGTCACTGGCCCAATCCCAACTGCCCCCTCCACACTAGCCCTTCACCACCGAGTGTCACTCCAAATGAAGTCACACTGGCAGCTGTGGAGGACACTTTATCTGAAGGGGGAAAGTATAAATAAGATGAGCAGGTATGGGACACCCTCCTCGTGGACAAGGGAAGCAGTTGTCGTCATGGCAACAAAAAGATGCCTCTTGTACAGGAGGGGCTACATAATACCACAAATAATTTAAGTGATTCCACAAGCCCAGGACAATTTAACATTTCCAATCAAACAAATGAAGCAATATGAATTTTGCTGCATGTTGTTCTCACACTTTGAGGAGCCAGGATTACAAAATCAAACCAAACATCTGCACAGAGTAAGATTTTCTAATTTTGTCTTTTTATATCTTTCCAAATCACACCTTTACTTTTATTTTCTGTCAGTGTGACAAAGGTGTGAGGGACATACTGGAGATATGTGGAACTTAAGTTTGTATGTTGTTTTCTCCTCCATTTTTTGCTATCACACTTCCTGCTAAAGCCATCATA
The DNA here is from genome assembly GCA_029721515.1 of Synanceia verrucosa. Taxonomy (NCBI): domain Eukaryota; kingdom Metazoa; phylum Chordata; class Actinopteri; order Perciformes; family Synanceiidae; genus Synanceia; species Synanceia verrucosa. The sequence goes on along the minus strand of CM056570.1, from coordinate 11,157,246 downwards.
AGTCTGCATCTTGCTCAGTGGTCCACTCGCCCTCTGCCCCACGTGGTTTGGGACAGTCCTTAATATGGAGGAGCCTTCAACAGAACATGCAAACGGAGGGCTAGTGTGTAGGGGGCAGTTTGGGATTGGCCACTGTGTTACTGAAGGACGCCTTCAGCTGAAAACTGAGCCAATGGTTTGTCCCGATATAACTTTTTCACTTCCAATACAATATTGATATTGCAGAAGACCCTGAAAAATAACCTTATTAAATCCAACTGTGTTTTACTTACAGCAGCATGTAAAAACTGTGAAATGCTTACAGAGAGGAGACCATAGGTTGGTAAAACATGAGCATGTTACTTGTAGTTTTCAAAGTTCAGTGTGTCCCCCAGCTGAAGGATGGATTCATAAAGGTTGAACTGCATCATTCCTCTGAAGTCTGTCATTTCTGAACAATCTTTGTTAAGAAGACTTTGTTTGGAGGCAGCTACAGGTGACACCATGTATTCTGTGCACTGAAGACAAAAAGTGGAGAAAGGTCTGGTCAATAGACAATAAAATAGACTATAGAATCACAGTACTATAGCCTGCCTAACATTAACAAAGTGTTTTAAGGCAAGCCGAAATGGCTGAGCGGCAAAATTTGAAGGGAAAACGATCATGATGTGTTCCCTCATTGGAGAATTGTAGAGGACAAGCTGCAGCAACTGAATGTGCATCAGTGCAAAGTGTGTTTTTACCAGAGCATCTTTATATTCTTCAGCTTTTAATATTAGTGTTCAGTTGTATTTTAGTCACATTGGCAGCATACAGGGAGAGCTGTCTGTCTGTTATTTAATGAGTGTTCACATTTCATGTTTTTCAGAAGGTTAATCTGCTTTACTAAACTGTGCATTATTGCAGAAAAACAGCAGGAGCAAGGGTGTGCCAAAAGTTGAAATTGGCTTAACCTTGAACCAAGTTGTGTTTTTTTTTTTGTGTTGCTCTTTGTGGGTGCAACCCCTCACTATAGACTATAGATTAAAGTAAATGTATTTCTGAATTTCCAGAACAATAACGTAACATAATTGTCCTCATATGGAGACCAGAAAAAAAAAGTTATTCACTTGGGTACATATCAGTATGTAGGAGGAGCTTCCTGGTTAATTACAAAAAAAGAAATTTAGCAATCTCCTGTTAGCCACCTTAGCAGTGCAGCGTTGCAGATGGTGCCTTTAATACAGCTAAAAAATTTGGAGAGGTAAAACCTGCACAAGCCTTGTTTTCCTGCTGGAAAATGGGTATTTAACAATATAATATATTTACATGCTTTGGAGATCCTCTCACTTTTCCTCATCATGAGGCAGACATTTGTGGTTTTGAGTGAGAAGTCTGTCTGCAAACATTGGCTGGATTGTCCTCATTGTGAGCATCTTAGCATTCAGACGTTAGCATTGAGCGAAAAGCATCACTGTGCCTCAATAAATCAACATTTAAATGCAGCATTTTTTTTTATTTTCATGTCTATTCATTCTGTTTCAACCTGGTTTTAGTTATATTTTCTCAAATTTGTTTTTATCTTTCATAATATTGTACTCCAGTCCGTATTTGATGGTATTTATCCATTGAAATAGCAATAACAATTTATTTTTCTCTTTTTAGTGTTGTGCCATTATAAAATATGACAGCAGACATTCAAATCTTTTTTTCAAAAACATCAATCGAAGCTTCAAATGTAAAAAATACATCCAGTATAGCTCTTGTAGGTTCTTAGTCTTGTTTTAAACAAGTTTAGCGTTTGATTTACGTTTTGCTCTATTAAATTTAAAATAGCAGATCGACAGCAAATTCAAACTGAAAAAATACCATAAATACATATATATTTTTAATAATAAATTACTGTGCCTACTTTTTAAATGACATTTTCATTCTGCGTGGACATCATAATGAAATGTCCCATTTAATTTTTAATGACATAATTGGTGTGAAGCTACTTCCCTACTTCTTGCTGCAGTGACCCACATGGAGTGAGTGAGAAAACAGACGCTTGTGGGAACTCTCGTGGAAAAAGGACGGTGCATTTGTTCTGCAGTGAACTGGGTGGAAACATATGGCGTCTCATGTGTCGGCGTAATGCGTGACTCACACACACACAGTCACTCACACACACAAATCGTGGCCCCTGCTATCTTGCGCAGACCGTGACCCCTTGACTCTGGGTTTGAAGCCCGGGGAGCAGAAATCCCCTTCAGAGTGAGCAGCAAACTGACAGCACAGTGCAGCCTCTTATCCTCTGTGACCAGAGCTCTCACACAGTATTCATTACTTTACACAAAGCCTCACACTCTGTGAAGAGCCAGTGGCATGTCAAACCAGTGAATCTGCAAAATAACAAAAAACAAGAATTTTCTGAGACCGAACAGTGCCCAGTGGATGTGGTTGCACTGTATTCCTCCTTTAGCTGTCTAACAAATGGAGGTGGACCAGCTCCATTTCCCTGTGTACCTGCTGTAGACCCAGATCACAAGAATGAGAGTGCAGCCCATCCAAAGCAACATGTGCACGCAACAGCAGCAGCCTGAGAGAAATCAGACACAAAAACCTGCTGTTGTGCTCCAGTGTTGCAACTGGCCACACTCCTCAGATAGAAGGCCGGCCACCCACATTCTTGGCATGGAAAGAGGCCCGTTTCTCACGGTCTGAGGACAGCTTGTCACGGGTCAGCACTTTAGATTTAGCTCTGCAGTGGGTCTCCAGTCATTATTCCCCTCTTAAGTAAACGTCTGAGCTTGTCCTGGCCATTTGGAGCAGGTCATGCAGCCGATCCGGTGCTAACAAGCTCAACTCAGTTTTTAGGACAGGGAGAACAGAGCGAAGGAAGTTATTTAGTTTTCAAACTTACAGATGTGACAGCTTATTTTATTATCAGGATGTGTAATGTTGTAGCTGTAAATTCCAGAAGCACACAAATAAAACTAAATCAAAAGCACATCAGTCTCCAAGAGCAGGAGCACACACATGATAATAGGCTACATCAAGTCAACACACACAATAGACCAGTATATTCAAAAACAACATTTTAGATTTAGATTTGTAAATTTAGACATATTTGTGGTATAGCTTCTTGTTTAGCTTGAGGATAACAGAGGGTGTGCAAGTTGTGTGTTTGTTAAAAAAAAACATGCAATGTATGTGAGTGGAGATTTCTTGGTGAAATATTTTATAGCTTATGTTTAATGGTTCTTTTTTGAGGAGAATAGCTAATCCTCTTGCATACAGAGGCAACAGTATCAGCCTACTTTGACACTGCTCCGTTAACAACTGTTCACAAGGCTCTTCCTCTTAGATCCTGGAAAAAATATATTTTGCGATTAAGGTTTTCATGTGACAGTATAACAGTGAGTAAGCAACAATAGCTACAGCGAGGATAGGCTGCATGGTTTGATGAAACCCTGAAAGATCAAAAAACATATACTTCTGATGATACAATGATATAAACACAGTCTGGCCTGTTTTTATGCAGAGTGGAGAGTTTCTTAAAGAAATGTCAAGGCCTGCTGAGTGTATGCATCAAGTTGTGGTTGATGGCTGTTCTGAGAGCAGACTGGGAGTGAGTGGTGTGATGGCGGAGCTCCAGACACCGATCTCCAACCCTTAAGGTCAAACTGACACTCGGCGGATGGGCCTGGCACTTCTGCACTAGAGCTGCAGGAGATAGAAAGGACACGTGGAGCTGGAGCTCTGCCATCTCTCGTGGAGAAGCAAATATGGTTGCTATCTAACATATTAGAGTGTGGATCAGACATGAGAGGATTTAAACTTAAAGGTGTTTCTCAACTGGTCTCACTTTGGGACCCACAATTTCCCATGGTCCTTAAGTCGCGACCCACTTTTAAAGAATTCAAACCAAGCAAATTCATATTTTATATATAAAAACACTTTAAAGACTCAAATCTTTAAAGGTAATTTATTGAGTAAAGCACATTTCAGAGCACATGAACTAAGGATGACAACTACTAAAGTTGCATATACAGAAAATATCAATGTAATTATCCTCAGTGAATGAAAATCCACATTTCAAATAGCCTGGGTCGTATTTATGCTTTGCCATCTTACCTCCTCTTCGCAACACAAACTGAGTGTCAAGTACTTGGTCAGCAAGTGCCTTACAAAATAAGCTATTTTTCAAAATAAAAGACATGTCAAACATCAGATGCACATTAAATATTTACTTTTTTGATCACCTGTTCGCGACCCACTTTTGGGTCAGGACCCACCAATTGAGAACCACATTTATTTATCCTCTGAAATGTACCATTTCACATACGCTGCAACCAGAAATAAACTGGGACACATTTAGAAACACGTTTAAAGCTGTAAAATGGCATAAATATTGTAGATTTCTGCTTAAGGATATAAAAGACGTGGAAATCTCACTTTTCACGAAATGGGACCTTTAAGGTAATTTTCAATGATTTTACCAGGACACATCTTCACCAGTGGAAACTTATGAACTTTCTCAACAGTATTTTAAACTCCAACCTCGGTCCACACTGAAATATAGCAACACTTATTAAATAGATTATTAAATGAAATTTGTAAGAAAGACATTCATGATCTCCAGCAGTGTCCTGGTGACTGTAGACCATGAGTGATTGATTTTTATTTTCGAGTGAATAAGCCATTCTACTCATTCAGATTCTGTAGTTTGCCACAAACACTCTCTCCACCACAAATGTGAGTGTGAAGAGGAGGAGTAGACCAGGTTATCAGTCCCACACCAGGAAGCCAGCAGAGACAGAGTCAGGGGTGGTGACTGGTACTGTATTACTGTAAAAACACACAACATAGTCAAAAGAACCCCTGAGCAAAGAAAATGTCTTTACAAATGTTAAAAAGGTGTTATATATGCTGTTCTTAAATCACACAAAATGTACTTCTTTAATGTAAAAATCAATATGGGTGTCAGTGTTTTGAAAGGTGCTAATCTCACTTTACATGACAGTGGGCAGAAAATACACCATGCTTCACTACAACTACCCATATTATGTTCACTGGAATCCTAGCAAGTCATTTTTTCTACTCCTACTTTTTACATACTGCACATATATAGTGCTTTTCTTCCTTAATGTACAAAGTGCTTTACAATTGCCCAGTTAACACTCACACTCTGGTGCAACGCTGCAGACAGGAGCAGCTGTGGGTGAATAAGAATCAGAATCAGAATAGTGTTTATTGCCATGTAAGTGAAGAGGTTTCACATTACTAGGAATTTGTCTTGATGATTGGTGCATACATGAAACATAAAAACAAGTTAATAAGAAGCATACATGGGGTAAAAATAAGATAGATAATATAAAGTAAAACAAATCTAAATTAAAATAATACTATACATTGACATTTGAATTTACAAAATATCCAATTTCACAGAACAGTATGTAATGATTATATATGGACACAAAGTAGACAGAAGGTAAACAGTGCAGATTACTGTTTATTATTACAGTTTACAGTATCCTTCACTGCTCTACCTAGCATGATAATCCATATTTTACTTTTTTGTATCCAGTAACAATTACTGTGTCTTCTTATATATATGTGTATCATATATGTACACATATGCATATAACAAGGCATATTGTTTAATGTGGGTCTTGGGCCACGTGTTTTTTTCTGTTATTTAACACCTTAGTATGTTTTGCTGAAATGATGTCGTGTTATGTTTATTTGATGCTGCTTGCATTATGTCATGTTACATCACGTCTTTCTACATCAGTCAGACTCTATTGTGTCATTTTACACTCTGTTAGTCGCACGTACCTGCATATAGGCGTGGCACCAAATACTGTTATGGATAAACACAGGCAAACTAACTCAGCTATTACTTCAAATTAGACCAAAGTGTTTCTTCCCTGCACTAATGGAAACCTCAGGACATGTTTAGAGCCATTTGTCTTGTACAGTGCCGGTATGACAGGCAGTGAAGTGGCAGTTACACACTGTGAAGTGCAGAGAAACCCTGGTCTCTGTCGACTCTTGAATAGCCACTGTAACCTCGCTGCCTGTCAGGGTGAAGGTCCATGTGTGAGGTGCTTGTTCTTCAGTAGCTGACCTGAGCAGCAGCAACATGGAGACAGAGTAGGAAATGGGATCATCTGCATTAACACATTCTGCTGAGCTCTCTCCAAGTCATTAATTTCCTTCAAGTGGTGGCGGTAACACTGCAGGCCGAGTTGTCAATCCAGTGCTTCTGCCAGAACTCACAAAGTTCATGCCAAGTCTCAGCTTGTCTGCACTGGTTTCACTTGTCAACCCACCAGCCCATAAAGAGCGCTGAATGTAGAGCTTACTTGACGCATCTTGTGGAATGTCTTGACTGTGGGTAGAAGTGTTCAAATCATCCCAACACATACACTCCTATGAAAAGAGTGTGTGAGCTTGACCTTATGACACCAGCAGGGTCAGCAGCAGGGGCATGGTGCAGCTGTATCTGCGCTACATGTTGTGTTTGTGATGGGATTTTAAGGTCTTCTGTGCATATGATGGAAAAGTTGGTTTGAAGATTTAGCACTTTAAAGGGTAACTTAAGCATTTTTGAACCTCTCATGTTTGTATGCTGTTGTTTGAAGGTTGTCCAGTATTGAGGGAGAGCAGTGCATACGGCAGCTGCTAAACATGCTCACTGTCAGTTTATACCCACTAAAGACTCGTTTTTGCTAATGACAGGCTTAGATTGATATTAGAAGCATCTAACATTATGGAAAGAACGCAACAGAGAAATAAAACCTGTTTCATGTGACTCATGTGAAGACGTTTACTGTGTTGGAGTGCAGGAAGCATGTAGTTTTAATTGTACAACACAATATTTCAGAACTTGATCAGATGGACCAGATCAAATTGTTGCTGGCTGACACGTACATATCCACTGTGAAGGGCTACATTCCTTTAGTCTGTGAAATTTGTACTTCATGCCATTAATGAATCTAGTAGCTGGGTAGAGCATTTAACATTATATGCAGTTACAAAAGCACAAAAAGTACAGAAAACTTTACCATTTATCTTTTGAGGCGCCTCGTTAAATCAGTTGGGTTTATTTGCTCATAGCATTGATTGATAAAGTTCTGGTTACTGTTTAATTTAACTTTTGTTGCTATTGAGATAGCATGGATGGATTATATTTCTTTATATTTTATTTTATTTTCAAAGGTGTGAACACCAAAGCAAATTTACCTCTGTTATATTGGTGTGGCGAGACAGACATATATCATTATATCAAAACCAAAACTATCTGCATGCCTGTCCACCTGGTACACTTACTGGCTGAGACAAAGTTAAAGTCATTAGACAACACATGGACCTTTATAAATATAACATGACATTTCTAAAGTACTGTCCTGAATGTGCTGTTTTAACAGGACTGATCCTCCAGCAGCAGCATGGTGAACACTCACACTGGGGTGACATCAAGTGGTGAACAGTGACAGCAGCACTTTAAACAATAGCTGCAACAACTTCTGTACACAAGAGAGCCATTCAGACAAAAGAGAGTTTTATTATAATAGAGAATATAAAATAAATATACATTACTTTTTTCTCATTTAACAGTCATTTGTACAGTGAAATTTGGACAAGTTTGCTAAAAGCGGCTAAATAAAGGTTTTCTCTTTTTATTTTCTTGCAGTGAGCTACGGCTGCTTTATCTATAAATGCTATATGAAAAGACAATACATTTAGGCCATATGTATAGTTCAAACCTTAGGTGCTCGCGCACACACACACACACACACACACACACACACACACACACACACACACTAGTATTACTCTCCTTATGGGGACTTTACATTGACTTACATTGATTTCCTAGACACTTTCCTTGACCCTAACCATAACCAGTACCTGCATAATCCTAATCCCAACCCTAACTAAAGTCTAACCTTACATAAACATTAAAGCTCCAAGTCTTCAGCCCAAAAACATAATGGGGACATGCATTTTGTCCCCAGAAGGAAGGTGAGTCCCCACGATGTGACTGTGTGAACAAATTTATGTCCCCATAACGTGAGTAATACTTGTACACACACACACACACACACACACACACACACACACACACACACACACACACAATACAGAGAGCATGTAAAACAGTGGACAGACGCCCAACCTGCAAAGCTTTCTGCTGATGCAGCTCACTGACAGCTTCAGGGACTCGTAGTTTTCTGTCATTCAATTGCTCCCACAGTGGGGGAAAGAACCTCTGGTGGGACTGGGGATTATTGTGACCACGCTTTGTAACACAAGCTCGGTGAACGGCACAAAGGGCACTGAAGGCATTGCAGAAACTGTGATTTGCAGATGGAGTGTCTGTCAGTCTGTACAAACTTTTGAGTGAGGGTGACAATAAGTGCTCATGTTCTCCACTGGAAAAAGACAGGCACATGCAATACTATCAAAAAAGGAGGAAAGGTAGGAGGAGAGCGGCCTAGAGGTGCACTAGGTTTCATATAGGCGTGTCATATAGTCTGTCCATAACTACACACACAGAAGAGCCTCAGAACTTTAGTGTCTAAAGCAAGACATTAAAAAAAACATTAAATACTTCTTTTTATTTACCACTAAATATCTGAACAACAGTGCATTAGAAGACAAATATTGTATCAATATCTCAAAGAGAAATTCTTAAAATGTGTTTTTATGTACAGCATTTCAAAACATACTCGCGCTGCAGTAATGCGGATCTATTAGAAGAGAAAATGGGATCAGATCCTCCGTCAAGATTGTTTGCAGTCTTTAGAGGTGTCAAATGCAATGAACAGAAATAAGACATATATATTTAGCTGCTAGCTTCCACATTGTGTAAATAACAATATGCTACATAGTAATGAGGAAATAAGAGGACATAAATTGACCCATTGAGCTGACAGAGGAGGGGTGGAGATATACAAACAAGGCCAAACAAAAATACAAATAAAAATCCTGAACAAATTCCCATGACATCTTCAGAAGATGAACGACTAAAAAAAAGGCACCGTCCACACAAATAAAGACGTGGATCATTATCATTCCTGTAAAAAAAACAAACTGTGACACTGGAATATTTGTGAGACACAGAGAAGCCAGCGTTTTCATTCCACTGTACATTGAGGTGGCATGAACACATTCAGTAACTAGACATGATTTCATGTGAGCATATAGAGAGGAAATAACCAGAAATATGGTCTAGTGACAGAGATCCGTTTCTATAGCTACGATAGTTAAGGCAGGAGGAAAAGTCCAAAAAGGTGTATTATTCATAGAAGCATGGAAATAATAAATATGACCGTATACTATCCGTATATATGTATTTCTTTACAATAGTTCATTTAGAGTACATTTTAAACTGACACACATGAGCGCCGTCTTGGACTGCTGAACTCTGGATTACACAAGGAATGAATGCACCCTCTGAAATATAATAAAACCTGCCAACTGCAAAACCGAAGCAACCTAGAAGTGAAAGCTTTAGTCTGGGGATTTCATTTTGTCTTTTGCATAGGAGTTGTTTGACAGTAATTTGTCTCCTGCTAATAATACGTGTGACACCCTGCCTTTGTGCTGAGAGGATTATATGTCTTCCTCTACAGCACCCATATGACTTCAAGCTTCAAAAAGGAGGAGAAAACCTTTGAATATAGCTGCTGGTTTTGATCCCCATCAAATAGAAGTAACCAGACTGTCCTGTGAATGTGCCTACACTGAGTGAAAGCAAAGCTCACTGTGAAGAGCTCACTGCCAGAACGCTTCATAACGATACCTGAAGTTTGTCTATAAAGCTGCACGCATCAGTATTCTTCTTATTCTATCATTGACATCTGATCAAATGACTGCCTGTAATCTTAAAGGGAGAAGCTTGTAGTAATAGTGAATGACCGCCCTACTCTCTTTTAGCTCATTGTTTTGGTTTTCAAGGCTGAAAACTGTGGGGTGGGAGGGGTTGATGGACGAGTCAACGATGACTTACTTTAACATCATTTTGTTACGTAACAAGCCAACATATTTTAACCAAGACTACAATCTTGCTGCATGAGAAAAGCTAAAAAGTAGTAAAACTGGATCGGAGGTTTATTCTGTGTTTCCTGTAAACACAATAGGTATTATTATTTTGAAGAGACACCATGGAGGAACAGGAGGAACATCACAGTTCACCACTGATCGAGCTAATTAGCATACAGGTAAAGACCCAAAGATTAATTTTCAGGTGTTGGAGACCAAAGCAGAGCAATAAAGAGAGTGAATATATAGAAACACAACTCCATGTCTACTGGTAGTGAAAAAAGTCATCATTTGTTAATATATATTTATGCACTGATGCAGCTCTAAATATGTGTAAAATACACATGATCCAGTTTTTGTTAGCCAAACACTGAAATTATTAAAAAAAATCACATATCAATTGAATTTCAATTTGTGGAATAAAAATTTGTTTTTTTTTTAAAAATACATTAATGGATTAATGGAACAAAACTCCAGATCGAAGCATCACGATTTAAAATGGATCCTACAAAGTTCATCTGCACATGCATCACATTGCTTTTGCTTTAAAACCCTGAAGTTTTGCAGAATGAAACAGTTTAGATGAAGTGAGCCCACGTGTACTGTCAGTCCACCTGGTGCGGGACAGCAGGACACTGAGGAGACACTCAAGACATTCTGAGAACTAAATGCGAGGTGGGAGACAACATGCGGCTCTTACTGTCTGTCACTGTCTTAGTCTGCATGAGGCTGTTTTCAACATCATGAAAACACAAGTGGAGCTCTGCTGGACACAATAATAATAATAATAACAACCAGTTTTATCCTACAAGTATTCTCGCATGTTCTGATGAAAATTGCTTTAACTCTTGCAACATATTCCACATTATCAAGTTTAATATTTGCAGTTTCTTTAAGTACTCAGTTCTCTTTTCAGCCACAAGGTGTCAATGCTTCCCTATCCCACTGCAGGCCACACATCTGCAGACCACACACAACCCAAGCCCATCCTGCTGTGTCCACGTCTGTATCAGAGCAACGCAGTTACGTTTACAGTTGAGTCATCGGGTGTGTTTTTTAATACAACCTGCATGATGGCCGGTCATGTGACTGAGCAGAACCAGTGAGGATGGAGCTAAAAGGAGGAAGAGGGGTAGAATAAACTGCTAGTGCACTGAGAGCATTCCTGCTTTTTATGCCACATGAGCCAGAATAAAATGTATAAGGGGGGGTCACTGCATTACAGCTATATCAAATAAATATTCATTTGATTTGAGCAACAACCAAAACAACCAGTCTTGTTAAGAGTCTATGAGATTGTTTGTTTGTTTGTTGCTCTAACATTAATATCTAACTCTTGAAACATCTTCAACAAACTTCCACCTGGATCTGGATCACTGAGAACCTTCACTGACATGAGGGGATTTTTGCAGGGAAAAATTCACCAGAATTTAATGTTTTTTGTGTTAAAAAAAAAAAAAAAAGTAACTTGTAAAGTAACTGATAACTTAATCTCTCTCTTAAAGTATTATGTAGTGTTAAATAGAAATGGTCAAGTAAAGCACCCGTACCTGAAAACTGTACTGTCCAGCAACCTGTTAGCTTAGCTTAGCACAAACACTGGAAACACCTAGCCTGGCTCCTTCTGTTTTCAACCTTTATGCTAAGCTAAGCTAACTGACTGTAGCTCTACATTTAGCATAGAGACTTTTGGCAAAAAAGGGAATGTGCATATTTCCCAAAATGTCAAGTGTGAGTGCAGTACTTGAGTAAGTTAACTTAAAAATGACAAACTAGAACAGAATAGGTGTTGGGCACTGATGGTTTACATGAGTGCTTCATCACTGTTGGCATGTATCACAGAACGCACCTGTTATTGTCTTTAAACGTCTCAACCAAATGAGGGTGAGAGGGAGTGGAAGATGGATGAAACTCATCCCACATTTGTCCAAGCTCTTTGCAGATCAGTTCAGCAGGTCAGTGCAGTTCTAGTAAGTAAAAGGATAAACCATGCATAAAAAACACACCGCACACACACACACACACACACACGCACACACACACACACACACACACTCACACTCACAGGGCAACAATGATAACATTAAAACCTTAAAAAAAACAGTCTGACATCAGGCAGTCTCAAGAAGCACATAGGGCGGGCCGTACTGTTAGCTGCCTGCTGTACGTTTATGCCACGTTCATGTTCGGAAACTTTGAAAGCGCTGAGGGTCCTCGATAAGATGGGTGTCACAGCAAAGTGTCCACAGGCAGCGTCCAAACAAGAAAGAGTCCAGAGCTGCTGGCCACTCTGAAACAAGAGGTGTCCAACCCCTTAAAGAGGCTGTCGTCATCAGAGGAAACCAGGCTGCTTCTAATCTAGGTAGTGGAGTCAATCAGAACACACAGACCTTAGATGTGTCTTTCTTTCCCAAATCCAAATCTAGATAAAGACAGATCTAAATATAGAAACCCCAGAATAAGAAGATTAAGTTAAATTGCGCATTTAATACTTCCCTGCAACTGCATCAGCCAAAGTGCTGGTTTTTGTTTGTGTAGAAAGATGCTGCTCTTCAAAGAACAGCTCAAACTTTTCTTTTGATTATCCAGGGTAGCGTCACACTAGAGATGATGCCTTTTGCTCCTGTGCTCCATTTCATCAGACCACTTCCACATGTAACAATATGTACAATGACATCCTCCATCAAGGTAAACTAAGTGACTAAGTGAGGGGAAAAGTCAAATAGTGCTATATAATGTACATATAATGAACACAGCTATGGTTGCTCCTAGTGAGGAACATTGTAAGTGCCATGGTTCTGAGTCTGTGAGCATAATGCCTTCACATCTATCTATTCACCGGCCTGTGACATTGTTTTGGTTCCTATGATTTTTTTTTTGCCTTTACGTTATGGTGCCACAGAAGGCTTGCAGGGCAGAAGTCAAAGGGGCGATGAAAGTTGGAATGATGTAATGTACAGAGGGAGGGATGTCCGACCAGGAAGGAGTGAGCAGGTTGGTTCTGGAGCGACTGGGACTCTCAGAAACGGTGGGTCTGGTGGGAGTACTGGGAACTCTGCTGGGATGATGACGAGTATCCCATGGTGCTCTGGGACTGAGTGGAACCTTGGACGCTGCTTTGGTAACCAAGGCGGGAGCTGGAGTGCTGACAGAACAACAGAGGGAGAGAAAACACAGCAGTGAGGTGTTTTCTTTTGCAACAGTGACATATTCACAGAAAATGAGGCATAAAAGTTTCGGATGACAGGATGAATGAAAAGTCAGGCAGGTTTCCACAACAACTTTCTCACCAGAGTCCAGTTAAAGTGAATGAGATGATGCTGGAGGCTCTTTGGGACTAACAGGGCAGCTGTGCTGAGACACGTGTTTAGTACAGTATATACATCTACAGTATACAGCAGCATACTAACACAGCAGCAGAGGTCACAGGAGTCAGCACACAGCTACACTCAGTGACACTTGATTTCCATCAGTCAGAGATCTGTCATGTTAAGAGCCAAAGAAACAACGCAGTAGGAAACAGGAGTTTGCTGCCAGGCACCACAGTGATTTGCTATCAGCTGTCAGCATGACAATGTGAAACATTCAGTCCTTATCAGTGACCTTACAATACATTACCTTACATTTCCTTTCCTTGTAGAAACACATTTAAAAGGATAGTTGGGGTGTTTTGAAGTGGGGTTGTATGGAGTATTTATCCATGTCACATATCCACAGCTATATACTCTATGCACTCGCCAAAACAGACTACACTGACAAAGGTAAAAGCATAGATATAATAGCTTCAACTCCCAAGCAAGGTGGAATGGTAAAACTATTGTAAATACCAATAAAACAGATATTTATTCTTTTAGGTGTCTAAACATGTTTCAGCAGTACATTACTTTGCTCCAGGGCTGTTCTACTGTCTCTTTCTCTGAACTCCATCTACTATAGTAATACACTGACTACTGAGAAGAACCTCACCCAGCCACGCTGACACCTAAATTATCCCTTTAATGACAATGACGTCCATGTATGTTTACCATGATCTTAGAAATTGGTTGTTGAAAGCTGTGATTGTTGGTTTTAATAGTCAACCAATGTTACGCATGAACTTCAAGTTTATAGTCAAGAAAGGTTAATACTAGGTCAATAAAAAACAGAGATTGAAATACGTGTATACTTACCAGGCAAGATCACAGAAACAGATTTAATGTCCAGTGTCTCTGGAGTTGGACCCATACTGCTATAAACTGATCATTTACTGTAGAAAACATTTTCACCAGCAATGAGTAAAGCTGGACCGGATGACAAGAAGCTGGGAACTCAGTTGAACTCATTACGATTCTACTCTACATTGCATCTGTTGAGGATAATGATTAGAGAGTGGAGCATGCTGGGATAGCCTGAGGACCAGGGATCAATGAGGGGACACTGATAGTGATGGCACGTCCCTCCTGGTATGTTAGCCCACTGCACCGGGTTATTTATACATGTGCTGAGGCCCGACACATATCAGCTGTCTCACACACAGCTTGAGCCAGTGCTATATATACACATATACACCGATGAGGCATAACTTTCTGACCATTCTCTGAGAAGCAGGAAAAATGTTCAAGCGTCTTGACAACAGGAACCAAACAATGACCTCTAGATGACTGGATCAGAGCATCTCCAGAACTGCAGCTCTGGTGGGGTGTTCCTGGTCTGCAGTGGTCAGGATCTATAAAAAATGGTCCAAGGAAGGATCAGTGGTGAACCAGAGACAGGGTCATGAGAGGACAAGGATCATTGATGCAGGTGGGGAGTGAAGGCTGGTCCTGGTGGTCTGATCCAACAGACCAGAGAAGTTAATGCTGCTGAACATAGAAAGGAGTCACATACCACAGCACACCTTCAGGGGCCAGAGGTCAGACGGGGGAGCAACACTATATTAGGTAGGTGCTCATAATGTTATGTCCGATCGGTGCATATACATATATACTCAACAACTAAAGAAATGCAAGTTTTATAAAGTGAACTCTAGTTGTTGCTGTTTGTCTCAGCAGCAATGTGAAAATGCTTGTTTGGACAAAAGGTTGCGCATGAATGGTAACCTGCCGAAAATGCAATTAGTGCGTGTTGTGATGCTGTATTCTGATGGCAAGATTAACAGAGGTGTGGTCGACCCAGACGACTAGAGCACATGGTGTATGAAAGTGGGATCGGCAGTTTTGTTTGTCTACCCAACCTGCATAAAATGGGCAAAATGCTTTTGTAATGATGCTGCGACTGACGCAAATCCAACGTGAACGTGCTGTTGGAATGCTGAGCGCCGGCATGAGTGTGCGAGATGTTGCAAGGGCAATCAACATTCATGAATCAACAATTAGTCGTCTCAGAACCAGATTCAATGCCACGAACAGCACTTCAGATCAGCAGACCATGTGTGACGACCAACATTCAGGATCGCTATATCCGTCTTCACCATCTCAGAGACTGGACACTTCCCGCCACCGTTACTGCTGCTGAGACACCTGGACGTCACCAACCCTGTTATCAGTGCTCAACCAGTGTGCAGGCGGCTCAGAGAGGCTGACCTCCAATACACCTTTTTTGAATAAATTTGATCTTTAGACAGTATTCTTTTTGTGCATTTGTTGAAAGGATGTGATAAACCAAATACTTACTCATGTTTAACACCTTTTATAGGCAGTTTGGGGCTGCATAAAAAAAACTTGTGTTTCTTTTGTTGCTGAGTATATGTATATGTGTAACAACTTTATCAGGCCTGCACATAGTGTAAGGTGTTTACCTCCACTGCTCTAAATTAACAGTATTGCTGATTACCAAAATATTTTAATGTTTCTGTAGTGGTTAATCCAGGCTCAGGCTCTTTAATCCAAATGATATATTTAATTTTCAAATTTACTGTTTTACAAAAAAATAAAATAAAATAAATATCAAAGCACATTTTTTATTATTTTTTGGTTGAGATGTTAAATTACAGTTATGTCCAGTCATTCCTGAACAGAAAAATGTATTTTAGTGGTTCTTTGTTATTCTGGATTAATTTCACTTCTCAGTGAATTCCAGTGTTCTGGCTCAAATCTGGGTCTAAAAAGGCGAATTCAGTTTAAATTCCTCACTCCTGTTCAAAATGGCGAAGAGTAGTGAACTCAGTGAGAGAGAAAGAGTCCAGTTAAAGTGAATGAAATGATTCTGGAGGCTTTTTCAGACTAACAGGACAGCTGTGCTGAGAAATGCGCTCAGTACAGTATATACATCTATATTTGTGATATACATTTTCCTGATAGTGACATCCTCACTTGGCCTCACTAACACAGCAGCAGAGGTCACAGGAGTCAGCACACAGCTACACTTGATTTCCATCAGTCAGAGATCTGTCATGTTAAGAGCCAAAGAAACAACGCAGTAGGAAACAGGAGTTTGCAGCCAGGCACCACAGAGATTTGCTATCAGCTGTCAGCATGACAATGTGAAACATTCAGTCCTTATCAGAGACCCCACAGGCTGCTCTTGTTGTCGGGTACATAACTTTCTCACGGCAGCCAAACATACACAAGACGTACACATCGAGTAGTAGATCACACTGCTGACATTACTTAAAATCTGTTTACATCTAAAGAAATCATCACCACCTGTAGCACCAGCAGGTCATTATCACTAAAGTTCATGTAACAATTCATCCTGATATCACGCCAGACTCAGTCAGTGACCTGCTTTTCCAGCAGAGGACAAAGCGCCTCGATTTTATTCTCTGTCACAACATGGTGTGAAAATGACCTAAAGCAAGAACAGCCATCTATTTACATGCTTTGGATTTGTGCATTAGTGTGTGTATAACACGTTTTTCTGAATTAAGGAGATAAATCTCTAATTCTGTGAAACATTTTCACCAAATGTCGGAAATAACAAGATACCTCAAAATCCCAAGACATGCTCCTATTTAGCTTTTCTCTACCATTTCTTTTTCCCTGTTAAAAGTTATTTTTGGGGAGTTTTTCCTCAGTTGAACATGAGGGGTGTTTGTAAAGGACAGAGGGTGTCATATCCTGTACATGATGTAAAGCCCTCTGAGGATAATTTGTAATTTGTGATAATGGGTGATACAAATAAAATTGACTTGACTTGACCTTGGAGCTCAATTTATGCCCCACCTCTTTAGTTTAAAACTGTTGTCCTATTTCTGCTCGACTTGTGCCTCTTATCAATATTACTGAGTATTCTTAGTTCCTGATGAGTTTGCTGACTTTGAGCACCTCAGGACATTGCAGTTGTTGAGACATAAAGCCTGCTCTGATCTCTCCGGATGATATACGATGCATCTGAAAAAAGTTAAATGACGGCTTGAGACAGTCAAGCAGTTGTGTCTCGCTGGTGTTCACGTCATTCTTCATAGGTTTCTCAGAGA
Organism: Synanceia verrucosa; assembly: GCA_029721515.1. Taxonomy (NCBI): domain Eukaryota; kingdom Metazoa; phylum Chordata; class Actinopteri; order Perciformes; family Synanceiidae; genus Synanceia; species Synanceia verrucosa. The sequence goes on along the minus strand of CM056570.1, from coordinate 11,139,854 downwards.
TGGATTCAATTTAACAGTTTGATCATGTTTGCTTCCATGAAATCCAGATTTTCAAGTAAATGAGTGCTTCTCTTAGAATTTTGATTTTGTGGCTTGTGGTTATTTCAGAAAACAGCAATTTAAGTTTTTCACGAAAATTCAGAGTTACCAAGATAATAATCTTGTGATAATCCAAGTGAGTGCGTTACACTTCTGTATCATAATGCTAGTTTTGCCAGACCAACAGCTCAGAACACAGACACATTACAGCTACATGACATAGAAAAGTAGGAAATCCTCACATTCACAAGCTGGATATATACACTCTTTGGAGTTTTGCAGATAAATGACGTAAATCGTTAATATTCAAAATTGTTGTTGATTCATTTTCTGGATGAATAAAGATAAACTTGCTGAAATCACTGAATGGGTAAATTACATCGTGAGACAAAAAATTGTTATGTTAGCAATGGCACTGACACCTATAACATATGATTTTATAGTCTGCTATTGAAACATATTCTGTATACTACCAGTACATACATTACACACATACACAAATATCCTGTAGGTAAAATAACAGGATTTTCCAGTCAGTTGAATGTCATCACACATGGTGTGCACATTAATGCTTTGCAGGTTAGCTGATAAACTGCAAAAGTGCATTTTGTTAGACTGGTACCTGACATTAACAATGACATTAAGGGCACAAAAACTCTCTGACCTCAGTACAATCGGGAGAAAAAATGAATGCCAAATTTTCTCACCATGCACATCATATCACCCATCCCTATTTCTGCACTATTTTCAGCTGTGCATTAATCCACATTTGGTGCTCTAGTGAGTGTCAGTGGCAGCAGGACAGTGTGTGGGATTGAGTCAGAATAAACTACAGTGTGTGGGATTGAATCAGAATAAACTACAGTGTGTGTGGGATTGAGTCAGAATAAACTACAGTGTGTGGGACTGAGTCAGAATAAACTACAGTGTGTGGGATTGAGTCAGAATAAACTACAGTGTGTGGGATTGAGTCAGAATAAACTACAGTGTGTGGGACTGAGTCAGAATAAACTACAGTGTGTGGGATTGAGTCAGAATAAACTACAGTGTGTGGGGTTGAGTCAGAATAAACTACAGTGTGTGGGACTGAGTCAGAATAAACTACAGTGTGTGGGATTGAGTCAGAATAAACTACAGTGTGTGGGATTGTGCCAGAATAAACTACAGTGTGTGAGCTTGAGTCAGAATAAACTACAGTGTGTGGGATTGAGTCAGAATAAACTACAGTGTGTGGGATTGTGCCAGAATAAACTACAGTGTGTGAGCTTGAGTCAGAATAAACTACAGTGTGTGTGGGGTTGAGTCAGAATAAACTACAGTGTGTGGGCTTGAGTCAGAATAAACTACAATGTGTGGGCTTGAGTCAGAATAAACTACAGTGTGTGTGGGGTTGAGTCAGAATAAACTGCAGTGTGTGGGATTGAGTCAGAATAAACTACAGTGTGTGGGATTGAGTCAGAATAAACTACAGTATGTGGGGTTGAGTCAGAATAAATTACAATGTGTGGAATTAAGTCAGAATAAACTACAGTGTGTGGGGATTTGAGTCGGAATAAACTACAGTGTGTGTGGGATTGAGTCAGAATAAACTACAGTGTGTGGGATTAAGTCAGAATAAACTACAAGGTGTGGGGTTGAGTCAGAATAAACTACAGTGTGTGAGGGGTTGAGTTAGAATAAACTACAGTGTGTGTGGGATTGAGTTAGAATAAACTGCAGTGTCACCCAGTGACACACTATAAAAGAGCATGAATGCCACTAACCTGGTACTCTGACTGTAGCACTCCAGTGCCTGAGGAGGCCCCAGAGGGCCCAATCCGAGGTTTCTTGTTGGGGGGGCCCTGGTCCTGGCCATGTTGTAAACCCCCGCCTGCAGTGGCCCCTGTGGCTCCGGCAGTACCATTGGTTTGGGCCAAGTTCTGCTGAGAGGGGGCCTGCTGGGCTGTGGTCTGTTGCTGGTTCTGGGCCTGAGTCTGACCCGTTGTCTGCTGGTGCTGTTGGGTCTGGTTCTGCAGAAGGAAACACAGTGTGGCTGTAGCACGTGGGTAGAAACAATCTGATTAGAAAACCAAAAAGGAAGTGTGTGTGGGAAACACATTTGTTTGCTTGCTCACTAGTCTTGTTGTTCTACCTTCTATTTGCTCCACTTGTGTATTTTGGCTTTTCTTTCCTGCTGTGCCACTGAGAAGTGGAAACAGCATTATTATAAGGAACATCAAAATAAAGAGAAACTAAGATTGATTGAAAATGAGGAGCGACCTCACAGCCGAAACATTTCGTAACTCGATTAAACGGTTTGTGTGTTCAGACAACGATGGCGACACACATCCTCTTTTTCTGTGATATTCATATATAGTATATTACTAGTACTGAAATATTTCACTCTATCCAAAGGGACCAGCTGAGAGCGTCATGCTGCAGAGTGTGCTGCCAAAAGATGTTTTTGCCCTTTAAGCTTTCCATGTGACTGAACATAGACTCCAGACAGAGAGGTGTAACTTTAACTGAGGTTATTCCAATGAAAATATTTGGCACGTTTATAAGGGGAAACAAATCTTTGGCATAACTATCTGAGATATGAAAGTATTTCACAATATAATATTTCTCTCTGGGATGTATTGGAGTAAATAAAGTGTCATAAAATAGAAATATTTGAGTACTAGTACCTGAAAAATGTGCTAAAGTATTGTACTTAAGTAAACGTAATTAGTTACATTCCACTGCTGGGGCTGAATACTACAGCAGTGAACCATAAAAGCTGGGAAATAAGACCTTGTACTTCTCTAAATGTTCATCACACACTGCTGAAAAACGGCTTTAAAGCCGATGACCTGTAATTTATCATGATAGTCCCAAACCATTCCACAAAAAAAGAGCCTGAATCACAGAGCCAGACCTTCATTTAACACTTTTCATGACCAAATGATCAGCAACTACACTCTTAGAAACACAGGTGCCTCGTCCTCTCTTCCTAATAAGAGATCCCTTTATAAAGTTTCCATCTAACATCCACCTAAAACAAAAAACTAGAACCATCTGTGAAAGAACTGTGCTGTTGTAGGTTACAATAAAAAACACAAATATCATGCAGCATAGTGTTTCAATTTGTGAAAGCTACAGCTGGTAGCTACAAATACATTGTAGTCACATTTGCTCAAACACTCAGCAGTATATACTGTATGATACAGAGAATCTGCCTCCTTTCAGTGCTGCTCATGACATTTACAAGTTTCTACCACTCCCTAAGAAAAACAGCTGATCAATTTTGACTTGGATCAAATGACCCTCCAATTGACCCAGGATTTTATCGACTAGGCCCGCCTGCAGTGTGAAAGGCGTCCAGCGTTGTCCCACTAAATTACCCAGGCTGTCATTGCGAAGCTCCAGGACTGTTGAGCTGCTCTCTCTAATCTCAAAACAGAACAAGGTTTTGGTCCTCCCCCATAAGATCAGTCTTGCCTCTCTCAGAGGCCGATCTCTGAAGGCCGAGATTTTTTTTCAATCAAACAAATCTAATGTGTAGCTACATGATCTTTAATGGAAGCTCATACGTGAATTAGCCCTACGTCATTCTGGGGAAATCCCACCGATCGGGGAATCTTGATGTGAACTGAGCATGTACGACCGTGTTGCTATACAGCTTGTATAGCGACCTGGTACACCTTTTTTATCGTTCATGGCAGCACACTGGTGAGTTTGAGGCCCCATCCACACGACAACGGCACAACAACGCTTGTGAGAACGTTGCCAGAAGTATTTCCGTCTACATGGCAACGTGATAGCGAGTGACAAGGATGTAATAAATATGCCACACCGATAGGTGTCGTTGCAAATTAACACAGAGACCCACGAAAAAGAACGAAAGAATGCAATGAGCATGCACGTTTACTACTGCTTCTGGTCACGTGATGACGTGATGTCATCGTTAGCAACAACGCCGGGTACACACTGCAACTCCGAAATGGCGTTCTCACAGAGGGAGGTCAGACCTGTGACTGCTTGCAGTGTGAAAGCTCCTTAATACAGAACCAAGGAGGGTCGACCCAGGTTAGAAAATCCTGCGTCGAACCGCTAATTTCAGTGCGATAGCGGTATAAAGCAGCTGTCAATCACTGCTCATGAAGCTAGTGAAACTGTCAAACTATTCACAGCTGCATTAGAGCAGTAAAAGGAGGCAGAGTAACCTGGTTTTGAGCAAATGAGACAAAATGATATTAAGTTACCAACTGTTGTGTTAGCATGATGGAGGTTCCTACCAAGATCTAGATTGACAGTATACAATATATATTATTACCTTTTCTGTTTTCTCCTCTGGCTCATCTTCGTTTAGAAACTCTCGTTTTGGGTAGGGGATCTGACACCCAGCAAACACACTAGAGGCAACCCCAGAGAAGCAATGTTAATGTTCCTGCATTAACACAACGTACCACTGTGACCATATGATAAATCAAGGGAAGGCAGGTTGTTAAAGAGCAAATTTCTCATACTTAAAGGGGTAAATCACTGTGGGCCGGTTTGCCTCTCAAGACAAAGGTAAAGTTTACTAAGGCTCACTCAGTGGTTGGTAATGGGTCCTCCAGGAAGTACGGGTCCTGCAGCGCCTGCTCTGATGTGATTCTTTTGGTGGGATCCATGGTGAGAAGTTTCTGGAGCTGGAGACAGAGAAGAAGACCTCAGGAATATTTTTACAGGTCCATATATGCAGAGCTCCAACATAAAGTGTATGAGGACATGTACTGTATCGTTTTGGCTCTATTCAAAGCAGTGTGGCACTCCTGGCCCTCTTTATGAATGGCTACTCTAAAGCAAGAACCCCTTATAGACAGTTGAGACTTCTTCTTAACGGTCACATATAATGGATTTAAGACAATAATTTTCTCATTTTTCATTTCCAATTTGTTGTTCTAGTCATGTAGTCTGACAGTCAGCCTGTCATGACTCGTAATCTTGTTGGTCCATAAGTTAAGTCACTGCTTTTTATTGTGTTCAGTCATGTTGTCTTGTCATTTCCTGTTTTATTTTGTATTGTTTCTCTCTTGTTTCCAGCCACTTCACTTCCTGCCCTCCTGTTCTTCGGTGTCTGATGATTGTCTGCCCCCTTGATTGTTTCCAGCTTTGTCCTCTTATCTTGTGTATAAATAATCTACATCTTCCCCTGTTCTATGCCAGTTCGTCTTGTTCCATGTCAACCAGCCTATCAAGTCCATGATTATGTTGCTGTTCATGTTAATCCACAGTTTGCCTCTGCTAAAGGTGAATCCTTTTCATGTATTACTTTGTCCTGTCAGTTTTTCATTTGTACTTTGTAGAGTTAGGTTTTTGTCTGCTACCTTTGTTAGTTCCCTCACTTCAGACAAGTTTTATAGTTAGTCATTAGTTATGTTAATTTTTCCACCTTGCCAGTCAAGTGATCTTTTGTTTGTAGAGATTAAAATACAGACCTTTTTGTGATTCTGGGTTCTTTCATGTCGTGCCTGAGTTCAAACAAAGTACTGCCTGAAGGGATTCAGTTTCAATATGACTCCAAAGAAACTGAAATAAAATCCTGGCATGTATTTACTGTGAGGTTTAGATTTCATGATTGTTGTTGGCATATCTTGAGTAGTTGTTGGAGCAGCTGCCTCTGGGTCTTTACTACAGGTCTCTGTGTTACATCATCTACTGCAGGCTGTCTCATTTTCACCACCTCCTATAAGTCAATGTTAAGACATGTCTCAGCATCTACCTTTGTGCAAACCATCCACTCTTTATGCTTAAGCATTGCTCTGATGACACGTTTACTAATTTATTGATTTAGCTCCCCTAATATCACTATAGTCTGTCTCTATGTGTCCTGTGATGAACTGGAGACTTGTCCAGGGTGTACCCTGCCTTTCACCCTAAGACAGCTGGGATAGGCTCCAGCCCCCCCACGACCCTGTGTGAGGATAAGTGGTGTAAAATGGATGGATGGATGGATAATATCAGCCACCACAGCCTCTGCTGATTTACCTGTCAATTTCTGACAGCAGGACTAGAAGTATGAACCAGTCTTTTTACTCTGTTTTTAGGAATAAAACTTGGTCACAAACAGAGCAGAACGTAATTAGCTTGTGCACATGATCAAATCATAATATCAACACACTTTTGAAACTGTTCTCGAGTCATAACACTCTATAAGGTAATACAGACTGCTAAAATACTGTATAAAACATGCATACAAATGTTTCTCATAAAGAAATTGAAAATTTGATTACTTAGATCTGAGCAGCTGGTCTTGAGTCAGTACCTACCAACAGGAACACTTTGCTGTCTGGTTTGACCTTATGCTTCTCCATGTATTTGATTAAGCTGCTGTTTGCATACCTGATAGATGAGAAAACATCAACCATTAAAACTGCATTTGTTTTGTTGGTCTATGAGTTTCGGATCATCACTGCATCCACTCACGTTGTCCTCCTGAAGTCTTTCTGCAGTGTTGGGTACTCTGGCATCTTCCGAATGTCTTCCCAGTCCTTATCTGTGGAATACAAAAGACATACAACCATGCTCTTACTTCCATTTATTGTTTTGGAAGTGGATATCTCTTCAGCATTTTGCACATTATAACTGAGGCTTGTGTTTGACACTGCTTAATTCTGAGGACAGCTAATGATGTCTGAATCTAGACTGTGAGGAACCGGCTCGCTCAGCTCTGACTGCTCTGATCTGTGTAGTGGTCATACGCAGTGAAAAAGGCTTTTACTTCTTTGGTGTTACTCTTCATTATATCATAACAGCACTATGTGATGTCAGACATTGAGAAAGAGAGTCAGGAAAAAGCAGAGACATACAGTAGTTTACCACAGTAAACTCATCAAGGCTATGAATAATGTGAACACAGTTAACTGTGCTAACACCTGAAAGGGTTAGTTTGGATTTTTGATGTAAAATATATAATCTATATAATATATAAATATATAATATAATAAATGTAATCCTGTATTCTTCAAGCTAAAATTACTGTTTATGTGAATGGAGTCTTGTGGCTTTAATAGATGCAAGCAGCTGTGGACAGGAGCAAAATAAATCAGCGTACACTATATTTTGAATATATCCACCGCTTTACTTCATTAGACAGTCTTGTCCAACTGGGAAGAAGTTATATCACTGTATCCAAAGCCACCAGACCAGACTCCATACAGAAAAACAGAAATTATACCTTAAACACCAGTATGCTGGTTTCTGTACACACAAATTGTGTTTGTTTCCAGGCACCTTTAAAGCAAGAACCTTTGTGTCATTACTGTAAGCCATTAAGGAGCACAAAGGGACCCAGAAGAAGTTTGTGTAGTTGTTGTTGTTGTTGTGAGTATTGTGTGCAGACCTGCGGGGAAACCCATCACGCTGAATATCCTGTCCAGCTGGTCATGGTGGAAAGGGTTACTGGTCTTGATGTCTTCCTGGCGACAGTGAAAGATGGGCTCGGATGTTAGCAGCTCCGCAAAGATGCAGCCAATAGCCCAAATATCTGGTACAGATACGTACACACACACACACACACACACACACACACACACACACACATTATTTTATGTATTTTCACTATATTGTCCCCTGGTTTTTGAAAAATAAGTATGTTGAGATTATTTGACAAATAATGATAAAATGACATGCTGGCATTGGACTAGAGGTCAACTAATCTGAAGCAGAAAGGCCAATTTTTTTTTAATTTTTCCATTTCCAATTTGTTGTTCTCCTCATGTAGTCACCATTTTTGTTCATTATGTTCAGTCATGTTGTCTTGTCATTTCCTCATGCTGTCTTGTCATGATTATGTTGCAGTTCATAGAAAACATGAACAAGGTGTGTGCTGTCATCAAGTATCAAATAGAATTGCTCCAAGGACAATGAAGATATGACACTGAGAGCAGCCAGGCGAATGTCCTGACTATTTCATTTTTCACACCTGATAACATTTCAATAGAATAAAGTTTATTTGGGTATAAGAAAGCTTCATCAAGTCAGTCTCCCATTCATTGTCTGAGACTTACTTCTCAAAACAACTTGACGTCATGAGAGTCGACACACCTGTTTCATATCAGTTGAGACAACAGATCATATCAACACACAGATCTTAACAGAGAGGAATGTGTGTACTGACAATGAGATCTTGGTTGACAGACATTAAGAATAATCATGATGACAACTACTCCTACACTGCTTCAAACAGTCAGAGACTCACCAATAGCTTTGGTGTAGTGCCGGGCCCCCAGCAGCAGCTCAGGGGCCCTGTACCAGAAAGTCACCACCACAGGGTCGAGGTCCGCCAGCGGCTTGAGGGGAGAGTTGAAGAGTCTGGCGAAACCCATATCGGCTACAGGAGGAATGTAGAGATGACAGAGGAGGTAGCATAAACATGATCACATATATATATATATATATATATATATATATATATATATATTTATATTTATATACTAAACCCATATCGGCTACAGGAGGAATGTAGAGATGACAGAGGAGGTAGCATAAACATGATCACATATATATATATATATATATATATATATATATTTATATTTATATACTAAGAGGCATTAAAAATGCAACAAAGTCAATGTAAAATAAAATTGGATACAACTACTTTGTATACAAAAAATGTTTTGTTTACTACCACTCCTGGCTATTCAAACTATGGAGCCACATTTTTCAGCTCAAACAATAAATTAACGTGGCAGACGGTACCAATCCCTGTTTTTGCATGTGTGATTCGTTAGGACATTGTTTGAAAGCTTTCACTGAGTTCTTTTGGTGATTTGAGCTCAACTGGTCAAGGCTTTAAAAACCCGGAGGAAAAATGCAAGCTGTCACAGACGGTCACCATGCCACGCTTAGCAGCAAACATGAGGGAACAGGCCATTGGTATGCTGAGATCCAGAATGACCAAAGTGAGGGTAGCCAGGCATTTTGGCGTCCACAGATGTCCATGTCGATTCATTTTTCTATTGTTGCTTTTGTTCGTTCATGTTCAGTATCATACCAAGTGAAGTCGCCCAATAAACTATGAAAATTCAAATTAATATCGAAAAAATACAATGTTGCTTTTTTAATGCCTCTTAGTGTGTGTGTGTGTGTGTGTATATATATATATAGATAATGGTAGATAATGGATGGATGTATATATATATATATATATATATATATATATATATATATATATATATACATCCATCCATTATCTACCGCTTATCCTCATAGGGTCGCGGATATATATATATATCTCAAAGACATAAAACAGCTAAAATGGAGCCTGAAGTGGCAGCCTTGTGAGTAATGACACTGAAACAATAAGTTACAAAAAACTATTCCTGTGTGCTGTACAGTGGTTATAAATAGACTCCAGCATTGCAGCATTACCCTTCAACAGTCCCCTGACCAGCTGGCTTATGCAACAGATCTGAGCTCCCTGTCAACCTATCAGCCAGAAGGTTAAACACTGCAGCTGCAGGACACTCAAACAAGTCAACAGCCTCACTGATCTATTGCCATGGTGAGCATGGTGTCGTGTCAGGTTTGGTTAAGTTCAACATTTTTGTCTCATACATTTATGAAGTCGTGTCATTTCCTGTTTTATTTTGTAGTAACTCTGTTTCTCTCTCATTTCAGATTCTTTTACTTCCTGTCCTGCTGTGTTCCTGTGTCTGTCGCCCCTTTCACACTGCACATAAATGCGGCATCGACTGCAGCATTCGGGTCAAACAACCCTCCAATCAACCTGGTAGTTTTATCGGCTCGACTCGGCTGCAGTGTGAAAGGCGACCTGCATCAACCTGCTAGTGTACTTGTTGATGCCAGCTCATCCTGCTTCAGTCCCAGGGCAGCCTGTCAGGCTGTCAAGTGTGAAGCTCCAGAGCTGCTCAATTGTAAGATCAGTATTCCTGTTGATCTCTGATCTCTAATGGCCAGAGATTTTTTTTTCAATCAAACAAATCAAATGTGTAGCGCATGTGTGATTTAGTCCTACCTCATTCTTGGGAAATCCCACCGATCGGGGAATCCTGTTGTGAACTAAGCCACTGTGTTTATACCATAGAGTGTAACACAGCTGGTATAGCGATCTGGTACATCTTTTTATTGAGCATGACAGTATGCATTAGCACTTGGATATTTTCCACTCTGCGCTTGGTTTGTACACTTTGCAAAAAGGACAAAATCGCAACACAGGAAACAACAACATTAATATGCAACTCGCTAATGTCCATGCTGTCCATTGTTTACCTCTCAGTGTTCTTGTGCACTGAAATCTGTAATGATGATGTCAACGTGATGACATATGCCCTGCTTCTACAAATAAAGACTTTTATTTTGAAACTTCCAGGTCTCGAATTGTGCTGTTGGATTCTCAGCCAGAAAATGGAACCGTCACACGTGGTATCTATAATTTGTAGGATTTCCTTACCGATTTTAACTCTTCCTCGTTCAGGACCTTCTCCCATCACCAGGATGTTTGCTGGTTTCTGCAGGAGACAGACAAATGTTAAATACTGTGTATAATGCAAACTATTTCACGCTCACTTTCCATTAACTAGTGCTACACTTCTAGTACAACACATTTAGAAATATCTACAATTTTATCAGTGATTCTCTTTTCCAAAATAATAAGTCAAATGTTGAGTGTGTTTGTGTTGACTGGCTTGCGCTGGCTGTCCGGTTAGTCACTGAACCACATGAGTGTGTCAGCCATTTTGTGAAAGTGCACATAAAACTCTGTGACAGCCCACACAAACACATGCAAGCCCCTTTGCCATGAACATCTGGTTCTGGGTGAGGAATGTGTAACAAACAAAAACATAGTTGTGAGAGTACACTGTGATTGTGCTTGCTGACCTAAATGAAAGAGAAAAACATGCTTTTTATCAAAAAATTTAAAGGTGCAGTGTGTAAGCTCTGGCCACACGCTGTAAACACAGAAGAGCCGCATTTTATCTCTACTACTGGGTCCAAAAAATACACATGATTTACAACTACTCAGGCTGTTCTCATACATTCACCATCTGTGTCTGTATCTACAAAAAGTAAAAAACAAAAACATTAAATCCCATATACAGTATGTATATACATCATCACATATATGCATCAATCACACAATTACACTTCCTACATGTAATTAAGGGTTAGAGGTACTATGTTGTTATACACTGAATTGACAGCAAACATGCACTCACACTGCTGTGCATTGAATCAGATGGAAACATACAGTCATAGTCAAAAGTTTACATACACTTGTAAAGAACATGATGTCATGGCTCTCTTGAGTTTCCAGTTATTTCTACAACTCTGATTTTTCTCTGATAGAATGATTGGAACAGATACTTCTTTGTCACAAAAAAAAACATTCATGAAGTTTGTTTTTTGTTATGATTTTATTATGGGTCAACTGAAAATGTGACCAAATCTGCTGGGTCAAAAATATACATACAGTAATGCTAATATTTGGTTACATGTCCCTTGGTCATTTTCACTTAAATTAGGTGCTTTTGGTAGCCATCCACAAGCTTCTGGTTGAATCTTTGACCACTCCTCTTGACAGAATTGGTGCAGTTCAGTTAAATTTGTTGGCTTTATGACATGGACTTGTTTCTTCAGCATTGTCCACATGTTCTCAATGGGGTTTAAGTCAGGCCATTCTAAAACCTTAATTCTAGCCTGATTTAGCCATTCCATTACCACTTTTGATGTGTGTTTGGGATCTGCGCCCAAGACCCAACCTTCAGGCTGATGATTTTAGGTTATCTTGAAGAATTTGAAGGTAATCCCCTTTCTTCATTATCCCATTTACTCTCTGTAAAGCACCAGCTCCTTTGGCAGCAAAACAGTCCCACAGCATAATACTACCACCACGCTTGATGGTAGGCATGGTGTTAAAGGCCTCACCTTTTCTCCTCCAAACATATTGTTGGGCATTGTGGCCAAACAGATCGATTTTTGTTTCATCTGACCACAGAACTTTCCTCCAGAAGGTCTTATCTTTGTCCATGTGATCAGCAGCAAACTTCAGTCGAGCCTTAAGGTGCCACTTTTGGATCAAGGGCTTCCTTCTTTCACGGCAGCCTCTCAGTCCATAGTGATGTAAAACACACTTGACTGTGGACACTGTCACCTGTGTTCCAGCAGCTTCTAATTCTCGGCAGATGTGCTTGTTGGTGGTTCTCGGTTTACTCTTCACCCTCTGACCAATTTTCTCTCAGCAGCAGGTGATAGCTTGCATTTTCTTCCTGATCGTGGCAGTGACAAAACAGTGCCATGCACTTTATACTTACAAACAATTGTTTGCACTGTTGCTCTTGGGACCTGCAGCTGCTTTGAAATTTCAGTTCTCTGCTGAGCTCCTTCGACTTTCCCATTGTTGCGTTTGTATCCAATGAGCCCTATTTAAATGGCCTCAGAGAAGTCACCAGCTGAAGTCACTCACCACGGCTGAATTACTAAATAATGCTGAACAGCCTTAATTGTCAACTACAAACATGAAGTGTGTCCTCTACATTTAACCCATCCCGTAAAGGAGCAGTGGGCTGCTATAGTTGCCCTATAATGCAGTAGGATGCAGTACCTGCTTCTTTTAAAATAGTCTGTCAATCCTCTCTGGGTATCTCTGTGAACGTGAACCCTCTGGCACAGTAGATTCAGATCTGTCTGGCAAACACGTCTTGTTACTATAGAAACAGTGCCAATAATGAGGTCTATTATTCACGCCCACAACACGACATGCTGCGATGGGCAAACACAAAGACAAACGTCTCTTAAAAGGCCAGAGGAGTTCAAGCTCAGAGGTTTCTCAGGCCTATCTTAATTAACATGCTCAGCCTGAACATATTCATATTGGCTCTTTTGAAAACAGTTATTAGCTCTTGAATTTTCTGTAAAAGACCTGAGTGAGTGTTAGTGCCTCTTCAAAATGCAAAGTGAGCATGCAACATAACAGCTGAGGAAAAGAAATGACTTTTATAATGAAATAAATAAGTAAAAAAAAAGATATAAATGGAACAGAACAAGCAAAATTACAGTGTAACATCATGATAACACAACAACATATAAATATAACAAATATTGTTTGTGGAGTTCAAAAGGGCAAATATATAGTGTTATTCTGAAATATGCACAAAATTGTTTTTATGCCCTAAAATTAAAATGCCCTTTTGAATTCATCCAGTGAAATCAATCAGTTACAGCTGGTTAGTTTCAGAAATGGATCATGAACCAAGGGAAAATAAACACTCTCCATCACACTGAGGACGGGTAAACTCAACCCTTAGGGACATACCCCCCTTTTATAAAACCATCTACATCTTTGTCACAAAAACTGGGGCAGTTCAGAAGCCAGAGGCATGCTTATACAACAGTTTGGGCAACTTAATAAACAGGATGTCCAATAACCAAAAGGTCACAGCCAACAGGACCATTAACAATCCCAACCCACCAGTGTCACGATGATGCCCTATCTCTATAGATCCCTTAACAGCTGACATTATGATTATGTCACATTGCAGCTGGAGACAAGAAGGAACGACTGGATGCAAACACAATTTTACATTACATACACATTCAAATGAACTGAGGTAGGTACAATCTACAACCTAGACAGGAAGACAATACATTGCTAATAAGTTAGAATTCTTCTAACCATAAAAAATATCAGAGGGGTGTATATAAAATAGTAGAAAAAAATGTAGATAAATGTTGCTAATAGGCTAAACTATTAGGAGATGAAGCTAAACATTTGCTAATAGGATAACTATTAGAGATATGTAGCTAAATGATGCTAATAGGCTAAACTATCAGAGAGATGTAGCTAAAACGATGCCAATAGACTAAACTATTAGAGGGCTGTAGCTAAAATGCTGCTAATAGGCTAAACTATTAGAGAGCTGGAGCTAAAATGTTGCTAATAGGCTAACTATTAAAGAGACGAAGCTAAAATGTTGCTAATAGGCTAACTATTAAAGAGATGAAGCTAAAATGCTGCTAATAGGCTAAACTATTAGAGAGCTGTAGCTAAAAAGCTGCTAATAGGCTAAACTATTAGAGAGCTGGAGCTAAAATGTTGCTAATAGGCTAACTATTAAAGAGACGAAGCTAAAATGTTGCTAATAGGCTAAACTATTAGGAGATGAAGCTAAATGTTGCTAATAGGCTAAACTATTAGGAGATGAAGCTAAAATGTTGCTAATAGGCTAAACTATCAAAGAGATGTAGCTAAAATGTTGCTAATAGGCTAAACTATTAAAGAGATGACGCTAAAATGTTGCTAATAGGCTAAACTATTAGGAGATGAAGCTAAAATGTTGCTAATAGGCTAAACTATTAGGAGATGAAGCTAAAATATTGCTAATAGGCTAAACTATCGGAGCGATGTAGCTAAAATGTTGCTAATAGGCTAAACTATTAGAGAGACGAAGCTAAAATGTTGCTAGTAGGCTAAACTATTAGAGAGATGTAGCTAAAATATTGCTAATAGACTAAACTATTAAAGAGATGAAGCTAAAATGTTGCTAATAGGCTAAACTATCGGAGAGATGTAGCTAAAATGGTGCTAATAGGCTAAACTATTAGAGAGATGAAGCTAAAATGTTGTTAACAGTTAAAACTATAAGAGCAATGTAGCTGAAATGTTGTTAATAGGCTAAATCATTAGAGAGATGGAGAGAAATGTTGCTAATATTTTAAACTATTGGAGAGACGGAGAGAAAATGTTGCTAATAGGCTAAACTATAAGAATACATACATAATAATACATGTGTGCTGTCAGTCACCTGAATGGCTCCATGTAGCATAGATAATGAAGTATAGCAGTTAGCAAAAACATCCAATCCTGTTTTTCCTTGCCATCATCAACCTTTTTCACATTTTTGAACTTTGTCACTTTGTTTTTGAACCTTGACAAAACCACATGAAATTTTGTGGCCCCACAGAGGCTGAGCAGTTGGTACAGGTCCTAACCTGTTAGCCTGTGTTGGCTAACACAAGTCAGCCACGAGTCATTCATCTCCACTTCAGGCAGGTACAGGTAGTTTTAGGAACTTATCTCTGATGGCTCTAAAATCACTTTTGCAATGAGTCTGCTGTCCCCCTTTTTCCTCTTATTGACTTCTTAAAGAGGAGATGCGTAGGGTTTTTTGACTCATCAACAGCACCAACTAACGTTTCTTTAATGAATGGTATCAGACATTAATCTCTTAGCGACAATATTTATTTACATTACAAATAAGATATTCCTGCCTATAGAAGGGCAAACAAAAAAATGACATCACGATAGTCGTCCTGATTCTCCTCAGGAAGATACAGTGAGTTTGGCAAATAGAACTGTATCTCTGTACAAATAAAACAAGTATAGTAATATAGTATAGTAGTTAGCAGAATGTGTTGACAAAATTCTAAATGTCCCAAATGTACTAATGCATCATCAAACAGCAGTGCTGTTGCTATGCACATGACATCAGTCCTGATAACAGCTGCATCAGCATCTGTCTTGTGTTGCTGCAGTGTGACTGTGTGGGAGGCATACTGTACTGTTTATACACAGTAGAGAACCTACAGCCTCGTCTGCATTTACTGCAACAACTGATCACCTCCAATAATGCCCCCCCAGCAGAGACTGTTGGTACAGTCTGCTGAGATGCTTTTTGCTTTCGCAGAACTGCTAAGTCAGCATCTTGACACAGCGAGCCTTGCAGGGTGGTAGGCTTGGTGCTAGCTAGAGGCTGTTACATAAGCCTTGTGGGGGTGGGACAGGGAGATGAGTAGAGGAGTGCAGGATAAGTGGGGGATGGGAGCTATGCAGTGGTGCAATGCAAAGCACATGTTTGAAACCTGTGGTGCAGAGGCACAGAGCATGCCGCACAAACAGGGTTATGTAACAGCTGAAGTAGTGGAACCAGAGAAGATGTACTGGTTGGGGCACCTTCCCCCTTTCCCCACAGCTATACCAACATATTACATGTCTTGATGCTCCTCCTCTAACCCATAGCCAGATTTGAAGCTTTCATAAAAAATATAAAAGCAATAAACAGCCTCATGGGCATTTTCCATAACATGCTTACCCTGAACAGCATTTTCAATTCAGTTTCATTCATCATATCCACAAAGAGCAATGACAAAGGGTCAGGCACCTGCACAAAGATGATAATCTGACCAGCAACAACAATCCAAAAGGACCAGAATTTAGGGAGCTCACAATGGCAGGAAGCCCTGGCAATGAGACAGCAAAATAACACCACCAACTGTAATTCATCAGTGCAGAGTCAGAGCGAGTCTGACAATGGAGAATTCCATCTGGGTGTAATGAAAATAGATATAGAGGGCCGGAAGAGTTGGTGCACAGATAAGAGCAGAGTGACCTTCAGGGAGCAAAACAAGCACACAGCTCCTGTGGGAGAGTTTGTGTTGTTGTGAAGGCGGCGTAGAGTAATACTCAGTACTTCTTCATTAAGAAAACATGTGCAACATTTGATCCAAATGCAGAACACATTTTGGACAAATCTGCAGAGCCTGTTTTTTGTCATTCAACAGTTATGAAAAGTATATATAAATAATTAAATGACACATTAAAACACAACACTCAAATGGCATTCAAGCTATTGAATATATTGCTGAATTCCAATTAGTAGCTTGCACCAGTTTGCCAAATAGCATGAAAATGAAAAGATGACAGTGCCTGTATCCACGATATTTGCTTAACTCAACACTCACTCTAAAGAGAGTCAGCACATTTTTAATCAACGCATTGTCTTTTCTGCTCAACAACAGCCTGCTTGGCACCAATGCACAGCAACAGCAATGGAATAAAAAAGAGCTCACCGATTGATAGCATTGACCCTGGCTAAGAGAAAAGAGCATTTAATGCCTACAGAGATGCTTTGTAAATCTGCAGAGAGAGGTAGAGCGTAAAAGCCTGCTCTCTGATCCCTGTAGGTTTACATAACGCAATGTCCAGCCACCACATGACCACTAAGGATTGCCAATGATTACACAAGGGTGCACGACCTGATTCAAAGAAGATAGCTGATGGATAAACGGCTGGACGGTGTGACTGCTCAGACCTTCAACTCTTCAACAACTCATTAGCCTTATCTGGAAGATACTGTATCTGTGTAGGCTGTCAGTCATCCAGGTGGAGGTGAATCAAAAAGAGCAAAAAAGTGTCAACTAGACTTGCTTGAGGTTTAAGACATGTCATCTCTGATCATCAAGAGGCTTCTTCAGTTCAAACTGACTGGTAGAATCTGGAAAATAGCCTTCATCCTGATCATCTGACATCAAAGCACTGACAGTGGTAATCAAATTTAAGTTTTGACACACAAATCAGCGTTTGGTTAATTAAGCAAAGCCACGAATGTTCCTTGCTGGGAGTGACAGATGCAGGGAGAGATAAGAGTAAGGGAGTCAAAGCCCTAATCCCTATGATGTCAGAACTCTATTATTGAAACTTTAACATTTATTTTTGTATTATCCATGGAAACAACAGGGGCTGGACAATGAAACTGAAACGCCTGCTTTTAGACCACAATAATTCATTAGTATGGTGCAGGGCCTCCTTTTGCAGCCAATACAGCATCAATTTGTCTTGGGAATGACAGATACAAGTCGTGCACAGTGGCCAGAGGGATTTTGATCCATTCTTCTTGCAGAATAGCGGCCAGGTCATTATGTGATGCTATTGGAGGAAAACGTTTCCTGACTCGGTTCCCCAAAACACCCCAAAGTGGCTCAATAATATTTAGATCTGGTGACTGTGCAGGCCATGGAAGATGTTCAACTTCATCAAACCACTCTGTCACCAGTCTTGCTGTGTGTATTGGTGCATTATCATCCTGATACACGGCACAGCCTTCAGGACACAATGTTTGAACCATTGGGTGCACATGGTCCTCCAGAATGGTTCGGTAGTCCTTGGCATTGACGTGACCATCTAGCACAAGTATTGGGCCTATGGAATGCCATGATATTGCAGCCCAAACCATCACCGATCCACCCCCATGCTTCACTCTAGGCATGCAACAGTCTGGGTGGTACGCTTCTTTGGGGCTTCTCCACACCGTAACTTTCCCGAATGTGGGAAAGACAGTAAAGGTGGCCTCATCACAGAACAATATATGTTTCACATTGTCCACAGTCTAAGATTTTCGCTGCTGGCACCATTGAAACGTTTGGCATTGGCATGAGTGACCAAAGGTTTGGCTATAGCAGCCCGGCCATGGATATTGACCCTATGGAGCTCCCGACAGACAGTTTTGGTGGAAACAGGAGAGTTTAGGTGCACATTTAATTCTGCAGTGAGTTGGGCAGCTGTGGTTTTATGTTTTTTGGATACAATCTGGGTTAGCACTTGGACATCCCTTTCAGACAGCTTCCTCTTGCGTCCACAGTCACTCCTGTTGGATGTGGTTCATCTTTCTTGGTGGTATGCTGACATTAGCCTGGATACCGTGGCTTTTGATATATCACAAAGATTTGCTGTCTTGGTCACAGATGCGCCAACAAGACACACACCAACAATTTGTCCCCTTTTGAACTCTATGTCACTCAATGTTGTGTGCATTGCAATATTTTAAGCAAAATTGTGCTATTACTCTGCTAATTGAACCTTCACACCCTGCTCTTACTGGTGCAATGTGCAATCAATGAAGTTTGGACACCAGACTGGTCAAATTTAGCCATGAAACCTCCAACATTAAATTGGCCAGTGTTTCAGTTTCATTGTCCAACCCCTGTATCATCACACCAAGTGATAGGTGAACCAGGATCCTTTACAAGCCATCATCCTATTCTAAAATATTCTTCAAATATTTTGGACTTCCATACATTCAATGCTCTATCTAATCATCAGTATTGATTTCATAAAAATCAACTTATATTGTGCTTATAGAGTGTACTGGTAATAATGAGTCTGCAAAAGCTCAAGATATTTCTAGAAAACATCTGACACTATTAACCATGGTGTTTTTCTTTCAATCCAATCCAACAGCCCACCTCTGTATAAGACATGCCCTGGTCAGTTTTTCTACCATTTTTCTCTGGTTATCTTAAATTTACATAAAAAATAACATTTTCTCTGGGTCACTGTCTATGTGCAATTGTAGAAATGGTCTGCTGAAAAAAAATATATTGGAATTATTCTTCTTTCTTGCTCATTTGTTTGAATTGCAGTCCTAAACTTATTTTTCTGCGTGAAAATTTTGGGACCAGCAATATTTAAAATGTACCGGTGATTGACCTTTTGTTTGTTAAAATACTACATCTCTGCATTTTGTTTTCTCTTGTATCTCCACCCATCCCTGAAGAGCAGACTCATTTATTTTGCAGTAAACTGAAACAATAAAATAAAGCATTATTTTGAATGCATGTATCACTTCCAGTCTACGTTTATTACCATTTTCCAAGGAAATAAATGGGCATAATAACACAGAAAAAATGCCCCATGTTATTATTAGTATTACTGATCAGATAAGGGATGATTGTCAGGGAGCTAAGTCTTGCTAAAACTAGCTGAGCCAATCAACTGTGGTAATCGAAGTTACTGCAACACATTATCATGTGGAAAAATGGACACAGTTTTTAAATGAGCACGCTACCCGTTTGATTTAATTCCTGTCAATGTGAAATCTTAAATAGCAATTTGTGAACACACAATGAGAGGCTCTGTGTTCTGGCTGCACAGAATCAATCTCCCTATAACCAAAGCACTGTGGGAAAACCAAGGCGCAGAGGATCTCAAGGGAACCAGCAGAGTGTTGAAGCTGAGGATAAAGGATAGACGACAGTTAGACCACATCCAGAGTTTAGAACGTTCTGCTCTTCAGCCATTATAACCAAACTCATAATAATAAATCACAGCCAGACGAAACAGCACCTGCACTGAATCAACACACCAGCTCTGTTGCCCTCTGTACTATTCTGCATTCAGAAAATGTGGGCTGTTTGTTTCATGCCTAACTTGCATAAATTATAAGAAGCTAACATTAGCCAACGAAGGTGTTAAGATATTATGTTTTCACCGGGGTTTGTTTATTTGTTTGTTGGGTTTGCAAAATAACTCAAAAAGTTATGGACGGATTTTGACAAAATTTTTCAGGGTTGGTCAGAAGTGGCCTAACTTAACACTGATTCATTTTCGGTGGTGATCGGATCCGATTTAACGTCACCACCAGAAATGAATCATTTTAACTTAGGCAACTTCCGGCCAATCCTGAAAATTTCATCAAAAACCGTCCATAACTTTTTGAGTTACTTTGCAAACTGACAAACCAACAATCCAACAAAGAGGCAAACAAACAAGCCCCGAAAACACTGCCTCCTTGGAGGCGGGGCGGGGGTAACTTTAAAAAAAAAAAAAGTCGCCACCGCCGCCTTGGCAGTGCAAACCATTGGAATATTTATAAGGGAAAAAGATCAAGATTCCAAAATAAAATGAAGGAAAGACACACCTTTGTGCCAAATTAGATCAGTAGTTAACGTGTGAGCGGTTAAAGTGGATATTAGGACAATATGAGCTAGGGTTAAAGGCAGAGTTAATGTTGGGAAACCAGCAAGAGTATCCAAGTGGAAAATCCAGTCCAGTGTTGGCGACTCTTTTCCAGTGAAAGGATCTAGCAGCGGTAACTCCAAAAGTCCCTAAATCTAGAGAGGAAGTGACACTGACACGCCGTCCCTTCAGACCTCCCTCCAAAGCCACCCCCAAAAACTATCATTATGAACATAAATATAAGAGAGTGCAGTTTTAGAGATGTTGGTAGCAGTAGGCAATCAGGAGTACCCGTAAATATTTGATACAAATAATCTGCCCATCACACAATTAAAAGGTGACTATTCAGGGTCCAATATTAACGGTTGCCCTAATGTCTGGGGCAAGTAACAGCAGACCCTGCTCAGACATGCCCAATAGAGCCAGCAGCACGGACTCAGATTTTTATTTTTTTTTTCATGTATTTCCTCACCTGTTCTGGTGCTGCAGAGTTTTGGAGTGGCACTGATTTACAGCTGGTGTGAATGATTAAGAATAGGTTCTATTGAACATGAACTAGTTCATTTTCATATGTGTGAACTGAACTTTGAGCTAGTTCTTTTTCGGTATGAACCAGCACATCAGGCTTTAAACAGGTGGCTCACCTGTTCAGACAGAACAAGGAGGGTGGAACTGCCATAGATCAAAGGTGAGATAGCAATAAATACTGCTTTCTGAAGAAAGAAGTGTTGTATAGTGTTGTATACAGCCACCAGGAAATGGATTTTAGTAAAATATAAGTCATGAGGGAAAGTATGTGCCACACAGTGAGAAAAAGAAGCTCTTAGGCAGGGCAAGTAAGAATGTAGTTTGGGCAAGTAGATTTTAGAAGTATTTGCCAGACAGGGCAAGTAGGAAAAAAACTTCACAAATGTACACCCTCATAGCTCAAAAACTGCATTAGTGTTGACTTTGCCCTCCAGGCACAAGAATCAAAGGCCTTCCCCTCACAGAGTCCTGGGCTACAGTCCCACTCCACTACTGCTCACAGCTGTCAACTAACAGCTTGTGACGCAGGCAGGTAGGACGTCCAGTCATTACATTCAGGCTAAATGAAATGACTGGACAGGTTTATTACAGTACAGCGACAGCCACAGAACCCAGATTTATTTCTCTCTTTTTTTCGTCAGAGCACTTGATTTATTGATTGCTCTTGGGATGCAAAGAGAATTTAAACATAACAAATACCAATCCTAAATCAGAGAAGTCTTTTTTTTTTTTTAAACTTCTAACGTAAAACTAAAATACACCACCAAATTTTACTACATCCATTGTTTTTTCAAAGTTCAAAGTTTCCTTTTTGTGGCCCGGTTGTTGTAATTTTAGTTGATGATTGACGATGAAGCCAAACGCACGGCTGTTAAAAGACAAAGCATATTTCTGTGACATTCACGTCATCCCTACTGGAAACAGCTCCAGGATAAAATGTGTGTAAATGGTGCATCTGTAAAGGGAAAGTGGAGCAGTGAAGCTAATATAGCAGCTCACCAGATCCCTGTGGAGCACCCAGTTGGCGTGGAGGTAATGGATCCCATCCAGAATCTGATACAAGAGAGACTTCACCATCCCTCGGGGAAGCTGCATGGGCTTCTTGTTGGCCTTAGAGGCGCGGTGGAACTTGATGATGTGCTATGAGGCAGTGAAGCACGTCTTGTCAGTTCTGACCATGTAGCTACAACATTCAAAAGAAAACAACACCTCCACATCTGGGTTGTGTCTGGTAAATCAGGCTAACTACAGTGTTGTGATTCATGTATTGTGTCTATTTATTGTGGACTCTTATTGGTACAGAAAAGTCTTTCTTTTCAGTTTACAGAGCACCAGGGTCATAAATCAACAGACGGAGGTGTGGAATTTACTAGTCATTTGGCTCGTAGCCATTTTCAAAATAACTGAATTAAGTGAAAGAATAATTACATTTCTGAAACCTGAATGGAGTGTTTCATAGATTTGACACATTTAACAGAAGCAGATTATTGGCTGGATTGTATGGATGCTTTTAAATGCTACATTGCTTGTCAGCAGCTGATCACATGACAGGCAAGTTGGCCTTGTGTGCTCTGTTAACACACCAGTCTTAAATTAGTTGTTATGAAATCTCTATTCCTGTAATTTGCTCCTGGTGCTCTTTACCACTGCTGTGGAAAAAGAAAATAACGTGAGGAACAGGCTTTAAATGTGACTGTGCAGCGCAGATTAAATTTATGATTTGAAGATTTTGAGAAGTTACTGATAAATAAAGACATTTAAAACGTCAAATTTAAGAATGTTGGGCAAAAGCAGTCAGCAATGGGGAAACACTGGAATCTAATGCAAGTGACAGTTTGTAAATTATATTTAGGAAATATCAGGTTACATGAGGAACACACAGGTACAGTTGCATGTAGCGACAGCAGACTCACCCAAAGATCATGTTCGGCATAGTCGAAGAGGAGCCAAACCTTTCTGTCACTGTGGGACAGGAACACTTTCTGCAGGGCGATCACATTCGGGTGTTTCAGTTCTCGTAACAGCTGAAAAACACAACAGAAATCTGTAAATCATTTTTTTAACAAGAAACTAAATGTGCTTTGTGTGTGAGCACAGAAATCATGTGATACTGATGTAATAATAACCCAGACTGGCAGTGTGGTAGCCTGTAAACAGCAGCTTAATTTAAAGGTTAATGTTACAGAATTATAAAATTACAAACTCTACCTGAGGCTTTCTAATGCAAACATACATGATGTGTAAAAATGTCAGGAAAAATAAAGCTCTGATGTCATTTAATGTGAACAACCTGCATGCTGACTAAAAACAGTGGCACACACCGCTAATATGCTGTTATTTTTTGTCTGTACTAAACAGACGGGAACCTCTGGTTCTGAAAAGTGAGGTCAACGTGGAAGTTGCTTGAACTTGGATTCATTCTCATGGCCAGCAGGGGGCAACTCCCCTGGTTGCAAAAAGAATGGCTAAAAATAAAGATGGTATCTGGAAATTGGAACACTGAATTCAAAATGATGTCACACACACCCTCAGCAACTTACATATAATACATGTAATGCAGAGCTTTAAACTTTAATTGTAAAGAAATCATATTTATTGGTCACAGAAATGCAGCTGCACCGATTTAAATGAATCCATCCCAGACAGCTTCAACTGAACAGTATGGAAACCTGAAATGATGTCTTGTCATGTATCAGTGAGTCTGTGGCTGCAGCAGCTGAATGCCTAATGGACGATAGTGGTGAAGCAGCTTTGTAATGGAGGACTCCCATCCTGGCTAATGCTGCACACTGTGCTGCATCATTCAAACACAACCTCTTTCTGTGTCTGTGTAACTGGCTCATTGGTTTGCCCACTCCCACACACACTGTGCCATTTGCTGCTCCACAACAGACGATCCATAATCAATCATGCCCTTTGGACAGGCCTCCATGTGTGCAGGGAGTTTCAGTCAGGAGGGCAACAGAACGGCTACACAGCGAAAGCCATCCGTTAGTGAATGAATTATTCACTTACATGCAGGCTGCCGGGACTGTAAGATGACAGTAAGACGCACCGTCTGCTGTAAGACTGGGCGTAATTTAAGTGGGATACAGTAAATATGTTATGGTGTTGAAACAAGGCCAGCAACTTACAGGGATGGGCTCTGATTTCAGAGAATGCTGAGTAACATGGGACAGCTACTCTCTTCCTCACAAACAAGCTGTTTTGGTATTCCTTACCTACTGTATCACATAAAGCATCCCAGCAGCTAACTGTCTCATGCCAACAAGCTCGACCCATGATTTGCTTGGGTTTGTATATGGGCAGGACACTGGCTCCAAATTATGTCAAAATCTCAAAATGGCAACTATCCGGAATATTTTGACGGGGAGGGAAGACATGTTTATATATATATACGTATATGTATAAACATATATATATATATACGTGTATATATATATATATATACACGTATATATATATATATATATATATATATATATATATATACGTGTGTGTATATATATATACGTATATATACATGACACGTTCAACATATTAATGTCCAGAGGAAAATGGAAATAAAGTAAATGGACTGTACTTGTATAGCACCTTTCTAGTCATCCGACCTCTAACTGTTGTACATCACAGATCACACAATTCATTGATGGCAGTAGGCCATGGACACGTTCATACACCATAGAGAGCATCTTGGGGTTAGGCGTCTTGCTCAGGGACACTGCAGCACAAAGAGGCAGGACTTGAACCACCAACCTTCTGATTGATGGCTGATCTGCTCTATCATTGCAGTCATTCTATTAAGACTCCTACAGGCACAATAATCTACTTTTGGTTTTACTGGATTTGACACTGACCTTTTTATCATCCTATGCTTAA
This sequence comes from Synanceia verrucosa, assembly GCA_029721515.1. Lineage (NCBI taxonomy): Eukaryota > Metazoa > Chordata > Actinopteri > Perciformes > Synanceiidae > Synanceia > Synanceia verrucosa. Next base: position 11,114,929 of record CM056570.1, on the reverse strand, counting down.
ACAAGGGAGACCAAATGTCTCAACCAAGCAAGACACTCCTCTAGTTGATTGCACTCCTTTTATTTAATTTGATCTGATTTTTGCATGCACCAAGGATTGAGAGAACCGTAATTTCAATCCTCTGTATGTCCTCTACAGAACTGACAATAAAGCTGACTTTGAAGGTACTGGGTAGGAGGAAACACGGACTGTCTTGGTTTTACTGATTTCATAATGTGAAAAGAACCATTGGATTACAGCATAAAATCAGACCTGAACGCCCAGAGTTCACTCCATCAATTGTGATAACTGGACAAATTGTTTTGAATTTTGTGATGTTAAAACCACAAGGTGGGGAATTGTAAGCAGAGCTGTTTAATTTGGCCTCTGGGTGGGGAAATGTGGTTTATGTATCATTACGACCTTAATCCACAGGCTATAATGGGGCATTGTGCTAATAAGCCCTGGGCTTAGGCCTTACACTCCCAGCTCTGTGAAACCACTTTCAACCCTGACGGACGTACACTGTACCAGACAGACCCACCAAAACCCCATGCAATCACTGACTCATTGTGGCACTGATGTTTATTTCACACACAAGTGTTCATGAACACACGTTTAACCATCTGCTGTATACCAGTACTGTAGTAGTAGTAGTAGCAGTTAACAGGTTAATTGCCGGTGGTTGGTGGACACAGCAGTTTCAATCACTGATTTAACACAAAGTTACACCAAATGTAGTTAAATTACCTAAACGATTAACTTATGTTCGAATAAAAGAAGAAAACATGACTTAACTTTTGAGTATAAGTCACTGTCAACTAGTGAGAAAGTAAAAAAAAAGGTGACAACTTCAGATATTCTGTTTTGTCCGACCAACAGTCCAAAATCCAAACCTATTCAGTTTAGAATCATTCATGACAAAGAAAAACAGCAACTCCTCCCATTAGAGAAACTGAAACCACAGAATAAAGTATCAGCATCAGAGTGATTTTCTCAAGTCCAGATTCATTTATGGAGCACATTAAGGATGACAGCAGTCGATCAAAGTGCTGTACACAGCATACATAAAACAAATGAAGAAAATAAATAGATTATAATAAGAACTAGAAAAGCACTCAAGGCAGCATTCTGAGAGAGTGTATACTCCTGCAAGCCCACAATGCCTAAGAGTGGATGTGTTGATTTTGATGCTCCTTGAAACCCACATTTAACACTGTATTCACATTAATATCATGTACTTTTTTATTTTTTCTCTATTTCATAATTTGTCATATTTGAATTAGAATTTAAAAAAAGACCAAAATACCAGTAAAACTTTTCAAATACAATTTGAGAATTCTTTTCCAGATATTTTGAGACCAGTTGCATTGCTGTAGCTCCTTCCTACATGAAGTTATGGTTAAAAATGCATATTTGACCTTGGTGACTTTGACCTTTTACTGATCTTGACCAAAATTAATAAACCAATTTATATACCAAATAAGGTGACGATTGGATGAAAATTGTACACCCTTGAGTGTTCAGAAATATGCAAAATCTCCCATACATGACTATGGCGTGACCTTTTATTTGACCTTGATGACCTTGAATCGGAACAAATCACCACCAAAAATTAATCAGTTTTAAGTTAGGCCACTTCTGACCAATCCTGAGAATTTTGTCACAATCCATCCATAACTTTTTGAGTTATTTTGCAAACCAACACACAATTAAACCAACAAATAAACAAACCCTGGTGAAAACACGGCCTCCTTGGTGGAGGTAATAACAATAAAATTAAAACAGTTAAATAGGATCAGTAAAAGTTAAAAAAATAACTACAGTGCCTATGATTCATGTGTGCTCATTTATGAAATGCCAGAGAAAAGAGGAGAGTTTTCAGAGAAGATTTAAAAGTCTCCAGGGTCTGGGAGGATCGTATGGAGATGGGGGGGGGCAGCTGCGAAGGCCATGTCACCTCTTTCTGTGATGGACTAATCAATCAACTTAACCATTAACATATTAAACATTTGCAGCTTCAGTAGGAGCAGATGGGCTTACATTTGAGAGCCATACAATGAATAATTACATGACAGATAGGATCTAGGGCCAGTGGCAAGGAAAAAAATATTTTTTTTAGTTGGTCTCAAGGCTCAAGGCACCAGAGCCAGTTAAGTCTTGTGAGCATGCTAAACTTCACTTGGGGCACATAGCTAATATCTGCAAGACAGCCTTTTATCTTCTTTATGCTTCTTGTCACAGTCAGATCCTGAGAAACTGATTCATGGCTTAATTTCTTTTTGCAGGGCTCACTGAGAAGGTATTAAATAAACTCCAGCTAATTCAGAATGCATTAAGAATACATTTTCACTGGCTCATAGTAACACAAGCATTTGATTTTATTGTTTGTAATTCTATTACAAACTAATTCTAATTCTATGAATTCTATGCTCACTGAATACACGCTATCATGTGTTGAGGCTATCAGCATTGTCGCATTATTCGTGATTAAATTCAAAGCATAATGCATTATTTTTTTCCAATCAGGTTGCTATTTTGTTGCTTCCATGCACACTTATTGTGACAGCTTCCTCCTTCCTCCTGCCATCATGGAGAAGAACAACAATAATAGGCTCCTGAATGGTTGGTTTTATTTTTAAAAAACTCCCAGATGGCTCTCCATAGTAAGCACCATGTGTACTCTGCACTGCACTCCTTTAGACTGTAAATAAAGGTCACTGAATGACCCAATGAATGAACTGCACAATAAATCATGATTTAAAGAAATAATCCTTTGACACACATAGTTCAAAATAAGGTTGTAAAATGTACCATTTCTAAAAGCGAGATGCGAATATTTCGCATTTTTGTTGTGTTTATTGATTACATTGTTGTAAGAGTAGGTTTGAGGAATAGCAGAAGCAGTGCAGAAAGAATGTGTGCTTGGGAGAGAGACCAAAAAATACCAAAGCATGGCTCAAACATGGGTATTGTTGGTGTGGTTACATATGAGTAACAAAACAATTGCTGCGCTCATCTAGGTACATTTGTGCATGTGGTGTAACAGTAAACAACAGGCTGAGAGTGTAAACAGTACCAGTGATTTAGCGACAATATAAAATGACAAAAGGGTTTCACGCAGTTAGTGCTGTCACACCACTCCGCTGCCAGGGGACATATGACGCTTGAATTCTTATGTCGGGAAAACATACACTTATCCTGGCTGTAAATAAAAAAATGACTTAGTTGTTTGCGTGTTGCTAGTATAATGACAGAAAACAAGAAAAGCCAAGTCCTGGGAAAACGGCACCATGATCCATAATCACACGTCTGTAATCCAGCCTGAGCCACAGAAAGCCTGCTGTCCTGTGGGAAAATGTCCCACGTGCAGGAAACCATACGACTCTTTTATGCTCTATTAGGGTCATTTAGGCCATTCTTCAACATGTGCAGGGATGCAGGGCACACTGGTGAATTAAACTGTTTTCAGCTGCAAGAAGAGGCAAACATGGCAGGGAAAAAAAACAGAAAGTAGGTCAAGTTTTTGTGAGGGCCTCTCGCTGGATGGGCTCCAAATAGTCACAGCTAAGCCAGGCTCTGGCCAGGGCTGCAGTCCACCTTCAAAGCTGCTCAAGACCCAAATGTGTTTTCAGGTCACCGATCATTACTTCACATTTGCAGGCAATTTCACTGCATCTGGGATCGGAAAGGAGACAATCTAGTAAAGATGGCTTCAGTCTTGGGATAGAGTTACCATCTCATGGCACATTTGATTTTAGAGAACTGAAAACAAGGAAACATCCTGAAGGATGCACATAGCAGCAGATTCCACCATTGAAGCATGTGACATTTTCCACAACTTCATTCTTGCTTTCCAGAATGTTTTTGTCTGATTTCTTGTCCCAAGACATGACTTTTATATGATTATTATGACAAAACAAAATGTCAGAATATCATACTCTAGTAAATGAAATGTATAACAGCCGTCATTGACAGATAAAACCACACATATAAATTCATTTGTCTCAGCGCATTTAATGGCTGTAAATAATGACACAATTCATGCCTCTAAATGTTTAAAACTGTATCTGCAAAAATGCCTCTAATCTGTTTGACACACTGCACTAAACCAGGGAATTGGGCCAAATCTACCATGTAGAATCTACCATCTCAGTTTATAGTCCCATAAGCTACTTGAGACACAACACTGGAATTTTAAAATAAATAAATATATGCAATCAAGAAAAAAGCAAATAAAAAATCATCATCAGTACACAGCCGATGGGTTCCCAGATTGCATTTCAGCCAAAGCATTGTTGCTCCTGTTTTGCTTCTACACTGACTGTTTACCTGCATACAGCAACAGCCTGCTCAGACATGTCTGGTCAATAATACCACTTGGACAAACACGTCCTGTTGCAGATTCTACATTCATTATTTTATGTCTGCACCATGGATCATGTTGGAATTTGCCTTAGGATAGACTGTGTTTCTGATGGGGGATTTTGGGTTGAGGGGAGAAAAGAGAAAAGGTCCAAAAGAGCCACAAGGAGCACGTCGCCACGCCTACGAGCTGTTCAAACTAAACTAAATACAGTCATCAGAAGGACAGAGATTTGATTCCATCTCCAACAGTCATGTGCCATGGTGTCCCTGAGCAACACGATTCCTAAACCCAGTGGTCGGATGACTAAAAGGAAGCTATACAAGTACAATCCATTTACTTTTAATTAGTTAATCAGAGGGCGGCACGGTGGTGTAATGTTTAGCACGGTCGCCGGTTCGATTCCCGGCCCGGGACCTTTCTATGTGGAGTTTGCATGTTCTCCCCGTGTCTGCGTGGGTTCTCTCCGGGTACTCTGGCTTCCTCCCACCATCCAAAAACATGCATGGGGATTAGGTTAGTTGGCTAATTTAAATTGACCGTAGGTGTGAATGTGAGTGTGAGTGTCTCTTTGTCTCTATGTGTCCTGTGATGAACTTGTCCAGGGTGTACCCTGCCTTTCACCCTATAACAGCTGGGATAGGCGCCAGCCTCCTTGCGACCCTATGAGAAGATAAGCGGTAGATAATGGATGAAACCATGGTAACGCCGTTTGAGGCCATCCATAGTATAATAACTCTACTTTAGGCAACAGACGACAGGCGGTATTGCACGCTGCAGGACTACTGTGCTCTTCAGTAAAAGACTCTCTCTGGAAACATGCCATCCTGGTCCTAAGGACCATTACACTCCTGAGGACCATCACACTCCTGAGGACCATCCTGGTCTTGAGGACCATCATACTCCCAAAGACCATGCTGGTCCTGAACACCATCATACTCCTGAGGATCATCCTATTTGGGGCGGCAGTAGCTCAGTCTGTAGTGACTTGGGCTGGGAATCGGAGGGTCGCCAGTTCAAGTCCAGGTCGGACCAAAATGTGGAGAGTGGACTGGTAGCTGGAGAGGTGCCAGTTCCTCCTCCTGGGCACTGCCGAGGTGCCCTTGAGCAAGGCACCGAACCCCCAACTGCTCGGGGCGCCTGGATAAGGCAGCTCCCTCACTCTGACACCTCTCCTCTAATGCATGTGCATGTGTTTGTTTCATGACTTGTGTGTGTAATGTGCAATTGAAAAATATATATATACTAACAGAGTGAAAAAATGTAATTTCCCTCATTGAGGGATTAATAAAGGAATTCTTCTTCTTCTTCTTCTTCTTATTTCTTGAGGACCATCATACTCCTGAGGACCATCCTGGTCCTGAGGACCATCATACTCCTGAGGATCATCCTATTTCCTGAGGACCATCATATTCCTGAGGACCATCCTGGTCCTGAAGACCATTATACTCCTGAGGACCATCGTGGTCCTGAGGACCATCGTACTCCTGAGGATTATCCTATTTCCTGAGGACCATCATATTCCTGAGGACCATCCTGGTCCTGAAGACCATCATACTCCTGAGGACCATCGTGGTCCTGAGGACCATCGTACTCCTGAGGTTTATCCTATTTCCTGAGGACGACCCTTTTTACCTGAGGATCATCCTTTTTCCTGAGGACCATCCTGCTCCTGAGTACCATCATACTCCTGAGGACCATCCTTTTACCGAGGACCATCTTTTTACCTGAGAATCATCCTGCTCCTGAGGACGATCCTGCTCCTGAGGGTGACCCTGCTCCTGAGGATGATCCTGTTCTTGAAGATCACCCTGCTCCTAATGACTGATTAATGGTGGCTCTCACTGCAGGCTGATCTGTGCAGGACTCACCATGCACACCGAGCCTCAGAATGCACAAAGTGACGACCACTGGCACAGCAAGAGTTCAGGTTTTTTTGGATGAGTTTAAATCAGTGGTGGACAGCTTGTAACTTGTGTATTGAACAGAGACATCATGCAGCATTCATTTGATCCAATGGAGCCACATGTTCAAGCTTTTACAACATCTACAAATCTAGCTCAGATATGTTCCTATTGGCCCAGCCATCAGCTTGGCTGCTACAGGCCAGGAAACACATGCTGCCTCACATAGAATAGAACAGAATTACTTTATTGATCCCAACTTGGGAAATTACTGTGTAGCAGCAGCAAGAAATGCAATCACAATACAAATAAGAGGATATAAAAAATGACAGAAAAATATTACTATTTACAATTAAATTAAATTATAATATAGAAGAGCAGTATTAAAAGTATAAAAATAAAAATGTATAACCTGATAAAAAATTATGGCTCTTACACTCATCTCACAGCAGGACTGTGAGTTCATGTTTCTACCTTTGAGGTGAAAGTGCTGTTCGGACAGTTTATTACTTAAGAAGGAGTGACTGTTCACTCATCCTTCCATGGAAAAAAGGCACTGTCATGACCACAATCATGATTTGTATTGTAACTTCTTGCATGTTGCTATGGCAGAGAGGAAGAGAGGGAATATTTATGAGGTCAGAACATTTAGCTAAACAAAAGCCATTGTGGCTGAGAGAAAACAAGACTCTTTTCATGGGAATAATGAAATTCACGAACAATGTTTCAATTCAGGAAGGTCAAACCTAATAGAGTGAACAGATGTGAACAGGAATAGAGATAAGGTTTTCAACAATAATAATTAAACCATTGGAGAATTTCTGGGCCCCGTATGAGACACCAATTTCATATTTATGTCTTTCAACAGAATTGTATTGTATATTTGCGTAAACATTATAACTGCAATAACTGTTCCTGATCCTCTGGCCACTTGTGATCGTTCCTTCTTCTGGTTGGGCTGAGATGTCACTGTGTTTTCTTTCCATTTGTAAATACCACAATTATATTAACACTTCCTCTGCTTAAAATGATTCAAAACCAAAATCTAGACTGCCCTGTCGCTTGCAAAACCTGTCTTCTCACACACAAATTACATCATTATTACATACAGATTACCACACATTACAGCCAACACCCTGAGGCTCAGTTTGTAATCCAAAAAACAAGCTCCACTCTTGATGAACTCAACCTACAGGCTAGCTCACATCCTCCGACTGGCAGACTCCAGCAGAGGATTTACCGAAGTTGCCCAAGCATTGTCTCAACATGGAGAGTTTCTGTCACAGAGTTTTACAGGCTGTGTGAAGCCTCAGTGAAGCAGGGTGATGTGATAATTTAGGTAAAAAAAAACATGACATGAACATGTCAAAACATGAAAAAAACCCTGACATCCTGATGAGGACCTGTGAAGCTGACTCCTGACCTCCATGAGGAATAATTCCTTATTCTTTCGAAGTTATGCCTGTTTTTGCTCCTCGTCTGTGCTCAAACACTCACAACAACACTCTACAACTAAATTTAGGATCTTTAAGGCCAATTTATAGTACTCCGTAAAGTGCCGTACGTAGAGACGGAGAGCCCTCTCCGTCGCCGGAGAGCCTGACGGAGAGCCTCTCCGTCGTCTCCGCGTGCAGGAATTTTTTTTTAACTGTCCGTCAATCCGTCAAGGGAAGACGGAGACAACAAGGGCTGTGATTGGTCCTCTAGCTGCACCCTGCTGTGAAATGCAGCCCCTCTCCCTACACAGAAACAGACAGACAGGTCTCCTCTGCAGCAGCACAGACAGGACAGGAACTAAAGTATAGATTATCCTTGTGAAAGGCAAATCAAACACATTCAACCTGCTCAAAAAATCTATTTAATTCATTTAGTAGTTATGGCTGGGGTATATTTACACAGAACATACAGAAAGTTGTTGTTTGCGTTCGCTATTATCCGATTTTGTGTTGAAAAGAAAGAGGAAGAGGAGTTTTAAAGACTGAAAGAAATCAATGTTGTTCTCTTCTATCTCCCTCACAAACAATTAAATCATAAAATAGTATTTTCTCCTGCTTTTATCTGTGATATTAAGGCGAATTGCTTCACTTTCCGAGGGGGTGCATTTCACGGCAGGGCTGCACAGCACACATCATGACGGAGAAGTGCGAGGGCTCGAGGGGTCTCCGTAGCTACGGAGTCGGATGACGTATTACGCAGACGGAGAAGTATATTCCAGCCTTTACTCAATGAAACTAGAAAACGAACCCTATTTCTGAGGTAAGGCTGCAACCTTTTCAAACAGCTGTCATCCCTTGGTAGTGTTTTTTTTTTAGATTTTTAGATTTTTTTAGATGTATTTAAAAAAACATGCTTGACTGGATGAAAAAACTTTCTGTTGTCTGATTGAATCGATCAGAACAACAACAGCAAAATTGTCTGTAGAAGTGAGCGGCATTCATTTGCTTTCATGCTTTATATTTCTCCAATACTATTTTTATGGAAAAAATCATAAAAGACTCTGGCCTTTAAGCTGCAAAAAGCAAAAACACATTGCAGCCAAACCACCCTCTCTCCACCCTTCCTGCCTCAGCTCGACTCCATGCCAGTTGCTGAACTGCATGGCTTGCTAAACGAAGCGAGGTGGTGGTTTGGGAGGCACAAAGATTCCTTTGTTCTGCTGGCCCAGAAGACATTTTAAAGCAAAACCATTTTCTGCTGGTTGCAATGTTCAGGAGACAAGCGAGAGGAGGTGTTGCCTGCTGGGAAATAATGATGGGAGGAACATGCTCCCACCTGCATTCCTCAGCTCCATGTATCACACGTCAAGAACACAGGTATGTAGAGTATGCACTATATGACCTGCACACCATTTACTCGCCCCTTTGCCCACACAGCATACAAGTGAACAGAAGGAGAAAGTATGAAAGTGTCATCATTTTTGATTTGAGAATAGAGGAACAACATGGATGCATTTTGAAAATGGACAAAGTTCCCCTTCAATTCCTTCACTGAAAAAGTGTGAAGCCAAGTAGCAAAACAATCCTCTCCAAATTTCTGCTACAACAAGGTCAGTACATTCTGTCATCTTAAAAATATAACAAGAAAAAGAGATGTGATGTCTGGAGAAGACAGGAGATAATCAGAACACATTTTTATCACCACATACTCCCGAGGATCATCCTCTCTCACTTTGCCCAACAAAACTAAGGCGGTGTTCGTTCACATATTAGCACTGCTTGGGTTTTTAGGAAAACTGTTGCAATGTAACACGTAATGTGACATTCAGGAACACAGCGCTGGCCAATTAAATTATATGTATTTATGTGTATTTCCACCATTTGCCTCACAATCCTGGGCGCAGACGATCAGATGATTGCGCAAATGATACGTTTCTGAGGAGTATATCTCTATATCCTCTATATCTTTACATAATAGTAGTAAAATAGTAGATGATATTATATTAATACTCTGCTCATTTAGAGAACCTTTAACAAAAATTAAAGGGGAACAGCTCAAGAAACTGACTGAAGGCTCAAGGACTGGTGTAACCTATAACTAGTATCAAAAACACTTGTGGAGGAGCTTAGTTGTGTAGCACGTACAATACAGGCCAAATATTTGGAAGCAACTTCAAGTTTCTGTTCACAATGCCTATATATGTATTTTGGGATGTATTTACTGCATGATCAGACTTTGCCTTCATTGATATGCACCATCTTCCTCAATTCACCTTCAGGTATTGATTGATTGATTGATTGATTGATTGATGTTACCAGACCATTGCTGAATAATTGTCAAGAAAAAAAGAAGGGCTTAGTTTTATGGTTGAGAAGATTTGCAAGAGTCACAACTTAGATGCAAAAGTAAAAAAAAAAAAACAAAAAACAATTTGGCTTTTGAGAGTCTGCACACCAAAATCCCAATAAATCTCAACTCTATTCAAATCTCAAAAGAAGCAACTGAGCAAAGAAACACTCTCCTTATACAATAGTCATGTTTATTTTGTTGCAAAGTATACCAATGAAACTATGATCTTTGTGTACAATCTTGCTTCCAAACTTCTGGCCTATAGTGTATGTCTCTATAGTGGACTTTCTGGATTGTCTTCCATTGGCCTGGCATCCTTTTTTTTTTTTTATTGCTGTGCTGTCTTTGGTTCCAATGAAATGATTAGCAGTGACTGATGCATCACAATTAAATGCTTTGCTTCAGCTTATCTCTGGTTCATCCTTGAACTGAATTACACACATAAATGACCACGCCATATGCAAAAAGCACTACTGTACTGGTAGCAGTCCTAGCAGCAGATATCAGTAGATAATGAATATTTGTTAGCATTCAGTATATAAAAAAGCAATGTCTGTGTGCCCCAGGAGGGACTGTCATGGTCTGATCTGATTATTCTGGAAAGGAATGCTGTAAACGGCACAACAAAAATGCTTTTCATCTTATTTTCTGTTTTCCCCCCACAGAGCAGACCAAAAGCAGACCAACAGTTTCCATCATCAGAGGCTTGAGAAAGAGACGATTGTTCTTCCACAGCTTAAACAGGCAAAGCAAAAGAACAATCTGTTTCTCTGCTTGTGGAAATAACACCACATGGAGTAAAAGCTCTGCAACACTACAAGCCTATCGTTAAGGTGACTGGAAGTCCAAGCTGAATCCATGACAACACCTTCTGTGACTGATTGTACTCCAAGTGAGACTCCTCGCTGGAGTTTCACATTTTTACAGAGCAAAGATGATAATTAGGGCTGTCAAACCAGTTTATTTTTAATTGTTATACGTTTTAATTACTTTATGATATTTTACCACATGCTCTATTAAGGTTATCAACAGAGATTTGTGATTGGGAATAAAATAAACTGCGATGAACTTTTAGATTTATTTCAAATCCAAAGCACTGCAATGAGTCTGAAGCCCCTTTCACACATCAAACAAACAAATGTGTAGCTACACAATCTTTAATGGGAGTGCATATGTGAATTCACTCATTGTGGGGAAATCCCACCGTTTGGGGAATCCTGATGTGAACTATGTGATTGTGTTTCTATGCAGCTTGTATCGTGATCTGAAACACCTTTTTATTGATCATGGCAGTATGCATTAGCACTCTGACATTTTCCAATCTGTGCTGAGGTTGTACACTTTGCAAAAGGGAAAAAAATTGCAACATGTTAACATGCGTCCCGCTGACGTCCATGTAGTTCATTGTTTACTTCGCAAACTTAAATCACTTTTATAATACCGTGTATTACATTTGTTGATTGATGCAATTTTAAAGTTACGCTTTATGCTTTGACTTTAAACTAATTGTTTAACGCGTTAACACTGGCAGCCCTTCTTTTAATGAAAACATGTAGCCGCTGGACGCAGTATGAACGTCACACCGTGTTCAGACTGAACACGGACATGTGTTTAACCCATGTCAGCAGTAAAGTCATACATTTTAAAAGTGCAGCTCCTGCATGGAAATGAAAAATTAAGTGAACTGAGATGACCACACCTTAAATGCCAGACTATTTGCCAGCTATATAGGAGGTCTACATGTGAGTGATTGAGCTGTGGACTCAAGAACCTGTTTGATCACTTCTGTGTTTGCATTACAGATTATGTTGTTGACACAATCATGTGGCAGTGAACACATTTCAGTCTGACAGAACACGAGAATTACCGCCTGGTTGTACAGCAAGTTGTGCGAGTGTGTGAAATGACCCCATGGAATTGAGGGCATGGAAGAAGCAAAGAGCTCTGAAAACAAGAGGGGCACAACGTTACTACAAAATAAAACCAGAAATGAACAGGACAACAATGCTTGATTTTACTGAATGTGACAGGCACACCATGATTTTATTCAATCAAACAACTCAAATGTGTAGCTACATGATCTTTAATGGTAGTGCATGCGTGAATTAGCCCTACGTCACTCTGGGGAAATCCCGCCGATCCGGGAATCCTGTGAACTACGTGACCGGGTTTCTATACAACTGGTATAGCAATCTGACACACCTTTTTTTATTGGTCATGGCAGTATGCATTAGCACTGGGACATTTTCCAATTGGCGCTAAGTTCATACACTTTGCAAAATGGACAAAACTGCAACACATGAAAGAACAACGTTAACATGCACCCCGCTGACGTCCATGCCGTTCATTGTTTACTTTGCAAACTTAAATCACTTTTATAATATCGTGCATATTACATTTGATGTCTCTTCTGAGCCATCTGAGAGTTTTTCAAAATAAAACAAACCTTTCACACGCATATTGCTGTTGTTCTTGTCCATGATGGAAGCAGGAAGCCACTCGTCAGGGTGTGCCTAAGTGTCAAATCAGCAGCAGCGTTTAATGCAATTTTAAAGTTACGCGTTATGCTTTGACTTTAAACTAATCGTGTTTAACGTGTTAACACTGGCAGCCCTTTTAATGAAAAAATGTCGCCGCTGGACCATGTCCAGACCGAACACGGACATGTGTTGAACCCGTCAGCAGTAAAGTCATACATTTTCAAAGTGCAGCTCCCACGTGGAAGTGAAAAATTAAGTGAACTGAGATGACCACACCTTAAATGCTCACCTTAAAGGAGAGCGCAGCAGACTGTTTGCCAACTATATTGGACGTCTACATGCGAGTGGTTGAGCTGTAGACTCAAGAACCTGTTTGATCACTTCTGTGTTTGTACGCCGAGTTGTGTGAGGGAGCCATGGACACCCCAAAAGCACAACTCAGAGATCCTAGTCTTTTCAAAGCCACGTGGCACATGGGAGAAAAAGGGGGGAAAAGTGCTCTCAAGGAGTGTGTGAGAAAAATAAAGTAATATCAAAAATGATATTTTTATCTAAGGAAGCTCAAACAGAGGAAACTATTCAAAAGGGAAACTATAAACAAAAGGTGGTAAATAATCTAATCACTAATCTACCAATAAAAGACGCTTCTATGAGGAAAGGGTAACAGTCAGTAATCTATAAACAAGGGATGCTTCTGTCTGGCTGAAAAAAATGATCACTAGTCTACAAATAAAAGATTCTGTAAAGTCAATAATCACTAGTCTGCAAGGTGCAAATAAACTCCAGATCAGTCTTTCTAGAGGTAGCATTTGGCATGGAGAAAAATACTTATCAGAGGAACTGAGGGCATGGAGGGAAGCAAAGAGCTCTGAAAACAAGAGAGGTACGACGTTGCTACAAAATAAAACCAGAAATGGACAGGACATAAATGCTTGACATAACTGAACATGACAGGCACAACATGACAAGTTGCAATTCATGTCTGTCCAAAATGTCATCACTTCATCGTTTCATCCTGTTAGACCGCTCTGAAATTGTCATGATTAGCATACTATGGCCAAACATGTATCTTATGATGTCACAGTGACCACCCAAATCTTATCAGCTCATCCTTGAGTCCAAGGATGTTTGTGCCAGACTTGCTCAAGGCATTCCCGAGATATCACGAGAACGAGGCGTCAGAGTGGCCTTGATCTAATCAGTTCATTCTTGTGGAACGTTTGTGCCGAACTTGAAGAAATTCCCTTCAGCAATTCCTAAAATATCACACTCACGAGAATGGGAAGGACGGACATTCTTTTGCCTGTCGCAGTGGCGTCAGATAGGGTGATTTTCTTCATTGATTCTCAGCTTTTATCAAGGCGGTGAGGGTATTGTGCATGCTGGCTCACTGGAATAGCTCATAGGAATGTTATTGATTGTATTAATCTTACTAAATACACCTGTGCCTCTCCTATTATTACAAGTCAATATTTCTGATGTGGTCTATTCAGACATAAAAGCTACAAAAGTACAAACATTATCTAACTACCCTCCATTTCTGCGAAATAAACTGCCTTACAGCTAATAAAAGATACACTGTGTTTTTTTTTAACTTTCTTTACAGAATGAATGCTAATTTTGCTTCATCCAACTGACTATTTCTTTTATTGGAAAGTTGCTCTCAGCAGAATAACACCAAATGTTAAAAAGTGTAATTGCCCCTCTTGTCCCTTGTTAAATCATGAATTAACTGTTGCTAATCACATTTTTTGGAAAGCTGAGTTCAATTTCACTGACCACACCCAAGCCTGATTACCCCTTATCTGTTCAATCAACAAGTCACTTAAAATAAAACGTCTGACAAAATGAAGTCCCTGAAGCTCTCTTCCACCACTCACTACATGTGCACAACTTATGTGATGAACTAAAATTTGGCGATATCCATTTAACTCTTTGAGTGCCAGCTATTTTTTTTAAAATCGAAAAGTGCCTTGTGCCAGCGTTTTTTGCCCATTTTCAGTCATATTTTAAGAATATTTTGTACGATGACTCTGAAAACACTGAATAGGTCAAATGAAAGAAGAGATGTGCTATTTCATCATGAAAAAAACATTTGTTTTTACATTGTTGTGTTTTTGTTTTATCAGAGGTAGAGTAGAGGTCACTTTCACCGAAATCGCCACTTTTTGTCCAGAATCCGTTTATTTTGCTCTCTAATTACGATCGTCTCCACTTCCTGCTTTGATCTCTGCGGCGCATATTAACTCTTTGTGTCCCGACTACAAATCACAGAAGCCCCAAAATTACTCACAAGCTGTGGGAGACCGTGATCAACGACCCGCTGTAAAAAAAAAATGCTTGGACGGCGTAACTTGTCAATGGCACTCAAAAAACAGGAGTGAAGGGGGCACAGAAATGCAGCCAGTAAATGACACAAACTTGACCATTTCTCAAATGACAAATGTCTAATTAGATGGGCTATAATATTACTATTCTCATTTGAGTCTGGAGTTGTCCCTAACTTGAGAAAATTCAATCTGTAAACAGACTTTACTTCCTGTTTATTATCGTTTACTAAGGACCCCTAGTGGCCACCTATGTGTCGTTCACAGTGCCCGAACTAAAATACTTATTTGTGATTTTGTTTGTCACATACATGTATATGCTTTGTTTTAGTTCAGGCACTGTGAAGGTCACATAGGTGAGCATTATGAGTCCTTAGTAAACTATGATACACAGGAAGAAGAGTCTGTTTACCGATTGAATTTTCTCAAGTGACAGACAACTCCTGACTCAAATGAGAATAGTAATAGTGTAGCCCATCTTATAAACACCTGTTATTTGAGAAATGGTCAAGTTTGTGTCATTTACTGGCTGCATTTCAATGCCCCCTTTACTCCTGCTAAATGGATATCATCAAATCCAATATTGTCAGAAATACTCCAAATGACCCGAAAGTAAAATGGGTGAGTAAATGGCAGTATTTTATCCCAGAAATAAGGTCCAACTTGTAAAAAAACAGATCTTCCCCTTTAATGCTAGCAAAAAAGGAAAGAATGAATATGTACTGTAATGCATGAAGCATGAAGTACAAGTAAGAGAACCAAGAGAGAAACCTGGATGAGGAGTAGTTACCTATGCTGAACAGGGCTGCTATACAGTAGATTGAATTAACGTTAAATTAAGATGTGAACTTCAAGAGAATGCAAGAAAGAAAGAAAGGAGGGGAGGGTTTGAGACTGGGTGGTGTCTCTGCAGGAGGAAAGGAGAAGGAGTGAGATTCATTTCCTTTTACTAACACATTCAAAGTGATTCAACTGCATGTTCATTTCAGTTAAATATCACTTTCAATTAGTCTTCATTCATTCACATTCATTCTCTGTATCTTACTGGTAAATGTTGGAGATCCAGTCTGTTCAAAAATCTATTTTTAGGTCATCTTTTGATCATCATCAGTGCATTCCCCCAAAACACCATGGTATGTCTTGGAGGAATGCATTGTGTAGAAAGGCACTGGTTTACTGCAACTGCACAATAAGGCCTTGAAACAACAGGCTTGAACATGCAAAGTCTCTGGATTGCTCCCTCCTTCCACCGCCCACTACATGTGCACACACTCAGCTTAAAGGATGAATTGAAACTATGGCTTCATGCAGTGAATATGTAATATGTTGTCAGCTGAAGGCTGAAACGTTCATGTGCAGCTTGCTGTCATGAATGTTAAACCACAGCAGTTACTTTGCTCAGTATTACTGAGTGTTTACACAGTGTCACCGACAGCGTTTGCACCATATGGCCCATAACCCACAGCATGTTCTAGGTGAACATGTTACATTGGAAACCAGAGAGCCTTACATAACAACCTCCCAGTCTGTCAGGGGCCACATTCTTCCTCTAGCTGAAGCCCCCTTCACACTGCACCAAAATCCTGCATCCACTTTTGGATTATCGTGCAGTGTGAAAGGGTTGTCATGGTCTCTATGTTCTATCTTGGTTCTCTCTAGGTTCCTCCTGGTTCCCCCTGGTTATCTCTTTGTTGCTCTCTCGTGGTTCTTTCTCTGGGTTCTCTCTGCGTCCTCTCTGGCTCTCTCTGGGTTCTCTCTGGTCCCCTCCCTCAGTCCACAGTCAGGTCTGGTTAAGAGTCTGGTGGAGAGGTCTTTCGTGCTCAGGTGTTTGAGTGGTGGACAGAATAAACCTGACTAAATTCAATGACTCTCTCCTGATTGCCTGCAACTACCACAATCTCTTTTTTTCTGCAAACATTTTGTCAGTCATGCAAGCAGATCATACAAAAGTGTCCAGTTAAAAATGCATGAAAATCCCTTTATGGCGTCTTGTTGAGACCTGCCTCCTCAGTTTGTATAAGCACATCAACACTGCACTGAAGCAAAGGCAAACCAGCCAGACAAGGTGAGCTGGAACAAGAGTCACAACTGGTCAAGACAAAGAACAAACCTAGGATCAGGCCAAATTTGGAGGAAGCGCTAATATCTCTGGCCAACACTGAAGGTATTCTATTGGCCCAGTCTCGGTTGGCCGCAGCTACAAAGCCAGACTGGCCCACAGGATGTAAATCATTGGCTAGTGAACTCCAGAATTCCAACTACACTAGCCAAACATATTTTTAACGGCCTAAACAAAAATGTCATTATTCATCTGAAAATATTTTACTGGTAATATAAACATCACCTAAATACAAGCATGACATACTGTAAGGACAACAACAAGTATCAAGCATCAGTAGCAGATATCCTGTTACTTTTTTCAATTATTTATAACATCCAGGACAGGTTCATTTGTAATGAGATCTCATCACATCCCTGTTTATTATTATTTTTATTATTAATCAATGATAATAATAATAATAAAGTAATTGTAAACTCAGTAAGTTATTTTTGTGTAATAATAATTTAATAATTAGTAATATTTTTGTGGGTTCCCAGCTCTTCCAGCCTTAAAGACATTTACAATTAGCTGCTGTTTACGTCAGCAGCAGACAGTATGAAGTCTATGTCAGTTTGGTGAGATCAATTCAACTTTCAAAGTTGGAAATCCGACTTCACGGGGGGTTCTGATTTAAATTCTGACTTGGAGCTTGGAAATTCCTTTGTTTCTGTACACCCTGAACACACCATGAGGCTCAGCACACAAACACTGGGCTCCCAGTGCTGCTGCACTGACATTAATGCTCTGTTTTACTAGCAATGCTTGGCATTTTATGCTGGAAAGTGGGGGGTCAAGATCAGTGTCACTATGAATCTGAAGGGGACATGTTCCCCTGTCCACAGTGACATCTGAGAACATGGCTCACAGACACTTAGGAAGAATTTGGCACAGAAAACTGATTCATTTTTTGATACCTGACAAGACCGGAGCTTTTCGGAGAATGTTTTATTTATTTTCATTACAGCTGAGCTGTATCTCCACAGTTTTCTTTCGATTCGCAAGGTTGCTGGAAAAAAAGGAGGTGACGTACTATTTCGCACAGTGAGCGGCGAGGGACAAAACAGCCATTGGCGAGTGCTTAATTTGTTTTACATGCCAAACCCAAATTCTATTCACCATTGGCCCTTTGCAGGTACTAATTTTATTCCCTGCTGGCCCATGATGGGGGTTTTACATTTAAACTTTATTAAACTAAAAATGAACTTTGTAAAAAAAAAAAAAAAAAGTATAATATTTTGCAATGTGGATAACTTTCCCCTTTAAAGTGTAACCATGATCTAAGCCGGTTTCAGAAACAAACACAGTTATTAAAAGTTGTAACTTACAGCGATTTCCCTGCAGGCAGACATCGATATTCCAGTGCCTTCTATTTGTTTCAGTGCGTACTCCTTCTCATCTTTCCTGTGGAGCAGAAAAGAGACAATAGGAGCAACATTACGAGAAATGGCACAGATTTTCTTTATCGGCGGCCTTTTCAACATGCCTGGATCACTGAGATGAGTGATAAGCAGAAACACAACCTGAGGGTGTGGGGTAAAAGGAAACTATTTCTATTTAAAACAGTGCAAAGAGGTCTGATTAAAATGCAAACACAACGCTGTGGATGGCATCCAAGAACAACCTCACACAGAGAGCAGCCTCCTCAGATGAAACAGGTCCCTGCTATGCTATGATCAAACCCACTTCAGCCTAATTTGCACTGGATTAACCACAGATTTCAGGCACATGTCACTGATACTGATTGAGCTGCACAGATGCTCAAAACATTGAACCTGTTGGTCTGTAAACAAGATGTCCTCACATAATAAAATAGTTACTCTGTTGTGCAAAAGCTCCTCCACATAACCTTAATGTGCAACAGGTCCAAGTCTGCAAGCTGTCCCTAACCTAAACTGATTCCACTGTTGTTCCCCCAGTCTCCAAAAACATTTTATGTTTGCATTTTTTACACACAAATGAGCTTTATTCTCTTGTAGTGTTCTCAGCTGAGAAACTGAAAATGTGTCCTGTCGTTAAACATACGTTTCGTGAATAAACAGCAGTATGTGTCTTTTCGGACACACTGAGCTGTAATTAACATCACTTTCTGAGAACCTCCTTTGCCAGATGTAGAGTTGTAACCATGACAACCTGTGCCAAGATGAGACCATCAATTAATCAGTAATCAACTAATTGTTTTGGGCAGATCTTGAAGGTTTAGGGTTAGGAGAATGAGAGGAATCATGGCATTGGATCTGTGAACAGAGACTCTCTATATGCTCAGAATAATGTTTGTCGCCTTGCTTGTGGAGGAGGAAGTGATCCCAAGGCTAAACAGCCAATCAGAGTGCTCTTACGCTGACTCCCCCTGATGCTAATCAACACATTGGAACAGCTGCTGAGAGGTCCAGCAGTGAGGGACACACCACAAGACCTGCAGATGATGGTCAGCCAGCCTCACTGAGCAACACCCGGTGGGTAACTGTCACTATGGTTGGTCATCGCTCTTCAGCGCACTGCTGGTTAGCCGGTCCCAGCGATGGCAGCAGCAACGATCAGGCCTCCCTCAAAATTTGGAATGCTATGGTTTGTGAATGCACTGGCAGCTGGCTCATGGTGTGCACTATGTAATGCCAGCACCATAAACCTATGCTTAAAAAAAACACCAGAGACGTTTTGTGATCCTTACACCAGCATGTCACACTAAGTGCAAAAAATATAGCACATAAAGGAAGTGAGAAAATATCAATATATTGACATTTTTAAGTCATTGCTTACATGAGAAAATGACCTCAGTCAATGTGTTATTCAATTTGCATACTGTGTGTGCCCTCTCAAAGCTGTGCTGATGTTACTGCATCCTGCCAGCTGGGACAACATGGCTCAAGTTGTAAGTTATATACAGTATAATATATATAAAGTAATATTGATTAAGCGGTAGGTGCCAACAAACAATAAAAAAAGCATGTATCATGATGTGAATTCATATCTAGAACTTCACACACTGGAGACAAAGTGTTTTGCCGCCTTTCAGTTTACACTTATAGAAGCCTCACAGGTTAAGTTCACTGGGAATACGTGATGCCCTCCATCCCCATGGCCTTGCTTATAGCCTCTGAGATGCAATCCAGGCTGATAGTAACTCTCCACATTCTACTGATAGCTGTAAATTTTTCCCACACAAACAACAGTATCACTGTACACACTCTATGATGCCCCTGAGGGTGTTATTACCAGATTATCAGAGCACTCCTGCTTGCAAACTTCTGGTGTTCACCTTTTGACCTCACATCACATCTCTATTAACCTGTGTTGTGGAGGTGACTACGATAAGACCGTGCATTTCTTATTACCTTTCATGTTACCTACCATACATAATAATCTACATGACATGAGGCTGTAACTACACATAGGCTCATGATCCCTGTAATATAATTTAAGCCATCTAGATGATTTATTTCTTTGTTTGCCCAGCATCCAAGAAAACTAAGATATTTGTTTAAGATTATAATAATAATTCCTCGTACACAGTTCCTTTGACAAAGGCACTACTTGCTTATCATCTGCTATTCAATCTCTCAGGTCAGAGTGGGGTTAGATTAATCAAACAAATTTCAGAATTAGACATATTTCACTTCTGAAATTAAACTTCACGGTCAACTATTACTGCAGCAGCCAACAGTGACACTGCTGGCACAGTAGAGCAGAAATATGCATGTTTGTCCACTGTCTTCTACAGTGTGTTCACACATGCACTGCACTGTCACAGGCTGGACGTGTAAAATAAAACAGACAGATGCCATTCAACCGTAAGTGTAAAAAAAAGTTTGACAGAGCACACAACATGACAGAAAAGGAAGTGTCTCGTGTCACGAATGGACCAGAAATGTCCCTATCGCGTTGATCGACGGTAGCTGTGTGTTTGGCAGCAGGCTGTCTCCAGGCTGTCGGTACCGTGAAGACGACATTCCAACAACAAAACAAGCCGCGCCGTGCTGTACCGTGTTGTTTGGGGGAGGAGGGGGGCAGGAAAGGGAGGAGGAGGAGGGGGACCGTTGGCGAGTGAGTGAGTGCGTTACATGAAAACAAAAACACAGAGACACGGGTTATCGCTTCGGGGAGCTCCACATCTAACGCCCCGTTTTAAACACAACCAAGGTGTCCGGAGAAAATGCACCGTGCAGTCAGCTTTCTGACAGTACAAACAACAACGTTCGCGGTTATCTTACCCGTCTTTGCGCTTAGCTTTATAAACGTGCCCGTAGGTGCCTCGACCCACTTTGCAACCTTCATATTCGAACAGATCTTCTACTCTCTCCCTCTCGGCCGCCAGCTTCGTTTTGAAGTCGTAATCCATTTCAACCCATAAATACGTCTTAATTTACAATAAAATAAAATATTAATTATTACATGCATTAATTAAATAATCTGGTCGTTTTATTCCCCCACCATTTCCTTGTTTGGGATTTTGGTCTGCTCCGCTTAATGTTCACTGGCTCGTTGACGTTTCTAATTGGCGCGCGGGGCTCGCTGGGAAATGTAGTTCTATTAACCAGACTCCGCGGTTCTCCGGCTGTGGAGATGGAGGGGTAGGAAACTACAACCCGCGTTTCTCGCCACGGTTTGTTTCACTTTGCGTACTCACGGACGCTCATGAAAGGTGGTTTGGGTTTCACGGAGTATAAAGAGGGCTGTTCGTTCCAAGTGTACATTTTATAGTCCTTCTCCATAATTAGAAATAGTTATATGGCCCCGAAACCGTTTACATATATAAGACCTTTGCAGAAATTTAAATACTAATTAATTTTATTGCCAGATGTTAATTGTGTAAATTAACACAAATTGCTGTCGCCCCCTCAGCACCTTCATTTAATTAATTTTAGTTTGAACGGTGATTTCCAAAGCTGGATCCAACACATTTTCTCATCATTTGTTCGCTATATGGACTTATAGAGGTGTGCGTAACAATGATACTTTACAGTAGAATGCTATTCACGGATTCACATTATTTATTTTCAATCGCCCAAATTTAATAACAGGTATATTCTATGTGCAAACTATAAATGAATGCATTGCAGCTATGCAACTGCATGGCAGGAATAAAACAGACATGTAATAGTATTACATGTCTTTACTGTGTGCACTATGTATTACAGTAATACATAGTGCACACAAGCAAAACAGACGTCAGAGATACGCTTGTTTACATAAAATGTGCCTAAAGCATGCCAGAGCTCTAAAATATAGTACTGTATACTAGGGCTGACCTTCGACCTCCTTTTTGACGTTTGAAGTTTCGGGGTAGTAAACACCGCCAGTAACCGTGCCGCCACGGCGCTTTTATTCTGAAAGGGCTCACGCGTCCGTGCCGGCGGCTACATATTAAGTCCCTGATCATAACGCCACATTCAATCAACACATACATTTGTAGTATCTTTTTAAATTGTTATTTGTTTTACCGGTACTCTGGATTCTGTTTGGGGAGAAACTATTCTAAAAAAAAACTATTGTATTCTATTCTATTCTAACATCACGTGAGGAAACTCCTTTTTGTAGTGAGTGACAGAGCCTTGAACCAATAGGATCTCGCGAACCAGAGCTCTTGATAGTATTGGCTTAACGACCGACTGACGTAGCTGGACTTGCATATAAAATCACCGCGCCATCTCGACTCAGTGCTCTACACAGTATGGCCGGCGATATTAGCTAGCACTCGCTAACGGTATTCTCTGAAAAAGGGAAGACGGTAACTCAAGAAAATCAACACCTGGATTGCTTAAAGGACTGTACCTCTATAAATTATAACTGATCGAAGAAGGATTAATCAAGTTGTAAACGTTACAACCCAAGTTCAATATTTTTGTTGGGTGTCTGTTGTCTCATGATGGAAGATAATGGTGCACATTTCTTCGAGGGGACCGAGAAGCTGTTGGAGGTGTGGTTCTCTCGGCAGGATGAGACCAAAGGAACCGGAGACCTCCGTACCATCCCGAGGTTTGTGTCCGTTGACTGTCTCCGGTGTCATATTCAGCTCTCGGCAGCATATGGAAAGGATGGGCTGAAACGCCGGCCACATGCTTGGCGTCGTTCCCGCAGTTCTTCCGTGACATGTGGGCAGTTTAACTTGATAATATATTGTTTTCCCGACGTTATTGCCTCTCTGTAATCACTAGCTTGTCCTCAGTTAGCTAGCTAGGAGGAGGAGGCATTCTGACACCAGAGCAAACTGCCAGGCCAGCTAGCAGTCACTTTGAAAATGGCCACCTCCCCCTTCAACAGCGGCACTTCCAAGCTGAGTCATTCATTCTTCGCTGGTGAAATATGGCAGCTAATAATTTAACGGCTTCAATCACCTGTTGGCGGGCGACATATTTATTATATGATAATGTTTGAAAACCGTGTCCTGACAATAAATCGATGACGCGTTTATAGCTAACAGCTAGCTAGCGCTGGCTGATTCATACCAGACAATATAACCATCCGTCTTCTGCTGTTTAAACTCACACGACTGTGAAATTCATGTATTTCGCTAACTATCTTTGTTAGCTCACTTTGGGGTCAACATTATACGAGCTGGTGGATCTTTTCCTGCCTTTTTATTTCCACTCACATTTCATTGCCCCGCATTAGTGATGGGATGTCGTTTAATTGCCTGACTTCAAAAGTGCTAAATATGCCAGTTGATGTGTTTGAGTAGTGTGTATATTTGTTTTCTGTAAATGGGGGACATTATTTTTTCTGCGTCATTCAGCAACAAGGAGGGGGCCTAGAGGCGTCAAGCATGTGGTCGCCCGTCTTCACCGCGTGTTGCCTCGGCTGCAGAGACACTAGCCACCAGCGGCACACGAAGAAGTCCCAGATCACTCAAATGTTAGTTTCTGGGTTGATGTGTTGAGCAATTAAGAGAGAGGATAGATTCGAAACTCTGAGTAACAAGGGAGTGTTTGGGTTTGAAAGATCCATGACTCACGGGAAGGTAATGCTTTTATGATGAGGTTGGCGCAGACAGTGATCAACAGCATGGCAGCCCGGAGACCTGCTGTGGGTCCGACTGACATTGCAAGTAGTCCTTGTTCCGGTCACGTTGTCAGCCATGTAGACGCTCTCCTCCCAGCTCCTGTGATTGGATGGTTAGACCCTACTCTTAGAGGTGCTGGGCTGTGCTTAAAGAACAGGCTCTGTCTAATGGAAGTGATGGGACAGTCCAAAAAATTTAACGTGAATGGTTAAAGGGGCTGATACTTAGTTCGGTACAACAAAAATCCACTTGTTGTTTTGCCTCAAACAGATGTGTTAAGTAGAAAGCAGTCATAAGTGAATTGATTAAAATTGGCTGAGGTGAGGTATGTTTGTAGACTAACCAGGACTGGTGTTGCCTTTTTCAGAGCAACTTATAACTTATGACAGCTGATTAGACCACAGTCCCCTTTTCCTTTGCAGACACGCAGCTACAATTTTTTTTTTTTCTTGCATTCCAAGTTTTGAAACTAGTTGATGCTACTTGTTATTGTAATTCTGTACTACTACTAGTACTGAATGACCTGTGATGAGGTTGAAGACTAAACATGCCTGTGCTCTAATTGACTTTTGTGATCGTTGTGCAGATCACAGAGGTCAGTTTAAGGAAAGTGTGTGACCAGCGGAGTGAATAGGGCCTGGCATTAATTACAGCCAGATGGGCAGATTAATGGTGCAGAGGGACACTGTCAGTGGATCAGACTTGCTGGACATCAGCCAATGTCCAAATAAGTCCACAAAGGCATCTGATTCAGAAATGTGGAGCTGGCTCACGTTACCTTGGCTGGCCCTCCTCAGGACTCCACTGCAGACTGCCTCTAGTGATTGTGAAGCAACTACTCTTGTAGTCCAGTTCATGTTGCCATGACTACACACTTCACAAAGTGGCCTTCACTGACCTTATTGCTAAATCTGAAATTTTTGTTTTAATATTTAAGAGTCATCTCGGTAAACCATATATGCTTGTCTCTGGGGTGTATAGATGAAAAAAATGGTTTTTAATCTAACTGGTTTTAATCTGAGCCTTTCTAGGGAAAATCTGATCCTACTGAGCACCCAGAAATAGCCTGTGATGTACTTTTCACACTGAAATGAGAGATGAACCAGGTCTCCAGTAGCGTTGTCCCTCTGGTATGAAATCTGCATGATGTCATCGAGAGAGGAGGGGAAAAAACTGTTCAAGTCATGTGTGGGGCTTATCTTTGGATAAATGGGAGAGCTTTTATGCAAAGTTGTACCTTAAAAATAATTAACTAGTAGAAGTTAAATCCTTAATATCTGGAAAAAAAAGGCTGCTATTTTGCATTTCTACAAGGAGTGGTTTATTCTAAAGAGCTAGAGATGGCTTGTTTGCTTTTCCTTACTGCATAACTTGATTATTGTGTCTTCCTGTGTGCAGGTAGTGCCGTTTGACTGGTGTTAAGCCTGGGGTTTATTCATGTGGAAGCCATATCATCTGTTTGAGGTGTTGCCAAAGGTTGATTAGTGGTTAGTGTGGGTGCCCAGAACTTTGATGATTTCACCGGTGCTTTCCAGCTTTAAGATGGTGTTTTGTGTTGGATGAAGCAGGGGTGGCATGGAACAAAAGCCCTGTTGTTATTTTGTAATGGTGTCCAATTTTTGGAGTGGTGGTAAAATTTGGCAAATGGAGCGTCTCCACTTTTCTGAGTGACATTGAAATGCATAAACAAGGTAGATGACTTGTGTTCACACCTGCTTTGTGACCAGAGCTGTCGCTGAGGACTGTTGACGGTCTCTCCAAGCTGCGTTGTGTTTCCTGGCTGCCCTTCAGAGGTTGTAACAAGGATGTGACGCAGCTGCATTGATACAGCAGCTGTCTGGTGGTTCGGGTGCACAGAAGCAGCCTTCCTTCTGTCTAGCAAAGCGCTGGCTGTGTCGTCTGTCTCAGCCTGTGACTCTGCCCAGGAGCTAATATTCAAAGGCGGGTCTATTCAGTGTCCATTCTAGATTATCACTCGCCTATTTTCCTCCCTGTGTGATTTGTTCTCAAGAGCATCACTGTAGAGGAGTGTGAGTGCTTTCTAGATATGATCAAAACAACTGCAGTAGCTTTCCATTGCTTTGGCTTTTCCTCAACTACCAGTGTCATTAAAATGTGCTGAATGAATTGTGCTTATTGCTGCTTCTCCTCTTTCTCTTCCTTTCTCAGGTTTGAGTGGGACAAACTTCTGGAGAATGTGCATTGTTTGATCATAAGTGTGACAAAGTCTGACAAGCAGGAAGCTTATATACTCAGGTAAGTGCTGGCTCTTTACTTGCAGGCTCCTCTGTTTTCCTTGGAGACAGGATTAGACAGCGGTCACCTTTTAAGCTGCTTCCGTTGACGACGCGGTCTCTCTCAGGTGACACAACATTGTATTAGATGCTGCATAGCCTTCAGGTTGATAGAAACCCTGCTTTAACACCATCTAAGCCAATGGGCTCAGTATAGAAGTGGCATCAGCTGTGTCAGGAGTCAGGACTTGACATAAGAAACCTGCTCTGCACATTTTATAAATAATCAGGAAACCGTTATAAAATAGGAAGTGAGAGCACCAGGCCTGACTGATCACACTGTAGTGTATGGGCATAACCTGGGCCTCCATGTTGCTTGTTGTGTTTACATGAGATCATCACCCACATAATGGCAGACTAAAGGCAGGCATTTCTGTAGCATTGAGACATATCATCTAGCAAAGTTAGTTATATGATAGGCCCAGTTTTCAGTGTTGTGTCAGTCAGAATAACTGGTTCTATGTCTATCTGAATGCAAAATTGCAAGCAGTATTATGCAAAAGACATACAAACAAACAATGTGAAGCAGTATTATACAGCTCTGGTAACAGATGAGCTGAAACACTTTCAAAGCATACGTCCTCATCATCATTGCAGCCACATGGTTAAAGCCTCGTTTGGAAAGTTCAAACACATTTCAGCATAGCTAGACTTTGTGACATATTTACAGGCCATGTATCTATTCACTATCAAGTCATTTGACCGAGAAGGAGTTGCACATGTTTAATGAGTGCCAGTCATTTAGAAAAACAGCCTTAAAAGACATTTTGCATTACATTATTGATTTTGGAGATGCTGCAGGTGAACTGGGTACCTGACAGAAAACCTTTTATGGAACAGATACTTCATTAATCTCAAGGGAAACTCAATAAATCAGCAGTTTGTGCCCACCTTGGATTAGCTCAGTGATAAAATGAGAACATGCTGAGTGTAGTAATCAGTATAATCAATGCTACAATACAGCTGTTTGACATCTTGTTCTTCTTGCCTCCACAGTGAGAGTAGCATGTTTGTCTCCAAGAGACGTTTCATTTTGAAGACATGCGGAACCACCCTCTTACTGCAAGCACTGGTGCCTCTGCTGGAACTGGCCAGGGAGTACTGCGGTTTCGATGCCATCGAGGTACTTTATTCACTCTCTCGCACACACACACTTCGTGTGTACAAGTTAATGTAGAAACAAGACTCATTCAGAGACTGCTATCATGGCAGTAAAGTGATTATTGTATTACCTGAGGCCTGAAACGTGACGTCTTTGCAGAATTTCTTCTACTCCCGCAAGAATTTTATGAAGCCAACCCATCAAGAGTTCCCTCATCGAAACTTCCAGGAGGAAGTAGACTTTCTCAGCCAGATTTTCCCAAGTACGTAACATTATATAATCTTAGCAGTTTTTACAATTTGTTTTGGTTGCTCTTATTAAATAGCCACTGAAACATGCTGAATGACACAGGGTTCAACATGCGTATGGCCATTAACTATAATCAGCCAAAAACACCTTAATACTTTTTCAGACATTGCTTTGGGAGTGCTCTATTGTCAAAAACTTCGCTCTGGTCCTGTTTGTCACAGCCCTGGGAATGTAAAGTAGAGCTGTGTTATTTCAAATGGCGGTCAGTATGAAACCTCTGACTGGTGTTAAGTAGCATAGCGGCTGAAGCGAGTGCGGCGCGAGACAGAGATGAAGACTGAACTGACCACAGCTGGTGTTGGCGGTCTGTGGTCCATGGCATACAGCCTTAATGGTTCCTTGATAACTGGACTTTTAGAGCTGGTTCTCAGTGCCCACCCCTGGTCCCTCTGAAGACATCGCCTTGTGTTCTAGAAAAGAAAAGATGATGCACACAGTCCCATGTGTGAGTGGTAACCATCAAGGCAACTAATACGATCTTTGTGCTTCCTCCAGATGGTGCAGCCTACTGTATGGGACGTTTGAACTCTGACTGCTGGTAAGCTTCACACTCTTTCCACTACAGGCTGAATTCTTGTTGTCGTAGAAATCGCTACAGAACTTTTTTTTTTTTCTTTCTTTTTGGGTCATTAAAACTTTTACTTTTTTTAAGAATATTGGGCTTCAGTCACCAATATCTTCTTAAGAATCTTCTTAAATTCCTTCTTAAGCTGTTGGTAAGAAGGATCTTAAGAAAACTATGTGGCATTCATCAACGTTTTCTGAAACTGCAGAATTGTTCACAGCTGTGTTCGTAAATTGATGAATGCCACCTCCTCGTAAGTTGAGAGCGTGTGCCAGGTGAGTCTAATTAACATAGGATTTAACATAGGATTAACCACCCATCAATGCCCATAAAAGAGACTGCAGGGCTGTGAGCAGACACAGGCTACGTTTACACATAGCAGAGTATTTTGATAAATATTTCCTTTCCTCCGTTTTCCAAAATAACATCGTGCACACATCACGGTTTTCAAAAAAAGTTTCCGTTTACATTAACCTGCACAAATACGCTGTCAAGAGCCATCATAACTACCGTAAGTCAATGAGCGACAGTGTAGGAAGACGGAGAAAGCCATGCAAGCCAATCAGAAGCCTCATCAACAACAACGACTAACACGAGCGATTTCCTGTTCCTCCGAGCCGTAATACGTCTCTGCTCCTGTACATCCAATAATAGAGGAGCTGTATTTGCAAACGCATAAGTGCTTGCACCAACAAAAATGCTACTGATACCCAGAATGTTTGACTGCTCATAGACTACTCTGACAGCCATACAACACAAAAAAGATTGCACTTTTGGTGCGTAGATTTCCTAAAACTCTGTTTTTCTTTTGTTTACATTCAAATGCAAAACTGGAATTTTCCTAAATCTCCACATTTGCCGGGGTTTTTAGAAAGAAGTGTATTCAGAGGCGAAATTGTTGTTTGTGTATAAATGAAAGGCAAAAACGAAGAGAAAAGTCTCCATTTTTACAAATACCTGTGTATGTGTAAACGGGCCCTCAGATGTCACATAGTGGAAACAGTAACGATACAATGCTAAAAGCAAAACGCTGCAGCAGAATGGGAGGTATTCCAGGGAGGGTTCAGGAAGAATACTCAGTTTGTTGAACCTCCTGAGTTTCCAGTTCCAGAACAGCTGATATGATTTAGTTCAATCAACTCTGAGTATGTTCACCTTGAGTTAAGCGAGTGCACCTACCACAATAAAAAGCCATCAACAATGGAGCCCCGATACCTCGATTCACCATGGCAACCAGAGATAAAAAAAAAGGCATGATCAACATATTTTACACCTGTAGAATTGGAGGTACACTTAATACTTAAATCATAGCACACAGGTGAAAAGTGGTGGAGTGGTTTAGAATAAAAACTGACTATCATGTAGGTGCAATCCCACAGGCAGAAACAACCTTGTGTGCGTCTGGAGAAAGTTGATGCGGTAAGTGATTGAGTCTAATGAATAATTGTACTGTTCAAACAGATATTCATTGGAGAATGATGGCATATCTAAGTGTAAGGCATTGCGTAAAGCATTTC
Source organism: Synanceia verrucosa (assembly GCA_029721515.1). Taxonomy (NCBI): domain Eukaryota; kingdom Metazoa; phylum Chordata; class Actinopteri; order Perciformes; family Synanceiidae; genus Synanceia; species Synanceia verrucosa. Next base: position 11,085,202 of record CM056570.1, on the reverse strand, counting down.
AATTTAATTGTGTCTCGTCTGTCAGATTTCCTCCATACGGGCACCATGAAAGCTGCTTGAGGCTCGGCAGTAGGAAGAGACAGGATAAACTCAGGGTTTCTGAGAGAAAACCTGCCAGTGAGCAGGTTAGGTTCAGAGAGTCGGTTGTCGTGGTGATTGACTCAAGAGTTTTACTTACCTGTCTTTCTGGAACTGAAAACAGCGTTTCCCTCATTTCAGGGTTAACATACTCAGAGTTTTCACTAAACCTGCTTTCTGGAACGCCACCCTGGAGGTACTGCTGCAGGAAATAACTTGTAGGAAAAAGGTTGTGTATATAGTAGCCTCAGTGCAGGCTACGCAAAAAAAACAACAACCAAAAAAAAAAAAACATAAGCATGGGAGGTGATCACACAAGCAGAGGACACAGTATCTAGCAAAGGGCGAATAACAGTATGCCAAAAAGAAGTGGTTTGACTTAAAATCCGAAACAAAAAAAACATCACAAAATGCCGACGGGAGCTGCAACGGTCAGGAGATGGAGGAGCCACCCCAAACCTGTCTGAGATGGACCAGCGCATCGGGGCCATCATCAAGGAGATAACACTCTCAGGTATGCTGTGTGGGGGAAATATAAATCAGTTGACCATAATGTGTATAAGACCAAAATACACCTTAGTATTGAACTGAGAGTCACAACAATTGCTTGGTTTATTTATTCACAGATGAAGTCCCTCCTGCAGCAGTATCTACACGCCTGCTCGGTCCCGTGCCTCCCCACGCCTAGGGAGGCCAGCGATACTGCAGAACCTCCTCTTGACTGTGACTTGCTCTTCTACTGTATATGGAGATTTGATGTACTGCATGGCCAGTAGATATACTGCATGTATTTTATTTCAAAATAAATGTTCTGTAAATTACCCAAAAATAAAATGAATGAATTAATAAATAAATACATGTGACAGAGAGATCACTGTAATACCATATTTTAATGAACTGCACAAAAGAAGACAACACAACCGTGCCAACATGTCAGCACATTTGTGCGTAAGAGTACTCCTGAGTGTTTGTAGGATAAGAAAACATTGATGAATGCCACAATCTTCGTAAAAACTTTGTAAGTAGGACTTAAGAACAAATTCGTGAATGAGGCCCATTGGTTCTAACAGCTTGATTGTTGAGCTACAGCAGGATGTTGCTCCTTTATAATGAATGTATCTTGGACAAATGGTCATGTGTGGAAACGCCCACTCAGCTGCTAGCAAAAGCAGTGTTGTCGGTTACCATGGTGAGTTAGGCAATAATATTAGCTGTGCTATGTTTGGAAATAAGTGAAGGTTAGTTTATGTTTTTGTGCTTGTCTGTGATGGACAAGGTGAAGTGCTTAACCTCGCCACCAGACGGCCCTTAATGACAGGAAATTAAAGCCATTTTATTTCATTCATTGCATAGTTTGCAATGATTTTCTTTTTCTGTCCGAGAAATAATTAAAGGAATCTTTTTCAGTCGTTTGTCTGCAAGCTCATCCTGTTAAAACAAATCATGTGAAAACATGTCTTTAACCCAGTATGGGAAATCATGTCATGAGTTGAGCGTATCGTTACATCCCTAGTGGCATCCACAGCGTTACGTTGCTTAGTTTCTGCTCTGGTACTTTAAAGAGTCTTCTAAGGTACTGTGGGTAATGTGCTGAGCATAAGCTTATGGTGTTTATGCAGCAGTATCATGCAGAATTCTATGTTAGGTTCATGAGAAGGGGGGCCCTGCTCTAATGCAGCAACCACCTTTGTCTGTCTGTCCCCTGCAGGTACCTGTTTACCCTGGATCTACCAGAGTACTGGGAGGACAAGCATGCAGATCAGACGCTGGAAGTTCTGATGAGTGACCTTGATCCAGCCATTATGGACCAGTTCTATATGAAAGATGGTGTTTCTGCAAATGATGTCACTCGTGTAAGTCGATCCTTACCATCCATACTGGAAATATTTATATTCATATATTCATATCCATGAATATGCGTTGCCATGGGAACAAGTTTTGACAAAGTTTCTTTGTTATAGATGAGTGGAATTTGTGACCTGATACCAGGTTCTGTGATCGATGCCACAATGTTCAACCCTTGTGGATACTCAATGAATGGAATGAAGACTGACGTGAGTATTTCTCCATTTATTTAAGTGTGTCGCTTTTTTTTTTTTTTTTTTTTAAATGTGTCAGTAACTGAATGCGTGAACTCGGCTCTACTTGTTGTGTTCTCCAGGGAACTTACTGGACCATCCACATCACTCCGGAGCCAGAGTTTTCCTACGTCAGCTTCGAAACCAACCTGTCCCAGACCTCGTACGATGATCTGGTCAACAAGGTGGTGGAAGTGTTCAAGCCAGGAAAATTTGTGACTACTCTTTTTGTCAATCAGGTCTGTTTCTTTTGAGTACAAGCTTGCTTTCATTCAGAGGGATTTTAGTTCAAGTTGTCATTGAATACTTTTTTTTTTGCCCCACAGAGCTCCAAATGTCGCAGTGTCTTTTCTCCTGCCCAGAAACTGGAGGGCTACAAGCGTATCGACCGCCAGTTGGCTCAATTCAACGAGTACAATTTCGTCTTCACCAGCTACGCCAAGAGCCGCCAGCAGAACCAGCAGAGCTGAGGGTTGAGGATGAAGAAGAGGCGTAAAAAGAAAGGTGGCCACTCAGGGCTCCACCTCCCCGTAGAGAGCTTGTCCTCCTCCCCCCTCCTCCTCTTCCTCCCCCCTTTGTGCTGCTGTCGTCGTTCAGAATCTCCTGGTGCTGACGCCGTCACAAGCCCTAGTTTAACCTCCAGTTTGAGTTGTTTGCATTGTTGTACCTGTGACTTAGATCTCTTGCATGAAAGCTCTTTTCTCTGTTTCGATATTCTAGCTCACTCTTGCTGTGACCTTGAAGTGCATGTAGAGGAATTAAACACGCTCTGTTTGAGGCTGTCCACCTGTGCCCGGTGCAGAGGCCCCTTCCTGCAGGTGTCCCCCCTCATCCCTCACAGACAAGGCTTCCGCCCACACTAGACCAGGACCCTGACATGCTCAGACCCGCTCGCCTCTTAGTGATTTCAGTTTCAAGTTCAACCAAAACCAGTCTCCACCTGAAATGCTCTTCAGTTTATTTATGAATTGCGACCATTCTATGAGTGCACTTTTTGTTTGTTCACGGTACGAAAAGAAAGACAGCTTTTTTTTTGTCTGAAGCGTAATTGAATGTATAAGTCGTGTTAAGCTTTTAGCCATTCTAATTGTCACATTGTCAGGACGTGTTTGGAAACTAAACTAATGTCATACTTGCTGTTTAATGTTACACTGTTGGGTGAAAGGTTTGCAGCTTACTGGTCGATGTGAAGTGCGCTAAAGCTTTGCTAGGCCGCCACTCTCATTCCCTCACCTCGACGATCACGTAGTCTTTGTTTCCCTGGACAGGCTTTTAAAGTTTTATGCCTGGAGAACATGCCCCCCACCCCCCCACCAACCTGTCAGCCATATTCAGCACTCTAGTTTCCACATTGACATGAAGTGGTTAGCCAAACTGAATGTAGCACAGGTGGCAGTCTGCCCCCCATCTTTCAAATGTACACATCTAGAGAAAAGCCTGGACTCAGTTTGAGCTGAATGTACTACTCCACATGAACCGCTCACAATGCCCTCTGCCGACCAGCCATTGTCCAGCTCTCAGCAGGTCGTCTCCCCCCATGACTGTCAGCTGGCCCCCAGATCTGTGACCTGACAAGAGCCGGCCGTCCTGGCGGCGCTCTCTCTGAATGGGAAATAATGAATCAAACACTTTTTTTGCTTTAGTTGTCCAGCAAAGCATTTTTCTTTTTCCCACATAATATCCATCCTCCCTCTGTCTCTTTCCGCCCCATACAGAAATCTGTAAGCGCACAATAGAGGCTCCCCCGTCTGAGCATGCCAGGGTGACCCCGGATCATTCCACATGTAACTGCTGCATAAACTGCCGTTTTATTGCATTTATTGTACCCAGACTTTTTTTTTCTCTCAGTGAATTGGTCGAAAATGTGACTCCCTAGCTTTTTTTCCTTTATTTGGATCCTTTGTTCATTTAGGGGAATGTCCTGTGACACCATGGTGCATGTGACTGCTCGTGCCGTGCTGCTTGACAGTGTAGTGCCGTCTCTTCCTCCTTCCTGTTAGTAGGTCTGTGTGCTTCACCTTCCTCTCGTTCCACCAACAGAAAGTGTATCCTGATGTGTTGGATAGTTGGGGGCTCTTTTTTCCTTCAGCTTCTGTTTATCTTACTTCAAGTAGTGAACAAGTGCTGAAAGCAGGTTTAAGTTATTTATAACTGTTAAACTGCGGCCGGTCTTCGGACATTCACAGTATTTCTCCTGCCAGAGAATGCAGTTTGACTTTCGACCCAGAGGAGACGTGGTGGGAGTCTAAACCTGCTCTCAGTCATGTGGTGTCGTACATTCTTTTGAAATATATATGGTGATCACATCAGCGCCTGTAGCAGTGTATTCATCACCTACGGCAAACCAGCTGGACCAGTAGATTAGTTTGGGAGAGTTGTGTAAGAACTGGTAGTGCAGTTGACACTTGGAGTAGTTTCTCTCTAGATTGTCCGTCTTGGCTTTTTGGAGTGGCTTCGTTCTTTTCCTGAGGACCAATCTCTGCTCTTACAACAAATGACTGAGGTGATCTGCCATGACTGTTCCAGGTCCATATAAAGTCACACTGTAGGAACTGTTGAAGACTGAAGCAGGTAGCACTACCTGCTGGATGAAGTACATTTTAGCCTTGTGGGTCATTACGCTTTTATTTATTTTTTTTTTATACAGTGAACTCAAAATGCGTTTTGCAGTTGAATGGTTATAGAATTTTATACAAAAAGTATTTTGTATTTTCTTGCGGACCAATCTTTCTTCCCTCTTTTTTTTTTTTTTTTGTGAAGCCGGTTTGTTCTGAAGTTCTGGGATGACCTTGTTGACGCTGACTAAACACGGAGCATGAAGGCCTCCCCTGGGTCAGAGACAGTACACTCTGAGAAACTTTGCTGTTCTAATTCTTTCTTTTGCTGTTCTTTGGATGGTCAAGATGTGCTAAATATATCTGTGCTACGAGCTTGATGCTTCAATAAAAACGATACTTATCTGTGCAACTGCTGTGTTCTTTATTTGAAGGCTTTGTGGCCACAGCATTTAAGAACAAAGTTTCTTTATTTTACTGAAGGAGGGTAAAGGATTAGTGGCAGATTGATGGGCAGATATTTTTTTTTTTTTTAATGCTGAGGGGAAAGTCAGATTGAACTACAAAGCTTCGGGAGGGGCTGCCACTGACATGGGAGCTGGGAATAAATGTTTGCTTAGTGGTGAGGTTGCAGACTGCAACCCCTCCACTCACTCCTCTTTCGAAGTGTGTTGGAGAACGGTGGTGGCCATTAAAAATGTGAAGCACTCATGCTGGACCAGTGTTGGTTTGTCCATTCTGGCTGCTGTGGAAACATGGTGATTTACGAGATTACATGCTAGTGAAGATAATAGAGGTAATTATTACATTCAATTTGTGTTAATAGATACTACTAATTTCCACTGGACCTTTTTAAAAGAAAGAAAGTGGACTGATGAAACCCATGAAAAATCTATAATACAGAGCATCAACGATGGCAGCACCATCATTATTACTTGAAACTAATAAATACAAAAAGTGACTCCTGTAAATTCAAGAACCTGCTGATATGAAGACTACTTACATATTAAATATACATTTACGTTATGCAGTGAGCCATGTGAACATCCATTGCCACAATTGTGTATCGATTACCTCTTCAAGGGGCAAGCTGTAGATTTATCAAAATCAAAGACATGCAGACTGACATTTGCTGAAAGTCAGCAGCCCCATTGAAAGTTCTCAACTGAATAAAATGACTGGAGGTATCGTAGCTGGTTGAGCTCTGTTAATGTGAAGGAAAGCAGCTTCACAGAGAGGAACAGGAAGAGACTGAACAGGAGGACCAGCTCTGTCCTGGACTGATCACTGGACTCCATCGAGGAGGTGAGTGAGAGGAGGATGTCAGCAAAGCTCAACACCTCTCACCCTCTGATGGACTGTGGAGGCTTTAAGCAGCTCCCTCAGCTGCAGACTGAGACTTCCACCCTGCAAGAAGGAGCTACTGCAGCTCATTCCTGCCATCAGCAATAAGACTTTATAACAGCATCACATTTTTGCACAGTTTTTATTTGATGTACTTTTTATACATCATAATTTAAAAGTCACAGCATTAGTCCAAATAAACTTTTGCCATTAAAATATATATTTCTTCTTTTTTATTTACCACATACCGTAAAAATGTATTACTATCATTATTTTATTCTATCACTTCATTGCTGTTGTTTATTGTTTCTTTCTTACTGTTACATGTTTATGCTGCTGTGGCAGGTGAATGTCCCCTAATGCGGGATAAATAAAAACACCTCACTCTCATCACTGTGGCGTCTCACTGTCATTTGGCAGGTGGTAGGACATGCTGCCACCTGGTGGACAGAGAGTGAACTGAAGAGCAGGGACGATGTTTAGATTTTATACATCACAACGTCCTAATTTTTTATTCAAAAAGCAGTCAGCTTTGATTCCCTGCTGGGGGTCTGTGGTTATTTCAGGTGGTATGTGGAACATTAGACTATAGAGGGAACAGTGGTCTGTAGAGGGACCACTGACACTAGATGGCGATAGATCACACAGCAGGAAGTCAACCCACACTGCACCAAAGAAGAAGAAAATAACCACTGTTGACTTCCGCCTCTTCACGTGTTGGATGTGATCAGCAGCATAGGCTCGTGTTGCTGAGAGGAACACTGAAGAGAGAGAAATGACGCAGTTACACGGTGTAATGTAAGTTTAACAGTGTGTCCTGAGAGCTCACAGCGCTGCTCTCTCAGTAGATAATAAACTATTGTCTCATTTTCTTCATTTATTGGTGAAACTAACTTTGTAAAGAATGCTAACCTTACCGTAGCATGGCGTTTTCAAGCTAGCATTAGCTCAGTGTTCTTGTTTACATTTTCCGCCATGCTTAAGTTATGTTAAATTACAGTCCATGGGTTACAAAGCTTTCTGTAACCTGAACACATTCATTGCAAACAACATCTAGCATGTCAGCCACTTTACCGTGTGTTTGGTCCTGTCATGATAAAGACTGAGAGACGGCCACAGAGAAGCAGAATAAAGACATCATTAGAGTCTGTATTGACAGAATAAGATCTCCAGGGGTTTACAAGGGGATTAAAAAATAAATATTAGGGATGATGTGGACTGCTGCCACGTTTCTAACATGTAGGAGAAGACATTTTTGGTCCATTTAGATAGCCAATAAAGAGGAGTTATTGGGTGTCAAATCACTGGAACCTAAAGTAATGAGAGAATGGTCAATTTAATCTAACTAACAATTAAAAACATAACAGTATCACCAAATGTTCAATAAAATATCTGAAGCACAAAAGTCTATCCCATGTTGTCACTTTGACCGCCTCTTCTTCGGCTCTGCGTCTGTAGTTTTATGAAGCAGTGAACGACACTATCAGTTTGTCATCTTGCCTTGTGTTTGATTGTGTCCATCCTCAGAAAACCCAAGACCAAGCGCTCCAAGCGCTTCTTGGAGAGCAGAGCACCGAAGCTCACCGAGGACATTAAGACCGCCATGATAATGAAAGGAGGGAACACCAGTCAAACTGTCACTCAGGCCCTCAAAGACATAGTAAGTAACCTGAAGATGCCCTCAGTGTCAAAGTCCTTCATGGCATGACTTGTATCCAGACCCATGGGTTTTTATGAAGGTTTAATAGTCCTCTTTATCAGTCTCAGATGTTAATACAATTGTAGACATGACAACATAAGCCTGTGTGTTTTTCTTCTGTTCCAGTTCTTTTTGTAGATCTTTAACTTATTTAATCCAGTAGGATTAATTTTAAAAAGTGTAATTCTGATAAATACAAAAGCTCTCCAGTGATTTAATGCAACACAATGTAATAATTAAGTTAATCCAGTAAAGATTTCCAATACAGAAACAATTTTCATGTGACGTACAAGAAAGAAATAGATCGTATCAGAAATGCTTTGAGTTAACAATTGTTCACCAGTGTCTCAGTGTCCTCTGCCCACCAGAATTTAATGACACTGTTCTGTTCAAAAGTTCTGGAGACATGTTAAAACCAGAGACAGGACCTGTTTAAGGGTTACGGTAAATTCCATTAAGGCCACATTGTACGGCTCTCCTCTAGTTGGTTACTTGATGATGACCACTGCAATGTGATGTGAAGTTGTGTTTCTCCAAAAGCATTGGAAAAGTTTCAACGTTTCATGACAGGCTGCTGCAGGGTTTTCACCGTCACACTACCCATATTCAAATGAATGGGAGGGAAAGGGGTGAATGCAGCCTCAGACAGGACACCTGGACAGTGTCTTTGATGAAGGGAGGGTGTAACAGATCATCAGAAGGATACAGAGGATTTCAGCCACGTTTGTCTGCTTTTATTTCTTTTCTTTGGTCATTTTCTTTCTGCAGTATGCCTTGAAGAAGCCCAACGCCGTGCTGTTCAAGAAGTAAGTGAATTTACTGACAGAATGTAGTATGAGTATGAAACATGTTGTATGTCATATGTACAGTATGTAAACGGGACTTTACGTAACATTTCCTCTGTATTTTTACTTTCTGATAACAAATAATCGACCAGTGAAATGATATAGATTTTAGGTGGAAATTAAAGCTGAGCATATTAAATAAGTAATTCATGTTATTTGATTGTTTTTTTTATTATTTGTGATTTAATGTGTTGTTTTCCATTGAGATTTGCTGTTGACAGCAAAATAAACTGAATTTGTTTGTATAAAAAAATGACAATTTTCTTCACGTCCTTTGAATTGAACTGAGCAGAGTTTTGTTTTCCTAAATCCTTTTTAAGATGTAAACTAATAGGAATATTATATACATATATTTGTATGTATATATATATATATATATATATATATATTTGTATATGTATTTCAGTACATGCGGGTGAATGGCAAAAGATCGCTGGTTAATGATGCAAAATGGCTGAATGACGTTCATCTGCATGTACTGTCTGCACTGTAGCTGACTGGACACTGCTCAGATATTCATTTGAACTTGAAATAATGTTAAATGAAATCTATGAAAATGGAAACTGTTTATTATCTACGAGCGCCAGAAAACATGTTGAGCCATGTGCTGTGTTGCTTTTCAGGAAGAACATAACGCGGCCATTCGAGGACTCAACATCTTTGGTAAGTCCAGAAGAAGCATGGTGCGCTGCTAATACTTTATTACAATTAAATCTGTTAACATGTTTTCCATTTTCATTACTAATTATATTTACTCTCAATCAGGAATTCTTCTCCAAGAAGAATGACAGCTCTCTGTTCCTGTTCGGTTCCCACAACAAGAAACGGCCCAACAACCTCATATTTGGTGAATTCTCTTTTCTCACTCATTCAGTCTGTATTTATGACGCAAATACAGTCTCTGTTATCTATTTCCAGCTTATTACCATAATCTTATTAAACACTAATCTGTTAAACTTCCCAAAAATATTTCTACTGTATGAAAAAATATGTTCATCTTAGCGATGGAAGGAAATTCCTGTTTCCAAACGTACATCTTTGAGAGACTGGAGGTTGTTGATGTTTCCTTTGATTTGTTTCAGGTCGTCTGTTTGACTTTCACGTGCTGGATATGATTGAACTCGGAATTGAGAAGTTTGTCTCTCTGAGTGACATCAAGGTAATAGTTCTGTCTTCTGTTAACTGAAATTTGTCAAACTGGGTTGCCGTCATTTTTCTAGCATGAAGCTCCTGTCTCATTTCTACGATCACCTGGTATATGTGGAGGTATGTTCCAGCATACAGAGTCATTGAGCTGATTATTTCCTGCAGTGTTTTTAGAAACTTATTTGCTTTAAATTGTTATCAATCTCATGTCTGCGTTGACACATCGTTAGCTTAGCGGAAACACTGGAAGCAGGAAATGGCTGGTTTTGCTCTGTCGGCCTCCCAGCACCACTAACGAAGAAGAAGAAGAGGTGTTTTTGTTTCCATTTGCAAAAGTTGTGGATAATACCTGGTACTTTTGGTACCACCTAGGACTGTGTCTAGTCCCTTTGCTTTAATGGACTGGCCTCCTGCCAGGCTGTAGTGTATAAAGTTTTGTTTCTCTCTAGCTTTAAAAACAGGATGTTACTAAATATACTCAGCAACAGAAGAAGCGCAAGTCTTTTTTTAGTTGGCCCCAAACTGCCTATAAAAGATGTTAAATATGAGTAAGCATTTGGTTTATCACATCCTTTCAACAAATGCACAAAAAGAATACTGTCTAGAGATCAAATTTATCCAAAAAGCCATATTGAAGTTAACGGTAGACCAAAGTATGGCCTGCGTGCACGTAGGTCAGCCTCTCTGAGCCGCACTGTTTGAGCACTGACACGGGGTTGGTGACGTCCAGGTGTCTCAGCAGCAGTGGCGGGAAGTGTCCGGTCTCCGAGATGGCGAAGACGGATATGGCGATCCTGAATGTTGGTCGTTACACGTGGTCTGCCGCTGCGTGGACGATCTGAAGTGCTGTTCGTGGCATTGAATCTGGTTCTGAGACGAGTAATTGTTGATTCGTGAACGTTCATTGCCCTTGCAACATCTGGCGCACTCATGTCGGCACTCAGCCTTTCAACAACATGTTCACGTTGGATTTGCGTCAGTCGCGGCATCATTACAAAAGCACTTAGAGAAAAGCATTTTCCCATTTTATGCAGGTTGGGTAAATAAACAAAAGTGCTGATCCCATTTGCATACGCCATGTGCTTTAGTCGTCTGGGTCGACCACACCTCTGTTAATCTGGCTATCAGCCAGACACTTATTGCATTTTCGGCACGTTACCATTCATGCGCAACCTTTTGTCCAAACAGGCATTTTCACATTGCTGCTGAGACAAACGACTAGAGTTCACTTTATAAAACTTGTTTCTTTTGTTGTTGAGTATATTACTATTCATATTTCATATCAAACACCATATGCACTCCTGTAACTTTCAGCAGCAAATGTATATTATTAATGCCCAGTCTAGGGGTTTGGAGGCGGACATAAAAACGAGACCCCAAACAAATGGTTTGTCGACCAAGACAACAAGACAGTTTACTCATTTAACAGACACAGATATCATATACGAAATGGAAGCTTTCCTTCTGGGTGAGTCCAGGCCAAAATAACAAAGAAAACAACCTGTCTTCCCTAGAAATGCTGCTATCTCAATCCTACGTAAAAGAAAATGAACAAAAAGACAGAAACTCCACCTGACTCTCTAAACTGAACAGGAAGAAAATGGTGAAACCATGGCAACTCACCTCTACTGCTTTGTGCACAATATTTACAAGTAATTGTGCTGCTGCAGGAATTATATACCAATGAGAAGTGACTTAAGTGCAGATCAAACAAAAAAAATAATACATCAACAGCTTACCAGTTCCAAAAATAAACTCTGAGATCACAAACAGGAGGCAGCAACAGCTGTCAAACGTGGCTTGCGTCTTGACAACTTTGGGAGGTCTTTATATGGCACACCCTGCACAATCAATTGCAGTCATGACTGTAATTTTTTTTTTTTTTTTAATTTGACCTTTATTTAACCAGGTTAGCTTGTTTAGATATAGAATCTCTTTTAAAAAGCGACCTGGCCAAGAGGCAGCAAAATTTACAGAGCAAGCAGTACCATAAATAAGATTTATACAGTGAGAAGAGATTTAAAACAAAATAGATAAAATATTAAAGATAGCTTAAATGGGCAGCATCTGATTTAACACAGTACCATGGCGATGTGGTTATCGTCCCAGCCCTAGTACCACCTTAGTCAAAGCTGTTAAATAATGCAGACTACTGATTGGTCAGAGAGAATCTTTGCTATGTGTTGAGACCATAGTAGTGAGCATTAAATGTGGCTAGCGTGGGTCACCAGAAAGATCCAGTGTGGCTTGAGTTTGGTTTTGGCACAGTGGAGCCAAACCATTCAACCTCACTGTTAAGACAAACTGTTCAGCAACAAATAGTTTCGGCTCCTCATCAAGCCACAAATAGTTGTTTTTATTTTTCTGTTTATATCCAGTTTGAACAATCAGAGGGTGAATTACTGATTTTTGGAATCGTTGGTTTTTCCACATTTCCTGTCATGAGATGTGAGAGTGAGATTGATCATCTCCTCTTGCTCCCAGGAACAATGGAAATATTATTCCCCCAGACTACTGTTATACGAGGTACACCTGACACACATAACATAACATAAGCTACTGACCCCTAATATCACCATGACAACCAAACCATCCTGACCAGGTAAGACTACACTCATCCTTTTCACTGAGGGGTGTCTCTGGGCTGAACATGCAGCTCTGTGTGAAAGACACTTCATTCATATTCAAAGGAACGCAGACACGGGGAGAACATGTAAACTCCACACAGAAAGGCCCCGGGCCAGGAATCAAACCCAGTATCTTCTTGCTGGGAGGGGACAGTGCTAACCACTACACCACCCCATGCATAAACACTACTTAAGGGACATCAAAGTCAGAGTATTTTTGCCATACACCCAATAACAGGAATATTTATAGTACAAAAAGTTCTTCACATCAACATTGAGTACTCTTACAGGATGTACTAGGAGGAGTTCCAGGGTCAGAGGTATGTTGTAGATCAGTATTTTTGAGAAAATGTATGAAAAGACCCCATATGAGATAAAATTCATCAAGCTTATGCTTAAGACAGTCAGCCTCTCTCATGCCAGACATGAGGATAATTCTTTAAGCCACTGACTTGTGTTTTTCTTTCTGTTGCAGACCAGCAAGTGTCCTGAGGGCACCAAACCAATGCTCGTATTTGCAGGGGAGGCTTTTGACACAGATAATGAGCATAAACGTCTCAAGAGTCTGCTCATAGGTAAACACTGTTTATCCTCAGTGAATGTGTCAAATGTGAATGTGTCACATTTGGTTTGTTTTTTGTTTTACTACTAATATCAGTCCTGAACTCTTTCTTTCAGACTTCTTCAGAGGTCCCACTGTGCCTGCAGTGCGTCTGGCAGGTTTAGAGCACGTTCTACACTTCACAGCTCTGGATGGGAAAATCTACATGCGCAGCTACAGGTCACATAGATCTGGTTTAAAAGTGTTTGCAGAATTGTTGGAGAAAAGCTTGCGTTCAAATTGACCTGTGTTCTGGGGGCAACATAAATCACATAGAACTTGGCTGTCACTGTAGCCATTGGTCAACTCAGGCTTGGGTTCTCTTTTGAAAGAACGCTGGTATACACTACACCATCTCTGCTAGCATCCCCACAGAGATGCTGATGTTATGTGTCACTGCAGGTGTCTGTTGAAGAAGTCTGGGTGCCGCACGCCACGAATAGAGCTTGAGGAGATCGGACCAGCTTTTGATTTTGTCTTAAGAAGAACACATCTGGCTTCTGATGACTTGTACAAGTTGGCTCACAGACAGCCCAAAGCCCTGAAGGTAAAGACCATCTTCTCTGATGGGAAGGCGTGCTTACTGGGAGAAGAATTGATCTGAACAGCATTTTTCTTTCCACTATGGTCACACTATTAATACTAAATCTCTATTGTAGCCACTTGAATGGCCCCATAAGGGCTTGTTGATTGTTGAACAATGTTCAGGCGACTATGCTGTAACTTAGAGTTTATCCTGAGGATGGCGCCAGAGGACAGGCCACATTGTTGCCCCATTGTGGAAGTTAAATACACTCTACATTGGCAGACTTAGTCCACCTTTACCCAGGCTGAGATCTGCTTATCTGTGCTTCAAGGTTAATGATAACATGAGTACTAAACCACCACTGACCCTTCACTGGGCAGAGGACGTTTATAACTTTATTTTCCTCTAAAAGATATCCTGATATCGTGCTTCTATTTATTGCTGTTGTAGGCCAAGAAGAAGAAGAACATTTCCCATGATGTCTTTGGTACTAAGTTCGGCCAGGTGCACATGCAGAAGCAGGATCTTTCCAAGCTGCAGACACGTAAGATGAAGGGCTTGAGGAAGAGGAGGGGAGAGGAAGTCCCTGAAGAGCAGGACGGACAGGCGCCCAAAGTGGCCAAAGTGGAGAACTGAGGAGGCTTTCATAAGCCGTGCATACAGTAACATGCTGTACAGTTGACTGACCGTATGCTCATCATTACCAGCTTTTACCACCAAGGATGGACATGTGAGCAGCTCCCAGAAAACAGGATCTATTGTGGTTTCATGTGACTTTCTGATATTTCTTTGACTGTAGCCTCATGGATGTGTTGGCTCAGTTCTCTGGTTAAAAGACACAAACATCAGGAAATGAACCCAACAGTCTGCCTGACACTTTTCTTTTGTAAGTTGGAATATGTAAACATGGAATTTCACCAACAGCTCTCACGACAAATTGAATAAATGATCTGATAGATGTTGGGTTGTTTAGAGCTTTAATGTTTAAACCATTTTGGTGTCTCTTATGTTCACATCATAAAGTCAGACTATATTTTTTGCTTCCTTCCCTTTTTCCCAAATAGCATGAATCATTTTCATTGTGACAGGGCCACTTACAGCCAGTGAAACCAGTCTTTCTCTCTAAGTTTGAATAATCTAAACTTAAAATAACACAGTGCAATGTCTCTAGGGTTAGAACTCACCGCAAGTAGTTCCTTTAACTGCACACGGAGTAGCTCAGATGAAGATGTATGTTTTTAGTTTTTGAATGTGTCTCAGTGTTTTGAAAGCGTTTGGGGGATTTGGATGAGTTTAAAGAAGCAGTGCTCATAATGTCCAGGCTTGATAGTTATATCAGTAATAGTTATAGCTATTTCAAAATATAGACTCTTAAATGAAGTCCAGCATTGGTTCTTTAAATGACAAAAAGCAAATTCTAAGTATGTTGTCTGCACCACATAAAAAGCCTGCTGTTTGACAGCTGAACACACCAACACCAGGGACCTATTAGGTTACCAGCAATTAGCAGTCAGGATAATTTTGCAACATGTTTGTTCATATGAGGAGTCTGAGATATAGTAGGTCATTTAAGTTTTTTTTTTAATTTTGATTTTATTGACATTGGGCCAAATGTGGAGAATTGTGTGAGTTATGAAAAAGGTGTGATTACAACTTAAATTGATTCAGGTTGTTGATATGTGAGGCTGTAGATGTTGTGTACCAGTGTTAGTTTATATGCAGCTGAGAAAAACTGAACTAATGGTCATAAATGATTTAATTTAGTCATTATTATATCATTTTTCACACCTAATAAATTAGGGATTAAAAACTTAAAATGACTGTATGGAATAAAGTGAGTTTATTTCAAAGGGAATCACATGAGGCCTTTTCTGAAATTACAGTTTCATTATTTATTACATCTGGCTTCTTTGTCTCATGAGCCCAGTTCACAGCCTATAATGTACAGTGGGGGAAATAATTTTTAGTAATTTTTATCATCGGTACACTTTGACTGTGATAGACAGAATCTAAAAAAAGTTATTAGGAGATGGAAGAAATTCAAGATGACTGTCAATCTCCCTTGGCCTGGGGCCTTGTGGCGTATCAAAGATCATGAGAAAGGTGAGGGATCAGCCAAGAACTACACGGAAGGACCTGGTTAATAACCTTAAGAGCTGGAGCCACGGTCTCAAAGGTTACCATTAGTAACACGCTACACCGTCATGGATTAAAATCCTGCAGCACTGAGGTCGCCCTGCTTAAACCAGCACATGTCCAGGCCTGTCTGAAGTGTGTCAGTGACCGTCGATGATTCAGAGGAAGCATGGGAGAAAGTCCTGTGGTCAGATAACACAAAAATATGACTGCACCGTATTGATGCGAGGATGGATGGGACCATGTATCATGAGATTTTGGGCAACACCCTCCTTCCCTCAGTAAGAGCAGTGAAGATGAGTCGTAGCTGGGTCTTCCAGCATGACAATGACCCAAAACACACAGCCAGGGCAACTAAGGAGTGGCTCTGTAAGAAGCATTTCAGTCATGGCATGGCTTATAGCTCCAGACCTGAACCCAGTAGAAAATATTTGGAGGGAGCTGAAACTTAGTGTTGCCCAGTGACAACCCCAAAACCTGAAAGAGTTGGAGAAGATCTGTATGGCGGAGTCCTGCTGCAGAGTGTGCAGACCTGGTCAAGAACTTCAGGAAAGAACTACCTCTGCAATTGTAAACAAAGGTTTCTTTTTCTGTTGTATCAAATACTTATTTCATGCAATAAATTGCAAATTAATTTTTCTAGACTTTTTTAGATTGTTTCTCACAGTCGTACCTATGATAAAAAAATTATTGCCATTAAATCAGTGGGAAAACTTATGACATATTTTCCTCATTGTATGTCTCTGCATGTCTGTTCATCTGCTGGCATTTTGTCTGTTTTAAAGGGATCTGCAGAACGTGGAAAAACGCTGTGTGGGTTAGTATTTTATTTGCACTTGTGCAGGACGGATGTCTTGAAGATGTACGTAGATACTTGATACTAACCCTAACCCTTGATCTTGACGGTTGATGGACGATGTCCAATCAGCTGCAGGATTCCCCGAAGCCCCGCCCCTCCGCCTTGTCTATTTATAGCACTGCAACAGCAGCGTTATGACAGCTACTGTAGGAGCAGATGCTGCACAAAGTCACACAGCTACAGCCTCACTTTAATGCATACAGCTGCAGTCTGACCAGACATACTGAGACTACCTGGACTTGACTTGTTTTTATCATTATAGGCTGACGTTTCATACTTCCAGGTCTAAGAACAGCCCAAAGCTGTGTTTTTTCCTCTGTTTAATATATACCTGACATAAAAGCAATGACAGAAGGAGGGAACCCTGTGCCAGAAGGTGATGCAGCGGGTAAAGAGGAGATACCCGCCGGTGTGCCCGCAGAGGAGAAGCGACCGGCGGAGGAGGAGAAGCGACCGGCGGAGGAGGAGAAGAAGGAAAACGGAGACAGCAGAGTAACCGTCCCGGAGCAAACCGCGGCTCCAGGATCGGATGAGGTCGAGTTTGTACACCCTGAGGGAGGCTGGGGGTGGCTGGTCATGATGTCCGCTATGTGGTGTAACGGCTCCGTGTTCGGGATCCAGAACGCCTTCGGGATACTCTTCCTCTCCCTCCTCCGGGAGTTTGGTTCCGAAGACGACGATGACCTCCGCTTCAAGACAGGTAAGGGATGGATAGGGGGACGGTCCTCAACCTCAGGCTTCGAGTGTCCTAAAATTAGCGCATATAACGTTTATTATTTCAAATTCATACATGTAAAGGGCAGATAACTTCTCTGACGGCTCCTCCGGTGTCCTCTTGGTGGTGGACACGGTCAAGCTAACCGCCTCTGTGTGTGACGTCATTTCACTTTAAGCCACTGCAGCGGTACTTAAAGGTGTTATTATGTTAGCTAACGCTAGCTAGCAAGTAATACGATAAGGATTTCCTGGAAAGATGGACAATGATAGACGAAGTAGTAAATGTCTGTGGTTAAATTAACACCAGTGACTCTGGTCGTGCTGGTTTCTGCGGTACAGGTGAGGAAGTTTCCTTTTTCCTGTCTGTCTGCAAACATGGCGCTTTATGAATGATCTGGTTTGACACATCTTGGAATGAAGAATGAAGAACAACGTTGAGCAGACAGTCTAACAGACATTATGTTAGGCCTGTGTTTACAACCCATGGGGTGGGAATCCTTCTACTTTGTGTGTCTATGAATGAAGACCTGGTGGTGCTCTCCGGTCAGTCAGTGATTGTAACCACCTGTTGGTGTTAAACTGGGCAGTAACACTCTCTTCAGAGCTTTGGCTCCCTCAGTTTGCACCCTAAGAATCTGAAGTTAGGTGAGTGTGTTATACCACTCACAAAAAGGTTCATAACTTCCAAAGTGTGTGGTTATGTGTATGAATGCATACATGATCGCAGCTATTACAAATTCATGCTCGTTCCACCGTTTTGAACCACATGTCCCC
Source organism: Synanceia verrucosa (assembly GCA_029721515.1). Classification (NCBI taxonomy): domain Eukaryota; kingdom Metazoa; phylum Chordata; class Actinopteri; order Perciformes; family Synanceiidae; genus Synanceia; species Synanceia verrucosa. The sequence continues at coordinate 11,067,217 of CM056570.1, read as the reverse complement.
ACAAGAAACAGTCATGAAACATTTGAAACCTTTTCTCTTCCGGGACATGGTTTCAATATATAGAGGTAAATGAAGTTAATCTAATTACACAGCTGCTCATCCAGCCTCTTGACAGTTGACACAAGTAATAAAGTCACATTGTGACAGAACTGTGTTATAAAGAGGTAATAACTAGATTACTGATAATGCCGTTGTGTTCATTTCCTTTTACCTGTTCTGAGATCAAAATGTGTTCCCATAAGGAAGATCTTGGAATTTTTGTGTGTGAGAACTTCACACATTTAACTTCCACTGTAACACGATAAGTATTTTTTTTTACCTATTACTACTGCTGTTAAAGCTTTGTTGGACATGGATGTACTCCCTGCAAACCCTCTCCCAGATGACCAGAGTTGACTGGCCCTCAGCCTTGATGAGTTATGTCTTCCCCCATGTGAGGCTCAGACAACTGGACAGCGGAAATGTGAGGAGGGGGGGGCACCAGTTTGACTCAAGGCTCTTTTGTGCACAAAGAAGTCTTCCACTTCTTTTTCTGTTTTGGCAAGTGATAGCAGACCACTTGAAAGGGTCATCATCAAACATTTTTGATACAATGCCAATTGTGGTACCTTTGTTTCAATACCGGTATTGATACGGTACAATTCCAGTACAAGAGTTGTTGTTGTTGTTTTTTTTGATTCATCAATATAAATTTTATTATTATTATTATTTTTATTGGTCTGACGATGAGCAACAGGCACAAACTGCTACGGTTACTCTTTAAGAACCCTGGGGAGTGAGAGTTTGCCTTATGGTGTGTTCACCTGAAGTCAGAACTTAGAGTTCAGATCAACGTAACTTCAAAGTTTAGTGCTCCCAGCTCTTCCAGCCGTACAGACGTACAACTTCACATGTAGCCTAGGTAATTTTTACGTCAGTAGCAGATAGCATGAATTCTATGTCGGGCTGGTGAGATTGATCGAGATTGATTGACTTTCCGAGTTGCAGATCCATCTTCATTGGGGGTTCTAATTTAAATTCTGACTTGGAGCTTGGAAATTCTGACAATCGTGAGCAACTGGAACGCACCATACGATTTTTGCTGCCTTATGCTGGGAAAGTGGGGGGACTGATCAGTGTCACTATGAATCTGAAGGGGACATGTCCCCCCGTCCATAGTGCCATCTGAGAGCACGGTTCACAGACACTTGGGTATCAGAATTTGGCACTGGAAGATGATTTTTTTTTTTTTTTTGATACCTGATAGGATTGGAGCTTTTTTGGAGTATAGAAGTTTGGTACCCAGCCCAAGTCTGTCTTATGCCTTAATGGGACTGTTTTCATCCTGTGAACCTAGAATGATCATAGTGATAGAGGTAGTGTTATTTTATATGTCAATAAAATCTCTCAAATAAATCTTTGTTAATATGCTGCCAGTGATGTAGAGTAGTACTGTGCCTTGTGAGTTCAGATTCAGCTTGCTAATCATTAGGTTCTCTCAAAACCTTTGAACCTGACTCCTTTGGAATTGATTTGATCTTGTCAATGGTGGTCTAACAGCTCTGTTTGTAGTTTTTAAGTATTTGGAATTGGTCAGAACCTTCCAAGTCACTCTTGACAAGCTTAGTCCTGAAGATGTTGGCTCAAAAACGGCACATGTTGTTTCAGTCTGAATTTGGGAGCTTGTGATTCTGGGTTTGATCTTCATGAGGTCTTCAGGGCTCTGACGGAGCTCTAACATTACACACAAGTTCTAAAATTACACAAGTTTTTAAACTCTGAGTTTTGTTGTATGGTGTCTCAGTAAGTTGTGTTCTGGCACTGTATAGGAGTTATTTTTGTGTTGAACGATCCTGCTTCACAAATTTGTTTTAGTGCATAAAGTAAGGCAGTAAGGGTGTGGAGGTTAGCGTGGTGGATGGATGTGTAACCATGTATACATGTAGGATAGTGGTTCAAGAGTTGTGACCCCCAGAATAGCCTGAAACAAACCTTTTTGATATCTAAATATGTTGCTATATGATTACTCTAAGCCCCACAGCTAAGCCAGTAGACTTTTACGCTGATGATGAAATAATGTGGCTCCCAGGAAGAATGCCAGCCTTTGAAGCAAATTTTACACAGTGGCCAAATGGTGGAATTACAACTTTTTGTGTCCACCATGTGATGCCACTGGACCCAAAAGAATTTTCCCTATAGACTTACATTGGGAAAGAAATGTCTGTAAATCAGCATTTTTTAGGTAAATAAACTTCCCAGTATGAATAGCCCTTATTTAAGTCTGGGTAAAGTAGAAATAAAAATATAATCTGAGAAATATGTTTCCACTGAAGGCACTGAAGCCATGCAATGCCAACAGAATGAACACTTCCTCCTTCTGAACATCATTCCTTGCAGCCTGCAACCCAGTAGAACATTTAATGTTTTAAGCTATGCAAGGAGATTTTAGGCCTGAGAGGGTTGCCAGTTAGGGATGATGGTGGTGGGACTGGAGGATGAAAGGAGGGTTGGGAGACAGTTGGTTCTAGTTGTCTCAGATGAGTTTTGCATAGTAAATGCTCAAGCCAATGTGTCACCAAGACCTGATTTTAGCCCAGAAAATCCTTACCACAAAAAGGAGAAAAACACTTGAACGTACTAACTTCAAAATGCAGCAGTATGTACATACATGTGTGCAAACAAATGTTGGTTTTCATTTTACCCAGTCTTTAAATGTGTTTAAGTCAGGCTTCCTTTGTTTCATGCAATCCAGTTCACTTTACATATCCATGGTAAATTAGTGTGTGCGTATGTGTGTGTGCGTATGTGTGCGTGTGTGTGCAGCGCTGTCCATAGTACTGAAACAGAAGCGATGAGATTAATAAACTGTCACACTGACAAAACATATCACAGTGTCAATCTCTCACCTGTGTGCTTTTAGTTGTGAATGCTTTGAAAAATACATAGGCCTACATACAAATAAAGGTAAAGTAAATATAAATTATATAGCTGATGTACAAAAACATTCCCAAGTCTAAAATATTTTATTGCTTTATTTTTTTTCTCTTCAACCATCTGGTGACCACCAGGAAATCGTCTCTTCTTGACCTTGAGGGTCAGGACCCCCAAAAGTTGAGCCCATTTGATCTAGGAGACCAGAGTTCATGCCCTGTCACAGTCCTGCAATAAACCTTCACCTCTGTAGGCCTATTAAGCGTTACCACATCCTTTCCCTAACCCTAACTTTAGCCAGTGTCTCGGGTTGCTTAACCATACCTTATTTTTAAAAATAACCATTGATTCCTTACCTCACTGTTGTTGGATGTTCCGTTATATGAATGTTATTTAGGTTAACCAAGGTTTAGCAGACTTCTCCAGTGTTTATGTTCTTGTCTGGTGATGGTGGATTGCCATATAGACCTATAAACTGTATGCAACAAGATTTACCAGAAAAACTCCACTGAACCTCTTTAAGTGTAAAAGTGGGAAGAGCTGTGGACTTTTAATCAGAAGTACTTGGTTTGAGCTGCAGGGCTGTCGTTATTATTTTCATCTTTGTGGGCTCTCTTCTCACCACATATTTAGTTTGCTTCACTCATAACCTGCCATAGTGTGGGAATGAGCTTTCTCACTTCTCAAAGTCTGCTAGTTGAATACCATGCTGCCTGCTTTCCTCTTACTCTGTAATCTGATGCATCATCTCTGCAGCTGTCATCCAGCTGTTGCCCTGCTTCCAGTCAGTGCTTCATTTAGTCCCAAATGGTATTCATCAAGGCTGAATGCTGAAGGATTTCTAGTCAATGGGGCTGTAGCTTTGTCGTATCCCTGTTGTACAGTACTTGCTGTGTCATGAAGCGTGTTTCACTTTTTACATCCCTTCTTCTCGCTCTGCCTGCCTGGCCTTGTTTTCATCAGACACACCAGCAGAAGATAAAAAAGCTTTCTAATTGTTACTCTGCAAGATGTAATGGTGATGTAAAGATGAAGTGTTGGTCCTCTAACAATAACAGTGTTTTTCCTGCTATTTCCTGGTTTTTCTGCACTAGTCCTCCTCCTGACGTGACCTCGTGTTCATTTTCATTTGCGTGTTTTTCCGTGAGGCTGTTTTTGTCTGTTCCCAGAGAGAGGACATGAAGTGCTGCTTCAACCAAGACGACCACTCTCTGCAGCAGGGCTTCCTGTCGTGAGAGGAGGGGTGACGGGCATTAAATCAGCTTGTTGAGTGCTTTTGAAGCTGGAACACCGGTGAAGAGGAAGTAGAGGATAGCGGGAGGCCATGGGAGGGACCGGCCGTTACCTTGACAAGCAGGATGAGAGACCAGAAAGACTTGATAAACATCATGAATCATTCAAATGGGATCCCTTTCCTCCTGACATTGCTATTTTTTGACACAGTGCAATCAGGAGAATAACAGATTTCAATTGACAGGAGTGAATGAAATACAGTGATCTCCATTGGCTACGTGCTGTAGAAAGCACATAAAGAGCCATTTAAATGGACTTGCCAGTGTTGTGCAAGTTCACGCTCAAAGTTGAGGTTCATAGTTCATAGTAACGAATTTCGACCTAAGTTCAGGTCCCAAAAAATGAGATAGACCATGTTTATTTCTTCAGTTTTTCTTTCAAACTGGTTGGATGCTGTGGTGTTTAATTATGCTTTCAGACTTTTCAGACTTTTTTCCACTCAGTCGAATGTTTGTTTTAGCCCCCTAATGTTTTCAGTCAGTGGCATGATTAAATTACTTGAGTGCCCCTTAATAGTCCCATACTTTATAATAACAACTGTTCTGTGATTATAATTTTTATTAACATTTTATATTTTTGTAACTGCCCTAAGCTTTTGAACTGTTGGTCAAACAAAAAAATTAAGACATCACCTTGAGCTTTGTGCTGTTGTGATGGGTAATACCCACCCATTTTATAGGCTAATAGATATTTGCACACTAAGATCTATGCAGTGACCCCTTTATTCCACAGACCTTCATCAGAACGGAATGAAAATACAGAAGAACTGAAGATAGTCTAAGTCTTTTACAACTTTTAATTGTACTCTCCATTTGTCCAGTATTTCCTTCAGCATGTGTCTTCCAGACAGAGACAGGACTTGCACAGTGTTAGAAAGAGGGACTCACCACCATATCCTGGCTTAGGACATGACCTCATCTATCTGCACACTCAGTTTATCTGAAGACAGCAGTTTCCCTTCCAAACTTGTTTCCACTGCAGACCCCTCTGTGTCTGCATGCATGGCTCTGCAGGGTAAATATAGTAGCTACTGCTACTCATGAAGATTAATGGACTTATTGAAGCAGACATTTTAGCATGTTACAGCATGTATGTTTAGGGGCATGACTTCAATATAAGGAGATTTCTGGCACAAGTGGGACTTAATCTCAAGCATGCAAGAGGCTGGGCTATCTGGTCTTCAGATATGACACTACTTTGGCCTAAACTAGTGACACATTACAGGTTTTTCTTAATTTCTTTTCTCATGTTGCTAAACAGTCTTAACATTCTCTAAAAGCCCAACTGTCACTACTGCTGATGGGACATCACACCGCTGTTGTATGTCTGCAAAAGGTAGCGGCTCACCCAGAACACTTCATTCATGCTTCAAAAACCTAGTTATTATATCAGAAAATTGACCAGTGTCAAGTTGTTGTTGTCTTCCATCTGGTTTTATTTGTTTTTTGTTTGTCCCTCATGGGTCCAGTATGAGTGGAAGTGATTAAAAAGTGCAGTTTTAAGTCCTTTTATAGATGTTTGTTCCAGTGCAGCCCTTTGGCTGTGTGTGTGGTGTCAGACTGTAATATTGGCAGCTACACACTGAAAGCCCCTGAGCTCTCTGTGCTGTGAGACCTAACAGAAGACATTCCAACGCACATGTTGCTACACGCTAACTCTTAAAACTTGTGTGTTGCTGAATCGTCTTATCGTTAGCCTCATGGCATAATTGCCTTAGTCATATTTCACGAAGATAAAAACACACATAAACACACATACTGTAATAGTAAATTCAGACCAGATGAACTGAACTGTGAACTGTTTTGCAAAAAAAAAAACCTACACAACAACAATTGCTTAACAAATAAATGTTATAGAGTTGGGAAGGTATCACAATTTTGCCAAAATATGACTTAGGCAGTTATGGTATGAAGCTAACAATATGCTTAGAAACTACCTCTGCATGAAAACACTTTTTTTCCAGTTTTAAACCTGTATTATGCACATTAAAGTTATGAAATGTAATGGTACATTTAATGCTAAACCACCGTTAGAGAAGTTGGCCTATTTTACCTACTGCCCCAGAGTCAGACCAACCTATAGACTCCTTTGGATATCCAATTATGGATATCTAAAACTGAAAGCCCAATACACAATGAATGATAAAAGTGATGTCATGGAAAGACATTTGAATTACAAAAATTAAGGATTTAAAAAGAAGTAAAATATAGTTTATAGTTTTTATAAGTTAGCTATCTTGAAATACACTGTACCGCAAAGAATGATATTGTGTAGGGGTATCCCAATCTGATATCAGCAAAAAACAAGTATCGGATTATATCAGCCTGCATCTAAAATCTCAGATATCAGCAATCCATTCCAGACTCCACTCCAGCTGTTCCATCCAGCAGCAGAGCCTAGTGATCACAACAACAGCTGCGCTAAGGTGCTAACAAAGTACAGGGCGAGGAGTGATGTCGGAAAGACAGTTGAGAGCAACACTTATGATGTTTCAAGTTTGTCAGATTTCTTGTGGTGGAACAGAGAACCAGGAAGTTTAATATGACCAACTTCATCGCAGCATCACTTAGAAAAGGCTTGATAAAGTTACATACTTTATCAAGCCTTTTCTAAATACTACAAAATAAGTAATAAAAGGACAATATGTGTGTGCTGATATTGGATGAATATGGGTATCTGTATCGGCCAATACTCAAGGCTGAAATATCGGTATCGTATCTGAAGTGAGAAAAAATAGTTTCCCTACTATTGTGGATATCTTTAATTACCATTCTGATGAGACTACAGTTTTAATTATGAGGAATGCTATGGCTATCTATAATTACAGCTAGGAGTGTCATTAAGTATTAAAATAGCTTGTCATAATAATCCCTCCCATGTTAGCTGATGGGAAATGAGCCAAACTAAAAACAAGCCCAGAATGCTTTGAAGCTTTGCAGTCAATTGGACCAAGGACCATGCGGGACGTTGCTAAAATGTTATGGTGACAGGCTGTTTGATGTCCTCAGCTGTCACGTGGTGTGCTGTTGTCTTTTCTAGTGCCAAAGAGAATGAGGACAAAACTGGGAAATTGGATATGGTCATCTACCAATCACAGCGTGTACTGCTGGGGCGGGGAGGTCCAGCCCATAGTGTCCTTCACATCTGTGCTGCAGGCTCAGGTTCCCTCGCTGTGGGACTGCCAGATGGGGTTATTCCTGGGCCTGGTGCCAGAAATGTCACTTGTCTGTCATCTGGTGTTGGAGCAGCCAAAGACACCCATACAGAAAAGAAACAGAAAAAAATGTACTGAAATTCACGAATAGTGTATGATTTACTCTTGAAAGTGGCCACTTTTGCATTCTTTTCATACAAGATAATAAAAAGAAGTATAAAGATATTGTATGTATCATTCACTGTTGTATGCTTTACATACAGGTTTCGTACAAAGGAAATCTCCTTTGTACGAAACCTGTATGTAAAGCATACAACAGTGAATCCAGATATAAGATCCTTTGTAAATTTAAACAAAATGAAACTTGTATGATTCGGGTATTCATCAGAATAGTATATGACAGTAATGATACATACAATATCTTTATACTTCTTTTTATTATCTTGTATGAAAAGAATGCAAAAGTGGCCACTTTCAAGAGTAAATCATACACTATTCATGAATTTCAGTACATTTTTTAATATGTTTTTTCTGTTTCTTTTCCGTATGGACAGGAGGTTTAGACGACTTGATTGTGCTGTTTTGATGAGTCGTAACTCATTGAGTGCCAGCCTTTTTGTAAAACAGAAAGTGCCTTGTGCCAATGTTTTTGGCCATTTTGAGTCATCATTCATGATTCACAGAATATTTTGTACTATGACTCTGAAAACACAGAATACCTCAAATGAAAGAAGAGACTCTCTATTTCATCATGAAAAAATGTTTGTTTTTACCTTGTTCCATTCTTGTTTTATCAGAAGTAGAAGCCACTTTCATCAAAATCATCACTTTTTGTCCAGATTCTGTTTGTTTTGCTTTCTAATCGCGATCGTCTCCACTTCCTGCTTTGATCTCTGTGGCGTACACTCTCTCTTTATGTCCTGACTACAAATCCCAGAAGCCCCAAAATTACTCACAGGCTGCGGGAGACCCGCTACTGAAAAAAGGAAAACAGTATATGCATGTTTATGGCACTCAAGCGTCCATATTTTAAAGGACGTACATATACTTTCTTGGCACTCAAAGAGTTAAGAAGTAACCTCAACTCGTCAACAACAAGAGGTCACCTGACCATATTTTGGCTGAATATTACTTTCACTTAGTGTGAAAGGAAAACAAAGAATGACATATGAAGCTGATGTTTTGTCCCTGGATGTGAAATTGATACACTTTATGGCTAAGTTGAAAATATTGTTTTAGTATCACTGGCTGCTTTGGTCCTGTCCTGCTGAGTGTGAGGTAGCCAGGATATGTGATTCACTCCCACACAGCAGTGGTTGGCATTAGCAGCTGATGTGCCAGTAGGTAGCCTCTTCTTCTATCAGTTTAGCTAATCTAAAGACTGTATTTACATAGAGTTGGTCAGTAATAGTCAGTCTTCTCCTTTAGCCCCTACTACTGTATCCTGCTGCCACTGTTATCTTTTTTTGTTTGTCATGCAGCAGCTATGGATAATCACATTGTTAAGTGTTTGGAAAATGTGCTTTCTGGCAGAGAAGGTTAGATCAATGACACAATCAATACTAGTCTCATATCTGCCTGTTAGCTTAGCACAATGGAAATATGGGAAAACAGCTAGCCTGTCTGACGGTAACAATCCTGCTAGTAAAGCTCACCATGTAACGTGCTATATATTGTTTGTTTAATGTGGAAAAAGTGAAGTGTAAAAATGACAATGGGTGGTTTACTGGGACTCTCCACTAGTTTGCCTTGCCACTCCTTTAACAGCATGTGAATGCAGTCTCATACATGATTTGTGTCCATCAACTCACTTCAATATACAAAATCATTGACTGGCCTGGATGACTGACAATCTTCATAGACTAAAAAGGCACAGAACTGACTCGGTAGTCAGAGTTACATATCAACATCAAATATCAAGTTTTCTAAAATAAGTGTGTTTATTGTTGATGAATCAAGCTTTTATTTGTGGGGTAAATGTTTCACAAGATACATAGTCTGGCTTTAAGTTTTCAAGGTTCAAAATCTAGATTGACTTGTTCTGCCTCAAAGTAACATCACTTTCCCCAGCACAACCCCATCCAGCAATCATACCATGCTGTTTTCAATGTAGATGTCCATGTATGTCTCTTATTAGATATATGGTAACTGGATTAAAATATGATATGCCTGTGTCTGTACATGCTGAAGGCATGCAGTCAGGAGTTTAAACAACTGGTCCTGCATAGGCAACAACAGTACATGGATTGAATTGTTCCAAAAAACCTTGACAAGTTTAAAGCATGAGCAGGTAAATATTTGACAGACAGTTTGATTTCAGACATGTGCAAGCTGTGGCTCTGAGTTCAGGTGAAGGTTGTCAAAAGATAAAGCCAAGAGCAGGTAAACATGTTGGAAGCAGGGCACCACTTCAGCGGCAGCATGACCAGTTGTTTGGCCTCCTGCTCATGACATGCATCATCAGGCCACAGCAGAGAGAGGCTGGTAGCGAAGGCCTTGCTCTCAGGTCTAAGTCTCTTACTGATACTGATTCACTATTGTCCTGGAGGTGATTAAGTTTGTAAAGAACAGCTCAGAGCTCACGATGCATCATGAAACTACATAACATGATTCTGAATTATATGATCAGCCTGGTCTTCTAAGTGACCTGTGTGTTATCTGTTCTTAACAGTTAACTCTTTGAACCCTTCGTGGTTTCATTCTCAGAGTGAATGTAGATACCAGTCAGCCTGAAGCCTTCTCCATACTGTGCACTTAAAAAGGGGGTGGATGAGAAGCTCCCCCAATCACCAACCAGCCCAGACACACCACCCCTTTCGATTTCCTCTGACACAACTCCCATTTAACATTTTTTTCATATGGACCTTTTGTATCCTTTTCAGGGAGAAAGTCATATGATACGCTTTCTCTCCGTTTGTCCTCCCATAAATTACTCTGTGGCTGCTCCCCGACTTTAACGCTGTGTCATCAGACATAAGGTTTCACTTCCTGTGCCGTGAGGCCAGAAAACAGAACCAAGGACGTAAGTTGGAACTTGGTATGCAAAAAAATTGGCATTTCTCACTACTTCTCCCCCTCCAGAGCCTCCAATGGAGCAGTTTAAATGTCTTCCAGCTGCTGTGAGCTGGAGTAATGGTTGTGGTTCTGTATGGTCCACTCATGTCCAGATGTGTAGCTGCAGCACTGTGAGGCCCTGACTGGGGGTATGACTGGGATCTTTGTGATTGAACAGCAACCGCTGTAAAGTCATGCTTTTAACAAGACTGGTTGTTTTACTGTAAGGCCACATTGTTTGTCAAGGGACTGACGTTTTAGCCCATAGTAGCAAGAATTTCCTCAGGAGCTTCCATGCTGAGAAAAAAAATCTTTGTTTATCACATCCAATCAGACTGCAGCTGGTTTTCCTTCATCTACGTATTTCAGGTGAAATAATTTCAGTTAAAGGGGCCTAAATCTTATCAGACTTGACAGACGAGGATGGGACTGAAACCATGGCTGTGTGCCAGTAACAATTGTACCACCCTACACTGTAAAAAGGCCAGTCTTAATGGAAACGCTACCAATTTTATACATGTTGATGAGCTTTAGTTTAATAGTCAAGAGGAGTTCTACTAATGAATTCTGTTCATAATGTGGCTGCAGTTTTCATTTTTAATAGTTTGCCAGTGTCTCCAAACAAGGTAGACCGTTCCACTTATGTTAACAAAATAACATGATTTAAAAAAGAAATCTTAGAATGAGTTTGTTTGCATTGGAAGCACAAAGCATCACTTAAATTAGTTTCATATCTTTTCAAAAACGGTGACTCAAATGTGGATCATGTGGATTTTTTTGCAGTGTACCTCCTGTTGAGCTAATCCTGTCCGATTGGGGATTAATTATGAATCATAATTTGTTGTGGGGGGCCTTGCTAATTAAGACTTGACTAGATCAGTGTGACACTAAGGTACACAGACAGGGCTTTATTTAAAGTGAGGAAATCCTGTAAGCTAAAAACACATTCTCTATATTTACAATCCTCCTCCCACTTACTCTCTAACTCTGTAGACACCAGTAAGAATAAGACTGCCGTTGTTGTTGCTGTTTCTTCGGTATAAAAGGGTTGCTCTAACGCAGAGCGTTACAGTGCTTGTAACTGCATCTACCCTCTGGAGGAACATTAGTAATGAGTCCCAGCTATGTGCCTGACATGTTCAGCTTAACATAGGCCACAGCTTGTAAACTCATTAGCCCTGCTGCTTCTCTGCCTTGGTTTTTTTTTTAGAAGGTGCAGTGGGTTTTCCAGTTTCAAGAAACAAAGCTCTGTCAGGATGCCAGCTGGGCAGCTCTACCTGTCCTTGTCTTTCCTCCTCTCTCTCTCTCTCTCAATCACAGTCTTGGCAAAAATATGCTCTGCCTTGTGGGAGCCAACAGTGAGTTCAGTACCGTACGGTTCACCTCCTGTCCCCAGGTCAGTGGGTCTAAAACTTGGAGTGTAATGTGAGTTGGCTGGTGAGGTTGCCGGATGTTCCAGTGCTCCATCATAATTTACCTCTGCCTGTGGAGACAGTGTGCTTGGACCCTGTGCAGGTATGAATGTGTTTCCATCCAGTGGCATCCAGTACCAGGTAGGGATGGATATCGTTCAAATTTTTTTAATACCATGCCAATTTCGGTACCTTTGTTTCGATACCTGTTCCATTTTTTTGTGTAATTTGGGCTTTAATAATGGTCATCATCAATATTAAATTATTATTATTTATGATTTCAACTCAGTGGGTTATTTTTGTGTAATTTGGTCTTTATCATGGTAGATATACTAGACAATGGTCTGATGATGATCAACTGGCAAAGTTTGCTACCAGTTCCTCTTTAGGACCCTGGAGAGTGAGAGTTTGCATTATGGTGTGTTCAATGGAAGTCAGAACTTCAGATCAACATAACCTCAAAGTTTAGTGGTCCCATATCTGACTTCATGGCAGGTCCTGATTTAAATTCTGACTTTGAGTTTGGAAACTCTGACATTTGTGCGCAACTGGAACGCACCATGAGTCAAAACAGAAACACTGGGCTACCAATTCTGCTGTAATGACATTAATGTTCTGTTTTACCGGTGATGTTTGTCTCCGTATGCTGGAAAGTGGGGGGATGGATTGGTGTCACTGTGAATCTGAACGGGACATGTCCTACTATCCCTGATGCCATCTGAGAGCATGAATCACAGACAATTCAGTATTGGAATTTGGCATCGAAAGATGATTCATTTTTCGATACCAGATAGGATTGGAGCTTTTCGGTCGTTGCTGAAAAAGTATTGAACTTCGGTACCCGAGTACCAGGCTACAGGTGTGCAGTGTCCTACAGGTAACACTAGACATTGGCAGGACAGGATTGGCTCTGTGGATGCTACAACGCTCTGAGACAGCTACTCTGTCACAGTATATCACCATAAAAGCTGCAGTTTGACAAAGATGATTCCAACAGCACAGTATTATATTTGATATAGTCACTATTTCATGTTTGTAAAATCTTAATTTGTGAAGTAACTCCAGCTGACAGATGAATGTGGCAAAAATATTTCCCTGAAGTAGAGATGTAAAGCATGAAAGAAGAGTCATCAATAAAGACATGCCTATGTTTTTGCATTTCTGTATTTCTGCTGGAGTAGTGTTTTCATTAAGTTAAACACTGGACTGTTAAGGTCTTGTGAGGGTGGTGTTGTGAAAAAATATTTAGGATCAGACTCAGTGCCTAACTTTAACCATTAGATGTCAATGCTTGACCTTAACTAACTCACAAGCATTTTGTGTGTTACCTTCTAAACAAGACCGTGTCCTATGTAACGCTAATGATCAGCACTGGTCTTCAGTTCAGTCATTGTATCTGTCTAGTACAGTAAATGGTAGGTGGTTAAAAATTGAATGTTACTTTTATGGCTGTTGGCCTTTTAGAATTTGTGATATATAAATTATATAATAGCTTAAATAATAATAATAAATTATATATTTTTTTAAAATGCCTGTAAACCATTATTTGGTCAACTAGAATACCTGGTCATGATTCAGGAAAGCTAATATGACTGCTTGATTACTGACACAACTGCATTATTTTGTCATGTGTACTCAGACCTTTTATTTTATAATACTGTTTGTACAAATAGACATACTCCAGAACATTGTGTTCATGAATATACAAGGCAAATCACTGACATGAACTATAATAAGTTATATTTTACCAGCATTGAAAAACTATTTTATTAATATCTGGCTACAGCATGACAGAACACCCAGAGAGAAATAATAAGCCCGGCTGCATGGTTCCATGTTAACGTGGGAATACAAAGATACATCTGGTCCTGTTTCTGTCTTTTGGTAGTGAGAACAGCTGATTTATTAACACCTTGTCTCACTTTGTGTTTATTCTAGTGAAATATCCTGAAACAGCCAGAGTTTAAAGTGGTCTGCTGTGGAAATCCATTTAGCCTGAACATCTTAAATCAACAGATTCCTAGAATGTGCTACAGGGACGAGCTGTTTATTTGACCAGAGCCAGGAAAATGGTCTGTCACACCACTGCAATATGAGCCAAGTATGCCTATCCATTAGCTGTTTCCATTATCTTTGGTTAATAGATAACTTTTTAACCAGTTGCTTTATGCAGGCTTTTGTTAATTCACAAATTGAAGAGAAGTCATCAGGGATCCATGAGGGTCATTCTGTGCTTTACAAACTTATTTGTCATCTTGGACAGTTATTACCAACCACTGTTAAATTGAATGAATAGACAGTTTAAATAGTTAGCTACAGTAGTAAATCAGCAGCTGAAATAGTTAGCTAAATGTTATAAATAAACAGTTGAAATAGTTAACTTAAAGTTATGAATAAACAGGTGAAGTTGTTTAGTTAAAGTAATGCATAAACAGTTAACTGTGCTGTTGGGATAAGTGAGTCAGTCGTTGGGAACCACTGTTCTCTGCAACCGAACAAGTCCAAACAGCATGATTACTGTTGATAGGACTTGCATGCACACCTGGACACCTACTGTATAAAACAGTCAAGATTTGATTTCAGAGTCTGCTGTCCAAGAACTCCCAGAGGCCTCACCTCACTGACTTTGAATCCACTTTGTGTGGTTTACAGAGTTTTTGCAGGTTTTATAGCTGTAGGTTCAGTCACTGTGGGGTGACTGGGTTCAGGAGAGAGGGGTTTCCAGCAAGGATTCTTTAACAAGGCAGACAGACGATTTAGGACAACTCTGCCTCTCTGTGAGTGTCCAAGCAGGGCCCGCGGCTAGCAGTGGATGTCACTGGGACAGAGAGAATCCTGATATTACATTTTTCAATTTGGAATTCCTCTGAAGCGTAAATGCTTTTAAATAAAGAGAGTCAGCAGATGAAACCACAACAGCAATTTCCTGTTGTCCTTGAGGGTTTTTTTTGCCTTTCTTGTTCACTGCCATTATTATATTATGTAGCTTAAAGCAGGCCGATATCCCCACAATTATGAGACCAGACAGAATGGACCCCATTGAATTTGGGGCATTTTTCTGACTGTCGTATCTGGAATGGATCCTAAGAAGCTTTTGCTGCGCTACCGCACACAGAGAAACCAGAGCAGGGCACTGAGCGAGAGAACAGTAACTAAATATAGGTTACACGTCAGTATTTTATATGTGGAAGTAAAAATATGTAGAGACTAAGGGATATTGCTGCTGTGTCCAGTGAACATCTGTTGATCTTATCAGGTTTGGTTTAACTCACTCCAGGAATGAGAGTAAGCAAACAACTGTGCTTTTGACAAGACAAGCAAGTATCTGACCACTCAAATGACAGCATCTGTACATTGTATAAAGTCCTATGAATGAATTTGAGCCTGCAGTGTGAGGAATAGTGAAGGAAGGCCCTGTCTGCAAAAATACCCTGAAATGTACATCCATGTATCCTTCAGAACTCACACAACGTGAATTGGCTTGCAGCTACAAAACCTGAAAATCAATTATATTTAAAATGTTATGTGACAAGTTGTAGCACTAGGAAAGGTAATGCTGCCTGGTAAATTTGTTTTTTGGTGAAATGTCTCAGTAATTGGATTTCCATGAACATTAGACATTCATGTTCCTGTTGTTCATGTTGAATCGTAGTAACTTTGGTCATCCCCTGACTTTTATCGAGGTATGTTAAAGGTTCCTTTTTTTCTTAACAATTAGCATTACAGCCTGACAGAGCTACTTGATAAGAAATGTCTAGTATTCTCTCTGAACAACTGACTTCATCAGTCGCTCCCAGTACAATTGGGGTTAATCTTGTGAGTGACGCTGGTGTTTTTATTCTGTACTGCTTCATAACCTCTTTCTCAAGGGGAAACTTGAGACTATATAATACTCTGACAGCATGGAGTGAGATGAGGATTCAGGGAGAATAAAGACTTAACAACAAAACCAATAATAATCCTGAAACCTGACACAGTGGTCTCACTTTACTCACGTTAAAAAGACTCAAACTCCAGCTGCTCTGTGTTTGTCCACAAGTTTCCCCTGACCTTGTTTCAGATTTGATAAAAACAACTTGTGTGACACATGCTCCATTTCAACCCTACCTGTGCAATTATCTAGTATCGGACGTGTTAGGACCACATAGTGCCCCAGGCAGTCGCTCCCATCAAAACACGTCACTCACTCTCTGCTTCCTCATCCTCTTTCTGGCCAAAGGGCACCACACAAGGGCTTGCACAGTTTATTTACTTGTGTGTTTTGTCAGCGTTGTTACTTGGATTTCCCACTCCCCTTCTTCATATTTGCTTCTTGGAAGGAAAAAAAACAGCAAGCTGCATCTAAAAGTTTGATATTTAAGCATTTCTGGAGTGGCGTCTCTTTCTGCCAACATATGTCCCTTTTGAAAATACAACAAAGTGATAAGAGCTTAGAGGTCTCTATCACAGTCTGCCTACAGTTAGATACTATTTTACTCTGCTTTATTTTTATGAACATCTATATTCAAGCACCCAATGGTGTAATTATCTCTGTACAGCTGTAAATGTGCCCAGTGTATCTCAATATACAGTATATTTGTCAGATTTCTGCAGTAGCATGTGACAGTATTTAACCTTAGACACGCAACCTCAGAAGACTGCTGACTAAGCGTAGGGCAAACACTGCTGATGGTTCCTGTTGTCGTCCTGATGGTCAGCATTTTAGATCAAACAACATTTCTTAGAGACAGATCTGACTCGCAGTTTAAAATAATCACTTTGGTTGGCTTGAAATTACCTAGTGCCATTATTCTGCCTGACAAAACACTATGTGATCTTACAGAGATTAATCACTGAGCAAAGATAATATTATAATACTGCTTTCACGGGCTGAGTAGTGCTTGTCTTGACTAGCACTCACCCCTTTAATCATGGTGTAACATTGATTAGTCAGCCAGTAAATATCCCCAGCTGTATTAAACAGGCCAGACTGCTTCATGGTGATATTGAATTATGATGTACAGTAGTACTCATTGTAGCAACATCATTAGAGTTAAGTTTGTTGCCTGAATCATTGCTAGTCATTTCTGAGTTTACAGAGGAAGTTGAGTGGATTATGTTCTAGTCCGGTAGAAGATAGCTCGGTGCTATCTGTGTACTTTGTATTGAGTTCACACCTGAGTGATTAGTGTTTTCCTGATCACTTTGTCACTCCGGGTAATGTGTGTCTCCAGAGACTGGTTGCCTAAACAAATAGACTGTCCTGTGAGTAAATATGTGCATGGATACAAGAATAGCAGACTGTAGCATTAATATTTACAACACTGTCGTCCTGGAGACAGTTTTGTTTTGGATATGAAATGATAATCACTCTATGAGCTGTTCTCGTTCATTCATCCTGGCTTGCTTTCTGTCTTTGTGTCTCCTGCAGCATGGGTGGGCTCCCTCTCCATGGGGATGATCTTCTTCTGCTCTCCGATCGTCAGCATCTTCACCGACATCCTCGGTTGCAGAGTCACTGCAGTGGGCGGTGCTGCTGTCGGCCTGGTAGGCCTACTGGCCAGCTCCTTTGTCACGTAAGGGAGAAAAACAAACTTTGTGTCATTGCTGCATAAAGTAAACATGGCACCTTCTTAGGCTATTGGAGAATGATCAGAAGCTTGACTTATATCTGTTTGGTTTAAGTTGGGAACACAACTTGTTAGCAAAATCCAACAGTTAACAAGCATCATAATAATTCATTTGGAGTCTGTTTGTGTCTGTATTTATCTATATGTGTTTTCTAAATGTTTCTCTTTAGCTGTCTTCTTGTTAATGCTTCACCATCTAGTCTCTAACTTCACCTGTCTGCTGTTTGCTGCTCAGCAGGTAGTGTTCGTACTCATTTTAGCTTTTATAAAGACTGAGGGTAAGAGGGTCTCCACTTCAGCGCTCAGTTAATAATTTCTAGGGAATCCACGTCTGCATGTGAGGAAACACTCACATGCACAACACAACACTCAAACACAAGTGACAAGTGTCAAGCCCTTGCTTCATCACTTTTAAGTACAATAAATATATATAATAAAAGTTAAATTACTGCTTATTTAGTGGCTTTCAAACGGGATTTCACAAGACAGGCCGCACAGTGCAAGGTACAAAATTTCTGTTACCTGTTACCCCGAACAGGACTTTGAAACCACTTGAAAGCCCCATCCTTTATTTATCTGAACCTTCGCTACTTGACATAAAGTCAGCCTGTAGCTGGTAATGGTTAGAGAAATTATCAGTGTTTAAACTGGATTTATTCAGGAAGTCTCATTGAGATTCAGATCTATTTCACAACATATAACATAGGCCTATATATAATATATCACAAGATAATTCAATCATACGAAGCTGTCACAGATGCACTGATTAAAACATTCACTTATACTGTTCAAATATCAGTGGAGTGTCAGAGTGGGGCTCTGTAGTGCTGTTCTGTACTGATTAGATATGCATTAAGAGCATGAATATGAGTATCAAAAGTAGACTGTATCCTGGAGAAAGTATGGCATAAAAGATGGTGTCATCATCAGCATAAAATTGAACAATGCATTGCTCAGATGGGACATGTTTTATTATGTGTAGATTAAATATCAGGGGGTCCTACTATTAATAATTTAAGGACACCTTCATCAGCCACCTGGGGACATGAATTCCAGACTCCTGGAAGATTTGATTAGAACCAGCTGTGAGCAGAAGCATCAAAAACTGTTAGAAAGCAGTTCATTTAACAAAAAGACCTTCCCTGTGTCCTACTAAATATATAACTAAATAACATCCCCATACAACTAGACTGCATTCTCAGTTATGTTTCAAGGAAAACAAATATTACCGTAAATTACAGCCATGGTATTAAACACGTGGTTATTACTGTGAACTGGAACGATGCCATTTTAGGAGAATGTTACGATTAACAGAAAAAAAACAAAAAAAGGCTTGGACACTATGTTTACACTTTTACAAAAGATCATATCAGCAAAACCATGATCCTCTGTTTCTTGCAACTGAGTAGTTTCAGGGTTTGGATAATAATGTATGCAACCTTTGACTGTTTGAGGAAGTATGGAAAATCTTTGATAAAATATTTACTTGTGTACTCATGCTGATGGAGCGTAAACAGCTCACAGGGTTTTCTGTGGCACTCAGCGAATGTGGCATTTGGAGCCATGAAATTATATCATTATCATTAGCGTCATGAGAACTTGTTTAGGAACGGCAGATGAATCCTGGAAACACAGTGCATTCATGTTAGCAGTGAGTCATAAGTGACGCATCTTGTTGTTTTATCCCCTCACAGGTCCCTGGGCCCCATGTATTTCACATATGGCATTGTGTTCGCCTGTGGATGCTCTTTCGCCTACCAGCCCAGCTTGGTCATCCTGGGCCACTACTTCAAGAAGCGCCTGGGTCTGGTGAATGGCATTGTGACGGCCGGCAGCAGCATCTTCACCATCACCTTGCCCTTCGTGCTTTCAGGGCTGCTGGAAAGAGTTGGCCTCCAGAACACCATGCGTGTCCTCTGCATCCTGATGTTTGTTCTGATGCTGGCAGGCTTCACCTACAAGCCCCTGCTGCCAGTCAAATCCAGCAACACCCACACAGGCAGCCGGTGTCCACCCATGAGCCGGATCTTCAACATCAATATCTGGAAGTCTTTGGGATATCGCATATGGGCCTTTGGTATTCCTGCAGCCCTCTATGGCTACTTTGTGCCTTATGTTCACCTGGTAAGTTTATGTTTTCTATTCTTCATTCACCTGCTGTCTCTGCCAAATCTGATTTCACTGAACTTCACACGTACTGTGTAGGTATGTGTTGTTTATGTTGCTGGGTATCGTCACGCCACTCTCAGGGCCAGAGGTCAGTGTGATGACGAATAGCAGCACATAAATCCAACAGAGGAATCCCACGCTGTGATTTCCCAGTATCCTAATCCCAGGTTTTAGATGTGTTTGTTGGCACGAAGATGGAAGAAGTGTGAGGTCAACAAGGGAGCTTCAACAACACAACACATATCAAAACACATATTTGCAGTGTTAGATATATTAAAGTGAAAGGTGAGAGGAGGGAAAATCTAAACCCCAGCCAGAATCTTCAAGGCGTTCAGCGACGGTACATAGTGTTACCACCATGATGTCTGACTGTTAAAGTGCACTTCAATATTTAGGAACATTCAATATACACACTTATTAGAATATCAGAATATTGTTTTTATTTGTGATACATATATGTCGAAAACAAACACAAATTGATGCAGAGAGCCCAAGATCTAAGGATTTCATTGTTAACAACTGCATCAGTAGCTGTCTGTGGACATGACAATAAAGAACTTTGACTAATCAGAAGGAAATACGGTTCCCTCAAAAAGTAATTGATTAGGAGACCAGGCTGAAATGTTACAACCAACAGATCAGAGGTCTGAGAGCATTTGTAATATGCATTTAAAATATTCATATTATAATTATAACTGGTAATAAGGCTAATTAAAATAGCATTCATTTTATAAGAAAGTGAAAACATTAAACAGTGTTGTGTGGTCCTGATGAAAGTAACTAAACACCATAGGAGGCTCCATGCAGCTCTCTTTTCAGTCGGGACACAGTTCTGTAAACAGGTGTCACTTTCCCTGAGTCTCCTTTTATTTTAGCTATAAGATGGGAAAATGTGATACTGGAGAAAACACCTTCTTGGTGGAGAGCAGTGCCTGGAGGTGTTGGGTGGACTCAGGAGATGTTTATTTGGACACAGTGACTCTTGGACCAGTCTGTCGCGAGGCAGTACTTCTGTGTCAGCTGCTCAGACTGGGACTCTGCCTTTTATCCCCAGCACCGTCCTTCCCCAGACACAGATGCTCCTCCCTGCTCTTAAGAGGAGAGGCCAGGCCTTGTGACACCATGTGGGAAAAGGAAGAAGGAAATAAACGTGTCAAACAGCATAGCTTTCAGCTTTTCAGAACCTCTCCACACCCTTTATAACTCTGTGCTAGCAACAGTGGAGGCATTCAGTGTTCAGGGTGTCCCTCTGTCCATCTGTCCCACTCTTTTGAGTTAGATGTCTCAGGAACGCCTGGAGGGAATTTCTTCATATTTGGCACAAAACTTGAACTAGAATGAACTGATTAAATTTTGGTGGTCAAAGGTCACTCTGACCTCACATTGTTGACCATAATTCAAGCATTCATATGCTAATTATGACAATTTTACTCACATGTCTAATGAAGTGATGATGCTTTCGCCAAACATGGTTGTAACGTGACTGGTTGTTGGAGGCGTACCTCCAAGAGCTGGTAATTCTAGTTTTTCTCTGGTGTGTTTGCTTGTGTCAGTGTGTTTCTTTGCCTCATGGAGCCCCACTGCCACAGTTCCATGTCTGTTTTTCCTCTTTTCAAATCAAGCTGCTGCACATATCTGAAGACTGTAAAAGTGTAAAGTCCACTGTGGGTAGTTTGACACACACACACGCACACACACACACACACACACACACACGCACACACTTCCAAGTATTGCTGATTTGAGATAAGACATTGGCCCTCAGGTATGTTTGCTGTGTGCATGAGCTGACTGAAGGTGTGGTAGTGTCTTTGTGCTTACTTTGCAAGAAGAGCGTATTGAATGACACATGGGAAAGTTTGAATGAATTATTACTGTTTCACATTAGCATCATACAGAACTGTTTTTCCTTTAGAAAGCGGCCTCTACTCTAAAAAAATGTTTAGTGTGTTTAATGAGAAGCACCTGCAGGGCTGCAGTGTGTGTGCAGGCTGGATGGTTAATGACCATTAAACAGCCAAGAAGAGAGAGACCAGAGCATGCAGCCTGGTGCACAGTTGGGGGTGAAAGAGAAAATTCACTCTAAAACACACTGTTAAAGCAGCTATAAAGTTTTGCTTTTGGAGATATGGGCTTTTGTCTAATGTAGTCTTTATTATTTATGTGTTTAAGTTAATGTAGAATTTCTTGTTATTTCTTGCAAGATCTTTTTTTTACAGCAGGAGAAGCACAAATCCCATTAAAAGACCAAAACTAATATTGAACGCATCCAACCAACAAGCACTGTCAGATAAAGGGCTGGTTCTGGTGTTTAGAAGTGGGGTGGTATGAGGTATTTATCCATAGTCAGTGTATTATCTACAGCATGTACCCAGTTTGGAGAAGCAGGATCGTCAGCACAATTGCAAAATAATATACAGGGCCAGTAGCAAAACAACATTTTAGACACCTAAAAAAAGCCCACTAAAACAACATCAGCTTAAACATACTCTATATTTAGACTGCTATATTTTCCACTGCTTTACCTGGCTGTGAAACAGCAGTTTCCTGCAAGAAATGCAGCTGTTGTGTCCATTTATGCTCTTGACAAAGCTTGCAGAACACAGGGTTTGCTGGTCTACTGCTGCCTGGTGAATTTGAAATAACACAAACCAACCGAACTGATCGATTACTGCAAGCTAAACCAGTGAAAATGTATGATTCTAAATATAGTGTTCACTGCTGTCTAGGTCATACATTGACCATGGATTAGCACCTCATACAACTACACTTTGCAAGACTCTTAAGGTTCAGGCATGTTCTGTTGGTCAAAGCATCAAACACATCTGTGTGTTCTGGCTCTCATGAATGTGTGTATGTAGCTGCCAGGCTCTTGAGTTGCATCACATGAAATAGAGCCTGCTGTTCTGAAAACACAATCAAAGACAGTCAGTCATACTCTACCCTACTGCAATGTTTGGCACACTTTCATGCAGCTCTGTGAAGCAACAGCGGATAATCAATCAGTTAAATGGAATCACCTTTTCTACAAATATATCTTCATGTCAAATTGTTGCCAGTCACTCAGGGGATTGGTGGGAAAATGTTTGATATCCTTTTTTTCCCAGTGTAGGGTAATTCTGGGGTGTTAGGTGTTTGGAGATTGGAGACTGATTTTTGGATTGATCAGTTTGAATGTTTGAATGCCAAAGCCTCCGGCATGATAACCACTGTTAAATCTACAGGGCCATCTAATCAGTTTGAAGACAGAGGACGAGCATAGTCGCGCTCTGTTTTTCATCTGTAATGAGTAAACACGTGACACAGCACCATGCTGCAACCTCACAGGAAGCCTCGAATACATAACAGACATTATTGATGCAGTGTGTGAATGAGTCAGGGTGTTCAATAAGGAATGTCTTCTTGTCTCTGCCCTAAAACATCCTGTAGCATTTACACAGCTGGTCGTTCCCATGTTTTATAGATTTTCTCTTCATGTCTGTCTCAGAGATAGAACTGACCAGCTGAATCTTGTCAGCGGTATCTTGCCTGATCGTTACTCAGAGTGACTCTGTGTTGACTTGTGTCTCAGCTACATGATCCACTTGACCTGATCATGGTCTACTGTGGCTGCAACAGTTTATTCAGATCTTATTTTCATAAATTACTGTTAGTTTATAAAACTTCAGAAAATTGCTCAGAGTGATGTCTTTAAACGTCTTGTTTTGGCATATTCAGTCTAATATTGTTTAAAGCAGAGATAACGTCCATATTTGAGAGGCTGAAAATCACATTTTCTGCCATTTGTACATGAAGAGCGACTTTAACTTTTCTAAATAGTTTCTTTCAGTCGACTAACCGCTGTAGTTCTACCAAAGATAAACCTAAGTAAGTATGAGAGGCATCGTGAATAATAGAGAGTCATATATCAGAGTTCTTCTCCATAAGAATTCAACTGGTAAATATCCAGAATGAGATCATTAGCTAAACATACAACCCTGATTCCTATTTGGTTGGGATGGTTCAGTTTGAACATTAAAGGTCTCTTCTTTGTGGTGTATTCAATTAAATATAGGTCAAAGCAATCTTTAAATCTTTTATTACATTTGGTTTTTATTTAATTTTCCAACCGGAATCTGTGTTGTCTATATTCTTAAGTATTTTGTGACTTTCTTGTGCAGATAACTGATAGAAAATAGCATTTTTATTGATTTGTTTTATTTCCAGTCATTGAGGAGAGAGAGGAGATATCTACAGCTCCACTCACTGCTCTGTGCCTGGTGATGGTAATGATAAGCTGAGAGGGAGTAGTCAGTTTACCATGTGAGACACTTCAGCTGGACCAGGGCCAGTCATAGCACTCGCTATGCATTTTGCAATTCATCTCCTCAGGGGTCAGCCTTCACTGGGTGTGTGGCATCATCTGCTGATGCATGCATGTATGCACACACACACGCACACACACGCACACACACACACACACACACACACACACACACACACACACACACACACACACTGAGCCACCTGTTGTTATGCCTGCAGCATTGCTTCTTGGGATCTCCCCTTGAGCAGGATGATGCTGGACACAGAGCATGCTGTTGTGGCTTATTGACAAAGACTAAAAGTCATCCAGAGGTCTTTGC
Organism: Synanceia verrucosa; assembly: GCA_029721515.1. NCBI lineage: Eukaryota > Metazoa > Chordata > Actinopteri > Perciformes > Synanceiidae > Synanceia > Synanceia verrucosa. Next base: position 11,042,991 of record CM056570.1, on the reverse strand, counting down.
AGATGGATGTGTGACCTGCAGGGACGGGGGGTTGCCTGGAGCTAGCTGTAGCTGGCATGGCTCCACACAGCAGACCTCTCTTCTCACTGGCTCTCAAACTCTGGGCCTCACAGAGGCAGATACAGCTAGTGGTGTGGAAAGAGGCCTGCTTTTCTAACAGTCTGAAGCAGAATCTAACATTCACTGGCAGCAAAAAGGGAAGATAAAAGAGGGATGTTGAAATATGGAGAAGTTGGATAAGAGTGCTGATGAGTAATAAGCTGGTTCATGGTAGCAACAACGAACTGTGTTAGAGTGCAATCACTAAGCTTGCCTCAGCAGACATTGCAAGTCTGTTCTTTCATTTACGGTACTTGATTTGTTTACCTTAATAATCCTGTAAGTACTTAACGTATTGTAATATATTGAATTGTTTTGAACATATATGAATCATAACCTCTGTGACACAATAAGTATCGTATTGTTTAAAATCTGATGTTAATCTCATCTACCAACACCTTGGATGATATTTACCAAAGATAAAACAGCTGTCACACTCATCCCTGTGAGTTATATGCAAATGTCACCATTGACGTATAGAAAGCATTATCATACCAAAAGCTTGAGTATATAAAGCTAATCTGTTTCCTGTTCTGCATTGTTACCATTCTTTCTTTCCTGGGTGTGAATCTGGATTCGAGTCATGAGGCAGGTGTGCTCACCTGTTTCCTTAACTGTCTCCAGATGAAGCACGTTGAGGAGCGTTTTGGACCAGAGGCCAGTAAAGAAGTCCTGCTCATGTGCATCGGCATCACGTCTGGTGTGGGCCGGCTCATTTTTGGCAGAGTGGCAGACTACATTCATGGAGTCAACAAAGTCTACCTGCAGGTCAGTGGCAAGCCTCAGCAGACACCAGTGATGTGGCTGTCACCTCTGTGATTTCTGGCTTATAACTTACATGATCCATCAGTAGAGTAATGACCATACTTTTGAAACCTGCACCAATTCATGTTAATAATCAAAATCAAAGTCCAACTGAAATTAAGTTGATTTTTTTCATTTTTAATTTCATGTTTTGCTCCAGCATAAAAAGCACACTGACATTAATTATACTGCTAAAAAGGATGACGAAATGTGTTTTTACTTCCCCTGAAACAGAAATTAGATGACCATGTGATACTGACATCCAAACTAACTTCAATTTGATAAGGAAAAGTCCCTCCCTCCTGTCCCTCTAGGTAACCTCCTTCTTCGTCATCGGTGCCATGTCCATGATGATCCCTCTGTGCAACATCTTTGGTGGACTGATTGCTGTGTGCCTGCTGATGGGGCTGTTCGACGGCTGCTTCATCTGCATCATGGCCCCCATTGCCTTTGAGCTGGTCGGGGCCAATGATGTGTCCCAGGCCATTGGCTTCCTGCTGGGTCTGATGTCTGTGCCCATGACGGTGGGGCCCCCCATCGCAGGTAATACAGGAGTAGTGTTAATGCTCTAAATAAGCCCCTGTGTATATAATATATTCTGAAATCACACTGAATACTGAAGATGTTCAAAGTGGAGAAAAGTATGGAGACTTTTTTGGAGGCTAAACAGAGCTTCCCCCACTGTGATCAATAGTGTATTATGTTCATAGTTTATTCCATCACATACAGTTGTGTAAAATAATAGCAGTTTGTATAAAAAAATGTGAGTCAAGCTCAAAATCCATATAATAGTTTTTATTTCCATGCATTAGGAACACGTCACATTATTTGAAATCAAAACATGAAGAAAAATGTATACATATTTTAATACTTTACAGAAAATGAATTTTGGGCTGTTCAAAAAAGTATTTTTTCTTTACAAACTCAAACATTTACTGTATAAACTGTTTTTTTTAACATTCCTGTGAATCACTAAACTAATATTTAGTTGTAGAACTGTTTCTGAGAACTGCATCACATCTGTGTTGCATGGAGTCGACCAATTTATGGCACCTGTGAACAGTTATTCAGGATGGTTTGACAACATGCCACAGTTCTTCTGCATTTCTTGGTTTTGCCTCAGAAACAGTATATTTCTTTCTTCTTTATTAGTTTATTTGAAAAGGGACAGAGCAAGAAGCATTGTTACATTAAAACTGCAACAGATGCTATGCCCACAGGACATCTAGCCAAAGACTAATTCGCAGACATGGTCCCTTACACAAAACAAACAATACAGCATAAAAACAATGCAGTACACAATATTTACAGCAGCTACATTAAAAGGTTTTAGTGTTTACAGTCCTGGTTTGTTTTGAGCCAATGCTTCACTTTACAATTGAACAAGTTCAGATCTGTGAGAGTTTTCAGTTCGGTAGGTAACATGTTCCAAATCTGAGGGCCTTTAACTGTGAACGTGCTTTGGCCAAAAGTGGTCTTACATTTGGCTGCTCGGCAATCACCATTTGCAGGCCCCCTTGTAGTGACACTGCGAGAATTACATTTCTGGATCAATTCACTTACAATTTCAGGGGCAAGATTGTTAACACATTTAAAAGTTAATTTTAAGAAGCAGCATTTAATAAAGTTATCAAAGCTCATAAATTGCATTTTTCTAAAATTGCACAGTGGTGCCAACTCATGGGCTTTTTGTCCATCACTTTTAAAGCCTGTTTGTACAGAGAGGCCACATTTTTCATGGTCGACTGCGGAGCTTGGCCCCAGACAGTGACACAATAAGAAAAATGGGAGACAATCCATCCACCCATTATCTACCGCTTATCCTCATAGGGTCGCGGGGGGGCTGGAGCCTATCCCAGCTGTCTTAGGGCGGAAGGCAGGGTACACCCTGGACAAGTCGTCACCTCATTGCAGGGCACATAGAGACAGACAACCACTCACACTCACATTCACACCTACGGTCAATTTAAATTAGCCAATTAACCTAATTTAACCTGAAATGCATGTTTTTGGATGGTGGGAGGAAGCTGGAGTAACCAGAGAGAACACATGCAGTCACGGGGAGAACATGCAAACGCCACACAGAAAGGCCCCGGGCTTCGAACCCGGTACCTTCTTGCTGTGAGGCGACAGTGCTAACCACTACACCACCGTGCCGCCCTGGGAGACAATCATTGAATAAAAATACAACTTGGCAGCATTAACAGATAAATAGGGTCTGATTAGACGGAAACAGTTCAACTTGGTTTGTATGGTCTTTGTTATTTTCTTAATGTGAGCTTCAAATTTTAGATTACTATCCAAAGCAACTCCTCAATAATTGAATTGCTGTACATTTTTGATTGAAATTTGATTTATATAAATTTTGAAGTTTTTTAGACGCTTTTTCCGCAGGGAGAAACACATTGAAACTGTTTTAGAATGGTTTAAAGACAAACAATTTTCCTCCAGCCACTGTGAGACACTAAACATTTGTTTGTTGAGCAGCTCTGCAGCCTTCTCTGGAGTCTTAGCTGTGACATATATTACAGTGTCATCAGCATACAACTGGCACTCAGCTTCTTTACAGATGGTTGGCAGTTCATTGATGTACAGACAGAACAGTAAAGGGCCCAATACAGATCAGTAAAGGGCCCAATACAGATCCTTGTGGAACACCGGTTTTGTATTCCAGAGGGGCTGAGATGGTGCCATTGAACAGATTGCATTCCTGATTCCAGCTAAGATTTAAACCAGCTGAGAGTATTGTGTGAAAAATTTAGTTTATTAAGTTTATGGATTAAAATGTTGTGGTTGACCGTGTCAGAGGCCTTACGGAGGTCCAGAAACACTGCTCTAACCACATTACCTTTGTCCAAACTTTTTCTGATTGTGTCAGTCAAGTAACAGGTTGCCTGTTACTTATTTCTGTTGAATATTTGGGTCTAAAGCCAAACTGTTTGGGATGAAAATAATTACTTTGGTCGATATAATCAATTAATTGTTCTGCCACAACTTTTTCACTTATCTTTGAAATGATGGTAAGGATGGAAATTGGCCTATAGTTGCAGGCTTAGTCTATGTCTCCAGATTGGAAGATTGGGGTGATAAGTCCCCTTTTTAATTCTTCAGGAAATTGTAATGGACAGATTAACTAAATGGGACAAAGGTCTTATTAGTACATTTTTGTGCCTCTTGAGGAAGTTTGAATCAAGATTAAATATGTCTTTGGCCTTGGACGGTTTCAGTCAGCTTATTATTTGTTTAATGGTTGTTTCATTTGTCTGCTCAATGGCAGTGGAATATGGCAGTTCTGTTGTAGTCAATGTGATCCCTGTGAGTTTTACTGATTTAAAGCCAGCAGTAGCAATTTGTTCCACTGATGTCACAAAATATTCGTTCGTTGATGTTGCAATTTCCATAGGGTCTGTACTTATCAGCCCATTTACAGTGAGTTGCTTTGGATTTCTATTTTGCAATTTTAGGGATTCTTGCTTGGTCAATGTGTGTATATGCTTCCAGAGACAAGGTGCAAGGTCCATCAGGTGCATAAAGCACTTAGTTCTAGCTTTCTTCATTTCATTGACCACTTTGTTCCTAAGACTTTTAAAGATGGCACTGTCAGAAATTAATTTTGTTTTGATTGATTTTTTACATGCAAGATCCCTATGTTTCATTAATTGACATATATCTTTAGTAATCCACAGTATTGCCTGATGTTTTTTCCTGGATTTGATTGTCTTGGTGTACTTCTAAATTACTTGTGTCACACTTTTAGTCAATAGATTAGGACAGTCATTTGGATTTTGCATTTCTAGAACTGGACTCCAATTGATATTGGACATTTCATATTCAGTTAGTGAAAAATAATTTTTCCGTATTCCTTTTTGAGTTGCATTTCTTATACCATTACATCGGTACCGCAAACGCTTCTCTGGCAATTTTCTCAGCACCAATGTTAAATTATGATGGGATAATCCTGTGATAAGGTTATAAATTCTTATTACCCGCTCCAGTTTATTGGTAAATAAGAGGTCTATCAATGTTTTACTTGTTGTAGTTAATCTAGTTGGCTCTTTAATTTGCTGCTCTAATTTATATTTTGATGTTGCTGTTTTCAACTTTTGTTTGTCATGTTTGTCTAGCCAATTAATGTTAAAGTCTACAAGCACCATAGTTTCGCTATCATATTTTAACATTTTGAGTAGCTTGTCAAGGTCACTATAAAAAGTTTATAGTTAAACTAACTAATTAATTAAAGGAAGGTGGATCACATATATAAAATTACAATATTAAAATTAATTCTAGGTGACAAGGCAATGTTTAAAACAAGACATTCTAAATAACGTGTCAATTTGGATTTCGGAGCATTTAAGTGTTTCTCTAACATATGTCAACACGCCACCTCCTTTCCCTGTTTGTCTACCTTTCCGGAAGCAAGGGTACCCTGGTATGTTATTCATATTGGTTGGTATATTGGAATTTAACCATGTTTCGCTCAAGGCTAAAAAGTCCAAGTTAGAGTCTGTAAGCAAGTATTCAACCTCATCTCTCTTAGAAATTAGACTCCTTATGCTGAGATGGCCTCCAAGAAGTCCTGACTTGCACTTTCGATCCCAGATTATTTTAGCGTGATTGACAGTTTGAAAGTACCTGTGTTTTGATAGGATTATGGTCCGGCGTTGGGGCTGGCCTCTCCATACTTAATTTTTTTGATCTGGAACAAGATGCTGCTCTCTTACTGGTGTGTTTGGGGTCTTTGTATTTTTTAAACACACATTAGAGGACATTTCCTCTTCAGCAAGTATTTTGATATATGTAAACTGATCCATGATCCCTGGTGTGTGATAAACACTACAGTAAGAGAAACATCCCCAAATCATGATGCTTGACCACCATGCTCCACTGTCTTTGAATTTAGAGTTTGGGGGTCGTCTACAGTCCTTTCAGGGGACATGCATATGCTGGCTTGATCCCTAAATATGATTCACACCTGTTTTTTCACAACATGAATGACCTCACTAATGACTTCCACTATTCCACTATTATTTTGAACATACCCCTTTCAATTAATTATTCACTTACACAGACTCAGGAGCATGCATGTAATGAATGATGGGTCTGTTAGTTTTCAGTTAGTCTTCTACAACTACTGGTAAATTGTTTGTAGTAATATACACTGCCTGGCCAAAAAAAAAGTTGCCACGTGGATTTGACTAAGCAAATAGGTACGAGCCTCCTATTGGATAATTACTGCAGGTTCAGCAACAATATGTACTCAAAGAATGAGGTCAGCTGACTACCTGAATATACTGAATGTCCAGGTTATTCCATCAATGGATGTTTTTCTTTCCTGATGGCAAAGGAAAACAAATTGTGAAAGAGTGGTTCAGGGAGCATGACGCATCATTTTCACCACAGAGTCCAGACCTTAACCCCACTGAGAATCTCTGGGATGTGCTGGAGAAGGCTTTGTGCAGCGGTCAGACTCTACCATCATCAATGCAAGATCTTGGTGAAAATGAATGCAGCACTGGATAGAAATAAATCTTGTGACATTGCAGAAGCTTATCAAAACAATGACACAGCGTGTAATCAAAGCTAAAGGCGGTCCAACGAAATATTAGAGTGTGTGACCTTTTTTTGGTGGCGACTTTTTTTTTGGCCAGGCAGTGTAATTTCTATCAAAAACAGTGATTGAGCCGGTCTTCATTTGGTATATCTCACAAATGAAATTGTATTATACTGAAGATGCAACTCTAAAATGGAACATGTGCAACAGCTATAAAGGCCAGATGACCTTTTCCCTGCAATCCTGTCAATCGTCCAGCAACATCTTGGAGAAGCTCATCATGACTGTCCTCAGTCAGCAGAATATCACACTGTTAATCACAGCTCTTTGTCACCATCTAGTGTTTTTATCACCTTGTTGTTGCTGAGTTTGTTGGCTGGTGGGGAAACACATGACCTCTTCTCGCTGGACTGAACCTTGTGCTTTGTGTCTGCTCTAAGAGTTCCCATGATATCAGTCAGTATCAGTAACGTACGTCAGCTCATGTGAGCTTCATGCGCAGACAGGAAATTCATTTTCCCTAGAGAGAGATAGAGATACTTATATGTGAGGTCAGAGGTCAGGGTCAGCTACAGGACAACTAAAAATGTGACTCTGTTAACATGTTATCATGCACTGAAGTGCAGTTGATTACATCGCACCAGAAAGCTGTACTGTAATAATTTTATTTGTAGTGCAGAAGAGATGTAGCATTACTAGAAAATACAACATTTAAACAAAGGAAGATAAAACACAGTTGATGCTAAAATAATAAAAAACATGAAGTGACATGTATTAAAAATGAGAGCGCTCAATCAAATAAATGCCATTAATTACAAACCAAATTAAATCAATAGGTTTTCACAGCTCACATAGCTCTTGGTAGGGTACGACATCATTTTCAGGCAGAGTTTAAAAAGCTGTGCTTCCCATTTTTTATGCTTATAATTGTGTATATTTAAAAACCTAGCTGTAGAAGATCTGAGAGTTTGTGAAGGATTATAATATAATGTAGGGCGAGTCCCAAAACAAGTAAAAGAACCTAAAAATATAGTTGAAGCCAGTGGAGAGCAGTATGCCCTCACCTTGCTTTTTAATGAAGTCTAGCAGCACAGGTCTGAATAAGTTGAGGGTTTTCATTTGTTTCAGAAGAGCAACAAAAAGATCATTGTATTCTAATCTTTATGAGACAGGAACAACCATACTTTGGCAGTGCTTCTACAGTGATAAGAATCTTTGCTTTCTTTGCGTGGGAAGAATCTAGATCATGGCCCAAGCATGCTGTCTCTGATTTAATCTCATCGGCCGCATGCACGTCTGCTAGAGAGTGTAGATCTCTTCAGGAGTTTTTTTCGGTCCTGTCAGCTATCTTTAAGCTCAGATGTTCACTCTCAGCATCAAGGTTCTGTTACAGAGATGCACAAGTATCTTCATGCTCATCAGTTTCTCCTTGTGTGTAGATGCTCAATAAAATGTGACCACATGAAATCATAATAACATCCCTGTTTCTTTCTCTTTCTGTCTTCTGTCTCTTCCAGGTTTCCTGAGGGACAGGCTTGGTAGTTACGACGTGGCCTTCTACCTGGCAGGCATCCCACCGATCTTCGGAGGAGCTGTGCTGTGTCTGATACCGTGGGTGGAGGCTCGGCGCAAGAGGAGGGAGAAGGAGGAGGCTCTGGGCCAGGAGCAGGACGTCACTCAGAGGATGATCGAGCACGAGAAGGCTCGGGAAGATGCACCGAGCAAAACTGGAGAGTCTGTCCTCTAAGTGCAGCGCTGAGCGGACTGAAAGAGAGACATGTGGGGGACAGACTGAGACTGCTGAGTCCTGAGATTGTAACGACTGCGTTCAGCAGAAGAACATGCCAAAGTGATGAAACATATCAGATAGAGCTGAAGTACAGTTTAACATGAATGTGATCCTGAAGAACTATGCATTAGATTGACTGAACTGATCTAACAACAGGCAAACTTGAAGTTTTCAATGAAATTTGAGATAACTGCACATTTCATATTTGTCACAAGGGAAAGAAGACACACTGCCTACTGTGAATGTAGTGTCAAAGCTTTAGCCAGTGTCTCTACCAAAATAATTTCAGATGGCATTCTTAAGGGGAGAAGCGGGCTTGTACCATTCTGTACAATCAACACTACCGTCTGTTTTAGTAGAAAAAGAAGACATATTGGATTATACAAGACAGGAACCAGTCATTTTGCGGGAACACAACTTGATCACAAGTCAAGTCAAATTATAAATTATCCTCAGAGGTCTTTACAATCAGTACAGGATCTGACTCCCTCTGTCCTTTACTAACGACCCTCACATCTACTGAGGAAAAACTCTCCAAAAAAACTTTTAGCCTCAATCAACTTCTTTGTTTTGTTAAACTGGTCTGCTAAAAATTTCTCCTTAAACCTGCCATCTTCTTAGTCTCCAGTGTCCCCTCAGACAGGATTCTCCTGTTAACACAATGCTCAAGCCCTCATTGTAAACACTGTGTGGGGGTTTTCAGTTCATAGTATTTCAAATGGAGATACAGAGAGATTTAGAGGTTGTTATTAGTGTTAAAGGAGTTCAAGGGAAGCAGCTTCATGATTTTACATCCTGTCTCAAGACAAGCAGCACTCTCCTCCAGACTGCACCCAGAAAATCCCATTTTTATATATTTATACATTTACCCAATTGGCATGTAATTTATATCCACTGGACAAGGTGACAGCCCAAGACCCTCAGGGGCCCAAATTAATTAATTGCACATTAATTTGGTCTGTATGGCCCACAACATCATGTTCAGGTCCCAGACAGTTTATTATGGGATGTCTGGATCAGAAAACGTGTGATGTGGCTCCTCTATATCACATTCAGGATCATTAGAATAAAGTACCAGAGCTGGAGATCTACCTTTGTAAAGGTGAACCAGGTTTTTCTCACCAGCCAATCAGAGCAGACTAGGCTTTTTTTTTTATGAGGGGCTAAAACAGAGTGTTTCAGACACACAAGACAATTTTATATTTTTTGAATGTTAAAACATGAAAATACTACAAAATCACAATAAGTGTGAACCTGACAGTAAGTATATGTCCTTTATGTTAATATTAAGCTTACATGGATATACCCACATAAAATTATGTTTTATCAAATTTCCATCAACTAATGATAATTATTAACTAATGCAAACACAATAGTGAGAGGAATGGGGTTGTCAGTAGAGGCCCTGGGGCCCCATAGAGGACCAATCACTCACTGGGATTGATCCATGGAAAGGGGCTGCTTGTAATTGAACTGTTTGTCCCAGAAACCTTGTCAGTGTTTTACATTAATATCTTCAAAGGAACCATTTGACCTTTTGGGAAATGCACTTATTCACCCTCTTGCCTTGATGAGAAAGCTGAGACCACTCTCACATCTTTTCACTAGATGTATAAAGCCAGCAAGTCAAATGTAAAATCTGTCCAAAAACACATGAACGTAAAAATGCTACCTACTTCTTGCACAAAGACTTCCTTGGGAATCGTCTTTCCCAAAATGTCAAATGATTGCTGTGACAACAAAAACTCTCAGCAGCACAAGTAGACCACCTTTCAGTTGTGGAGTGAAATATTGATTCATAAGGAACATATTGACGTTGTATTGGTGTGTATGTCTATTAATCGACTAGTGTTGCCATTAAGCAGTATTGTTTTTAAAACAACCAGCTACTTTAAAAATATGATTTTTTCTATAGAATTTGGTCCAGTATTTCCAGCCCACACTATTATTGTGTGACATTGCGAGGCCTCTCATATGCATCCTCGTATGTAAAGAAAATTAAGTTTGTGCCCTAGTTGACGCAGTCCAGGTCATAAAACAACAGTCACCGTGTTGGGATGAATGACCTCTTAAAGAAATACTGGTGCATATGTCGTTCCTCACCACTTTATAAAAAAGGCCTTTACTCATTTGCTGACCAAATCTTATCATTAGAGACTGAGTGCAGGTGAGTACACGAGTTTGACTAATCATTGACTCTGTGACCATCAGTCAGTACAGTCAGGTGAATCATTAACCCTGTGCCCAGGCCACTAACCTTTAATTGAAAGGTGTTTGTTTGATGTTTTCATATTGTATTTATTTCTGAGTTTTTGTGGTGAATGTCATGCTGTAATTGACGGGCATTTGTCTCAAGCCTTTGATTTCTTTTGCGTAAGACCAAAATGTAGTGAAGTGAGGGTGACTGAAGGTGCGTAGATCCTGCTTTCTTGCTGTTAAACGTCTCCGTCAGGCCTCCAGGCTGCGTGTCAATGAACCATCTAAACATATCAGGAAGTCACTCAGCAGCCGTCACGGCGAGAGATGATGCTTTTGGAAAACAGTGCGTCGACACTGGATTTCTGTGGGTCCGTGTTTATTTCCTCTGCAGCCTTGTGACGCTCTACCTCAGGTGTTGTAAATGTGTAGAGCTCTGCCATCCCTGTTCCTCCACCAGAGCAGCGTTCATGTTGGAGTAGTGTCACTTGAGAAATAAACTACAAAGTCTTAAAGAATGATCTAGCTGTCCAAAGATTTGCTCTTTAATGAAGCGCTTGCCGCTCACAACCAGAAATGCCTTTTTTTGAGTATAAATATGAGAAAATTGAACAGTGTTTCCACCTTATCTACCCCCAAATATATATATATATATATATATATACATATATATATATATATATATATATATATATATATATATATTATAATTAAATCACATCCATTACCTTTCAATGCAGCATTTTAATGAAATGCATGTATGGCAGACTTCATTTTTTATTTTTTTCTTTTCTGTCCACCTATGTTATGTTTATAGCATTTTATTGTGAATGTATTACTTGACCTCTAGCATCTAATCAAACCATTGACATTATTCAGAATATCTGTATACATGCATGCATTCTGTTTTTGCTGCAAGTACAGATCAAGATATAGATCTGTAAAGCTTTTGCATAAGAAGAACTGCATCTTTGCTTCTTTCATCCTATTTTTAAATATTTTATTTCTGTTCATGTATTGCTTATTTTTGTTTTATGCTTATCTCTCATGAGTTATACCTAAAATGTTTTCCTCTAAAATTTGACTTTTCCTATATCCCTCCTATCTGCTGCAGGTTGTGTGGTGAACTACATTATATGCAATGTAACATTATGTAAACACAATCAGAATTCAGCATTTTCAAGACAGTAAAACGAAGATTTTAACATGTTCTGTGACTTTCTCCTAAATTATCTTTCCTCGTCTTGTCTGTCACTATCACTGAGCTCAGACACGAGCAGTTAAGACCATTAATGAACTTTGAATGGAAAGCACAGCTGTAAACAGACAAACAGCAGCCCAGAATACTTCAGCTCAGGACAAGTGCAGTAAAACCAAACCTGAGTCAAAGTTCAGTTATTGTCACTTTACAACACAGGCTTGCACAAAGAAAGTAGTTTAGCTTTCATGCAACATGATCTAAGGAGAGCCACAGCCTAAACACATGCTTGCAAACATTTAGCTCTCCTCTCACAAATCTGTTAACTGTGGATGAACTTCTTCCTTAGAATCTCTTGACCCACATTTGGACAGTTAACAGACTTTTGTTCCTGGAGTTTAAGCTCTCTTCCCATGCTATGTACCCAATTCTCTCCCATTCACATGCTTTTCCAGCTGTTACCAGAGGCACGGTTTGCCTAAACTTCTAAAAGAAACAGGATTTGTAAGCAATGTGAAAGAAAGTTCTGCCTCAGGTCAACTCAGAGAACAAATATTCTCAGTGTATATGGCAACCCAGGAGGTAATGAATGCCCTACATGTGAAGGGGGGCTGTCTAAAGGGATGCCATCGTAATAACAGGTTCAATTTTCTTTGATCTGACAGCTAGTGCTACTATTTAGGACAGATGTGCTCTTATTGCTTATACTGTATTTATATACACAGACTGCGCTTACGCATCATTAACAGTAATCCAGTGAATAATCCCCTATAAAGCAGCACTGACAGGGAATATTCTCCATAGTGAGCAAAAGTAAGAGTACTTATCATGGAGTATTCTTACTTTATTATAGTTTTTTATAAGTGTAATATATGAATAGTACTTACTCCATGCTATGTCCTCATATCTTTCTGATGACATGGACCTTTTTGTTTTGTTTAAGTGTTATTTACAGGCCTATGTAAACTGAGGATAGAGCTCCAATATGACACGTCCATAAGGGTCCTCTTTGGTCTATGAGACCATATTTCCACCACCTTCCTCTAGATATATGACACTTCAGTAGGAGTACCAGGAATAAATAAATAACTAAAAATAGACTAATGACACACACAAGCACAAGCAAGCAAGTTGATTATCCAAGAATAAAAATAAAAATAATTCTCAAGAGGTTAGGTGTCTTCAAAGCTTTCATTTCAAGGATAGTACCTTTGTAAATGTTTTAATTTTTTTTAATTTTTATTTATTTTTTATTTTATTTATTTATTTGGGTTACAAAATTATGCTAAACAGTCTCTTTTCAACAACGAATTAGAATGAAGATAAGTAAGAACATTTATAAACGTTAAAAGGATTTCTGCACTGTATGGCTCACTAACACCAGGGGGCGCCATTCCCTCCATGCTAACCTGCTGCTACTTCCTGTAGCATTTCAACCAACCGTCAGCTGAGTCAGAGAGGAAAAAGAAGGAAAGAGCTCTCACTCTGCTCTGAGTTCAGGATACTAATTGGCTGTCAGAGAGGTACAGTGTGACGCATGGTCTCCTGTTGAAAGTATTGTTTCGTTAAAACGGCTAAGGGCGTGAAAAGCAGTCCAGAAAAGTCACATAAGCAGAACTACAGATAATTTACTGAGCTTGAACTGCTGGTGAGTGAGTTTTCATATGACTAGGATACAGTGGCGTGCATAGGATTTTTGAAGGGCAGGGGCAGAAAGAAAAAAAGAGCACCCTCTGCATTCTCACTACTGAAAAGGGCACTTTAGTTCAGTGTGTTTTCAAGGACAAATTAGCACACGTTTTTACCACATTTTATCATGCTTTAGCCAGTTAAGAGGAAAATTCAGTGTGTTTTTCAACAGTTGGAGTTATACTTGGATATGCTGTCCTCAGAGTCACTGTGGCTGTGAGCTGCTAACCATGTTAGCCTGCTATGCAAATCACAGATAGGGACAAAAACACCGTGACAATACTTATGTAAATGGACGTTTCTGCACACCTGGTGGTGCATTTCACTGAAACGCCTTCCAACAGGTCATTTTTTGTAACATACAGTTATTTTTTGCCATGATGCTCAGTAACTGGCCTCAATGTGTTTCGGGTTTTTCGTCCGCTCAGACAGAGATTTAACACCGTGTAGATCATAAGTCCAGGACGTTAACGGGATTTTTTGACAATGAAGGAGGGGAAAACGCCGTTTAAATGTGTTGTAGTGCCCGCTGCATTGTCGACACCGAGTGAGACACTGTTTCATTAGACGATCTTTGCAAACGTCCAGCAGCCATAGGTTTGGCGCTGACATATGGAGGATCCTCACTGTGGAACCTGCTGCCATCCACTGAAGCGACCAGCGGGTTTAAAGATAAATGACTTCACTTGAACGACTCGGCCCTGACCAAATTAAAAACAGGAAGAGCAAGACGGACGGGAAGCCATTAAAAACACAGCTAGCAGGGTGTCATCCCTGTTATCCCGACAGCAGCATCACCGTCAGCAGTGCTGCTGGTAAACTGACAGCAGACAGACAGGGACAGACAACAGGGACATACTGACATGTCTTCAGCCGCATTACGAGACACCGTCGTTAAAAAGAAGCACGTTCATTTCGCCAGCATGGAAGAAGACGACGACAACGACGACCAGGAGGAGGACACCCTGTTTGACAAGAGGAAGGACGCCGGCAGAGGACTGAAGAGTGCTCTGAAGGTCCAGAGGACCACGAAGACGGTCTGCGAGGACCAGGTGGAGGTGGTGAGCGGGAAGAGCGGCGCGTGTGGCCGCTGGATGGTCACCCTGGCTCTGTGTGCCTCCTTCCTGGGCTTGGTAGGTAGCCAATGCTAACACTGTGTGCTCATAGACAAACCTGTCAGTGTCCTGTGGCCTTCAGTGAAGAAGATGCTAACAGGTAGCATTACAAACACCTGCTGAAGGGCTTTTAAACCAGGGTCTGTGTAAGGAAAGCATGTGGAGAAGTAATAGATGCTCACCCTCACCTGTCTGTGTCACCTGTTAGACCACAGAGTTTGAAGTAGATTACCTGTTGTTACAAAAACATAGAAATGCATGCAAAAGCTGCTCAGTGATGTCTTGATGTGTTTAAATGAGCAGGTGGGTTGTTTGTGATGTGTTCACTGAATGCTAGAGTCCTGCAAAGACAGAATTTACAGTACAGTTGCAGAACTTGTTCCTCAGCCTTCTTATCTGCGTCAGATTACTGGAAACCATCAGCATACACCTGAGTGTGCGCTCACCTCCTCCCTGCACACTGATGACACCTCAGCAACACCCTGGTTCACTCTCAACTGACGTGTTTTACCCTAGAGGCAGCTGTTACCGTGGGGTTTTTAGATACTTCCAGCAGTATGAAACAAATTTCTGGTGACCCCAGATGATCAAAACTGAGACCTTTTTTTACTAAAAATTAATTTAGTTTTGATCATGTAATGGTTCACTATATTAAGTTGCAAATTGACCTTAATTTCAAGTGACATTTAGGTTATATAATGTATGTTATTAAGGCAGAAAAGCCAGGTTGAGAATTACTGCACAAAGTTTTGTTTTTATTCTAATGAAATATACACTATATTGCCAGAAGTATTTGCTCACCATCCAAATAATCAGAATCAGGTGTTCCAATCACTTCCATGGTCACAGGTGTATAAAATCAAGCACCTAGGCATGCAGACTGCTTTTACAAATATATGTGAAAGAATGGGTCGCTCTCAGGAGCTCAGTGAATTCCAGCATAGAACTGTGATAGGATGCCACCTGTGCAACAAATCCAGTCGTGAAATTTCCTCGCTCCTAAATATTCCACAGTCAACTGTCAGCTGTATTATAAGAACGTGGAAGTGTTTGGGAACGACAGCAACTCAGCCATGAAGTGGTAGACCACGTAAACTGATGGAGCGGGGTCAGAGGATGCTGAGGCACATAGTGCGAAGAGGTCACCAACTTTCTGCAGAGTCAATCACTACAGACCTCCAAACTTCATGTGGCCTTCAGATTAGCTCAAGAACAGTGCACAGAGAGCTTCATGGAATGGGTTTCCATGGCCGAACAGCTGCATACAAGCCATACATCACCAAGTGCAATGCAAAGTGTCGGATGCAGTGGTGTAAAGCACGCCGCCACTGGACTCTAGAGCAGTGGAGATGTGTTCTCTGGAGTGACGAATCACGCTTCTCCATCTGGCAATCTGATGGATGAGTCTGGGTTTGGTGGTTGCCAGGAGAATGATACTTGTCGGACTGCATTGTACCAAGTGTAAAGTTTGGTGGAGGGGGGATTATGGTGTGGGGTTGTTTTTCAGGAGCTGGGTTTGGCCCCTTAGTTCCAGTGAAAGGAACTCTGAATGCTTTAGCATACCAAGACATTTTGGACAATTCCATGCTCCCAACTTTGTGGGAACAGCTGGCCCCTTCCTCTTCCAACATGACTGTGCATCAGTGCACAAAGCAAGGTCCATAAAGACATGGATGACAGAGTCTGGTGTGGATGAACTTGACTGGCCTGCACAGAGTCCTGACCTCAACCCGATAGAACACTTTTGAGATGAATTAGAGCAGAGACTGAGAGTCAGGCCTTCTCGTCCAACATCAGTGTGTGACCTCACAAATATGCTTCTGGAAGAATGGTCAGAAATTCCCATAAACACGCTCCTAAACCTTGTGGACAGCCTTCCCAGAAGAGTTGAAGCTGTTATAGCTGCAAAGGGTGGACCGACGTCATATTGAACCCTATGGATTAGGAATGGGATGTCACTTAAGTTCATATGAGAGTCAAGACAGGTGAGCGAATACTTTTGTCAATATAGTGTATATTCAATCATTAACAATATATTTTATTGTTTTTTTTTATTTTTATTGATTACTAGAAATTTCAGGCGATTTATAAATATATTTTATTGTTTGGTTTTTTTTTTTAATTTTTATTGATTACTAGAAATTTCAGGCGATATATAAATATATTTTATTGTTTTTTTTGTTTTTTTTAATTTTTATTGATTACTAGAAATTTCTAGTAATCAATAAAAATAAAAAAAAATACTAATAAAAAAACACTGATGTAGGGATTCAGTGAGGAAGAGGCCTTTGTGGTAGATATTTCTTTTTACTGTCATTGTTACTGCTGCTGATGTCTGTTTTTCTAGGGGATGAGTATCTCCGTCCTTGGCCCCACGTTTGAGGACCTGGCTGTGAATGTGAAGAAGAACATCAGCAACATTTCGTACATCTTCGTCGGCCGTTCTGCAGGCTACATCGGTGGTTCGCTCTTAGGAGGCCTGCTCTTCGACTGCATGAACCCTTATCTTCTTCTAGGTAACCTTCAGCCTCGTGTTGTAGCTGTTATTATCCTATCACGTCTCTGAATGCCCCCTGCCCACTTAATGAGACATACATTCTATTGGTATTTATATGTAACAATGTGATGAGGAACAAATGCACACCCACATCCCCAAACTTCCCATCGTCTCGTCATGACTATACTCTCATTGTTTGATGTCTTATTATATGCAGTGTGGACTGGATGACAAAAACTCTTTGTTTAATTTGTGGTAAGGTCATGAAAAAGTCATAGTTTAGTTTTAAACATGCTTTTATGTTCCAAAAAAAGTTAGTGTAGTGTGTTGTTAAGAGTCATAGTTAGCATAGTATGTTGAAAAGTCCTTAAAAGGTCATAGTTTAGTACTTTTTGAAAAATAAAAACATAGTGATGTATGTTGAAAAGTCATTCAAAAATTAAGATGTAGTATATTGAAAAAGACAAATGTCATAGTATACTATGTCAAAAAGTCATACTATAGTATGTTTTTTAACACATAGCCATAGTATATTGTCATTAAAAAAATCATAATGTAGTATATATCGAAAAATCCATACAAATTCATAGTATAGTACATCAAAAAGTCATGAAATATGGAAAATGTAAATGATGTAAGATATATTTTGTACATTTCTCTCAATAAGAAAAAAATGATCAAAAAAAGTCATGAAAAAGCCATAGTATAGTACTGTATGTATTGAAAAAGGCATTGTATGTCAACATACTACTTTAACTTTTTTTTTTTAACATATAACATACACTGCCTGGCCAAAAAAAAAGTTGCCACCAAAAAAAGGTCACACACTCTAATATTTCGTTGGACCGCCTTTAGCTTTGATTACACGCTGTGTCATTGTTTCGATAAGCTTCTGCAATGTCACAAGATTTATTTCCATCCAGTGCTGCATTCATTTTTCACCAAGATCTTGCATTGATGATGGTAGAGTCTGACCACTGCACAAAGCCTTCTCCAGCACATCCCAGAGATTCTCAGTGGGGTTAAGGTCTGGACTCTGTGGTGAAAATGATGCGTCATGCTCCCTGAACCACTCTTTCACTATTTGAGCCCGATGGATCCTGACATTGTCATCTTGGAATATGCCCGTGCCATCAGGAAAGAAAAAAAAAACATTGATGGAATAACCTGGTCATTCAGTATATTCAGGTAGTCAGCTGACCTCATTCTTTGAGCACATATTGTTGCTGAACCTGCAGTAATTATCCAATAGGAGGCTCGTACCTATTTGCTTAGTCAAATCCAGGTGGCAACTTTTTTTTTTGGCCAGGCAGTGTATACTGCATTCTTTGAGTGGGTGAAAAATGATCGTTTAAACTGTAAGAATTGATTGAAGGCACAAACACATCCTCTTAATCTCCGTTCTGTTTTATTTGTCTTAAAAAAATCCAAACTTAAAATAGGCCTGACGACATGATAAGCTACAAAATACAGGGGTGTTTCTCTCAGTTCTCCAGCTCCAGTAGATGATGAAATTAAGACCAGAATGCATTGCACATGGGCTAGAACCTGTGCTGAGTTTCATATTTCCAGCTGCTTTCATCTGCAAAGTGTTGTAACATGTGTGTATATGTGTATGTATACACATTAGCGTGTTGGAGGTCATAGTATAGTATGTTTAAAAAAAAGTAATAAAAAAAAAAAACACCTCTTAAAATGTCATAAAAATTCATCAGAAAGCCTTAGCGTGATGTCATAGTATCATTGTCAAAAAGTCATCAAAAAAATTGAAGTATATAAATGTGGATATTATGAACTTATATTGTAGAAGTCATAGAATAGTATGTATTGATAAAGCCACAGTTGTTGTATGTGGAAAAGTCATTAAAACTCCTTTTTTATATTTAAAATGCCATAAAGAGTCAGCGTATAGTTTGTCAAAGGTCATGAAAAAATTGTAAAATGATATAGTTTAGTATGCTGACATTTTTGCTGTGGCTTTTTAATTACATTTTTCATGCAATATTATAGCACTTTTGTGACATGCTACACTCTTACATTATATTATGACATCTTTATTGTGGTCTAGAGCTGGAAGTGGTGGTGAGATGGAAAGGGTTTTAACTTTCACTTGAGGATTCCCTCCTTCACTAACACGTTTAACTAAAATGTACCATATTCTCTTTTTTTGCTTCTAGGGGTTTCTATGCTGGTCACCTCTTTTGGGATGTGTGCCATTCCTTTCTGTAAGCAGGCTCTGCTGGTCACTGGGCTCATGTCCTGCATTGGGATGTCTATGGGTATCCTGGACACAGGTGAGACAGCACCTGAACACACAGCAGATACAAGTAGCAAAGGTAGTCATAATGATGGTTTATCTTCCTTTACTCTCAGATCCTACAAACACAGGACATCCTCACAGGTTTTAGTTTTGACTTATTTTGTATGAACATTCCCATTAGCTTTATTTTTTCCATCAAAAAGTGAACCTGACATTTTTGCAGGATTAGGACGTGTGATGTGACTGCAGTGGCTCAACCAGTGTTCTGCTGTCTTTCTGCTGTGTGTCAGGTGGTAACGTCCTCATACTGAACACATGGGGCGAGCAGGCCGGCCCTCACATGCAGGCTCTGCACTTCAGCTTCGCAGCCGGGGCCTTTGTGTCTCCCATCATAGCCAAGCTGCTGTTTGGGCCTGACGACCACAGCAACTCCATGCCACCTGTCCCCACAAAGCCAGCCACCAAAGCCTCTGACGCTCACACACCCGTCCACTACCTCAAATCCATGTGGGCCTACGTTGTGATCGGCACTTTCGTCTCTCTCGTTTCCTTCCTCTTCTTCATCCTCTTCTGTCGCAGCAGCACGTCACGTGACAAAGCCCGCTCGTCATCAGGAAAGCACCTGGTGGCCAAACATCACATAGCTCTTATCGTCCTGCTCTTCTTCTTCTTCTTCGCTTACGTAGGAGCTGAGGTTGCTTATGGCTCCTTCATCTTCATCTTCGCCAAGGACTATGCCCACATGCAGCAGTCCCAGGCCGCTGGGCTCAACTCCTTGTTCTGGGCAGCGTTCGCTGCCAGCAGGGGCTTGGCCATCTTCTGTGCAGCCTGCATGTACCCAGGCACCATGATCCTGCTCTGCCTCGTGGGCTCCACTGTGTCCTCTCTGCTCCTCTGCCTCTTCAGCAAGGAGAACCTGGCCCTGTGGGTGTGCTCCGGTCTGTACGGCGCCTCCATGGCCACCACCTTCCCCAGCGGCATCTCCTGGGTGGAGCAGTACACCACGGTGACGGGCCACGTGGCGGCAGTGTTTGTGGTCGGGGCAGCGCTGGGTGAGATGGTGCTTCCTGCTCTTTTAGGCTTCCTGCTGGGGAAGTTTCCAGACCAGCCGCTGCTCATGTATGTGTCGCTCATCACAGCCACCTTCACCTCCATCCTTTTCCCAGTCATGTACAAGCTGGCCTCGGCCCCCAGTGGCCAGAGCAGGAAACCCCGCGCCAGGAGCCGGCCTGACGCAGATGATAGCGAATACCGTCAGGCGCTGCTGGACTCAGGAGCCAATGAGGAGGAGGAGGAGGAGCAGGACAACGAGGCTGATCAGTGGAACGACGCAGACTTTGAGGTCATTGAAATGGATGACACAGCAAGTCTGATCAGCTCACCCAGCAAGGCTTCCTCTCCTCCTGGCATCACTGGTCTGACAGGAAGCTCTGCTGCCTCCATCACTCTGGACGCCTCATCTGCAGGTGGAGCCTCCTTCTCTGACACCATCTCCCTGGTGAGAGACTCCCCCAGACGCAAACTACTGCTGTCTCTGGACAGAGAGAAGAGGGACTGACAGCTGGTTAACGCAACACTGACCCAAACTCGTGCAGCTTATAAACCATCCACTCAGACTCATCAGCGAACTGAACTGCTACAACACAGATTTTTTTAAAAATGATATGTCATAGATTCTTTGTGTTGGTCTGTCAGCAGTGGGGTCACATGAGCTGGAGCGTTTAGTGCCTTGCTCGAGGACACATGAGCAGTTGAAAACATCAAGGCCACTCTGCTGCCATAAACACAGGTTTAAAACATGTTAATTCATTTTGGACTATTGTGCTGATGTCATCAACAGCAGGAAACGTGTGATGATGGTTGGATGAAGCTGATGCACTTCTCTAAAGCTTGTTCTGTGATATGTCGTGGCTCGTAGATTTCTAAATCATGTCTTTTCACTGTGAGTCACTGAGTCTTTATATTGACAAAAGGCATTTTCCATACATTGACTTTTATTATATCAATCTGAAACCTCCACCCACAGCAATGTCCATTAAAAACAAACAAAACACCTCCTTCATTACATCTTATTTTTACATTTGTACAAACACACAGATCCTGTGTGCGGCTGTTTGGAGAACTGAGGATTGAATCTTGATGTGTTTTTTTTTTTTTGCACAGAAAATTAGAAACATACACAAAACCATATCTGCACCATGAAACAATAGACTCTTCATGACATAAATTATCAAAATACAGTATTGCAACAGTCCCAGATTTTTCTTTTTTTCTCCAGAAAAACCAAAGTAGTTTCCAGTTCCCACATTTAGTCAATCAATACAATCAAGGTTAAAAGACATCCTTTAACAGAATGCATATGAACATATTTGATTGCATTCATGGCTGGAGATTTGTTTTATTTTTTTTATGCAGTGAGATTATAGATGGCGCTATACAGGATACTATTTACAAAAAAAGACTGCAGTTGATATAAAAAAATGAAGAAAAGTCAATTAGTGGTTTGAATCTTGAGATTTGTAAGGAGCTCCTTACATACAAGACACTCAAAGTCGTCCTCGATGGGCCTGCACTCAGCTCTGACGTTGAAGACGCCAGCTTCACTCAGCCCATAGCAGCTAATGGAGACGGCAACAAACAAGCATGAAGACACAGCACTCCCCACACGCAGAGATACTGCATGACAAACAACAGTTACAAGACAGAGTGAAAACCCAACAGGGTTCAATCAAAGCACCATTGAAACATTACAACTGAGTGGACAATCAGACACTGAGATGGGGGTGGGGGTGGGCAGCGTTTAGCACCAAATCAGCTGGGAGCACCAGGGTCTCAGGAGCCAATCAGAACTGCTCCAGCAGCTGTCGGAGGTAGGGGGCTCTGGAGAGCCGTCTGTTCACCCTGGACAGCTTGTAGAGGACGGGACAGTCCAGAGACACACAGGGCACCTGACGCTCTGCACAGCCGCTACAGTTCCTGCAAATCTGGAGACAAAGACACAAAGCTTACATCCTGAGACGTCTATCTTCTCCACATTTAACTGTTTTACTGTCTGTGTGTGAATACACCTGTCTGATATACTGTACGTCATTTCTGAATAACATCTTATTATTCCTGTCATGAGATGATGAGTCCCTCTCTGGTCTGAATGATGTATGTAGAGGTGATCTGATGTAAGACGATTTAGTGGCATCACATCTCATTTGAAAGCTAGTAATGCAGCTAACACAACAGAAGCCTCCAGTTCACAGCCACTGGTGGGATTCAAAATATACACATATTTGCATTTTTAGATGAGAAAGAAAGAGGAAGTGTTGTTTTAAAGATGAGCAGGTTATTGTTTCGGTAAAACCCACACTGGACAAACAGAAACTGCTTCCAGCTCCAGTCTGGCTCACCTTCAGCAGCTGCTCTTGCTGGCTCTCCCACTGTCTCATGTCCTGGTAGAGGGTCACGGCGACCCGCTGGGGCTCGGCACGGCACCGTGAGCACACGCCCAGCTGGGTCAGCTCGTCACACACGGGGCAGTGAAGCGTGGTGAAGTACTGGGAGATTGTTCCCTTCCTCCCCACCTCCTCTCCACCTGCTGCAGAGGAGCAGGATGCCTTCTGGATCTGTGTGGGTTCAAACATGACAATTCATATGTTGGTAAGAAAGGTTAAAGCTGATCCAGGTTCAGATGCTTCGTTCTGCCCTGCTCCACCAGCAGGTGGCAGGTTTGCTCTGCTACAGCTGAAGCTCACTTCAGTGTTGACACAAAGACTGAAGCACGTTTGATGAGTCTCATTTGATCCTCAGCGGGAAGCACATGAGAGATTTTCTCTTCATCCTTTGTTCTCTCTCCACTAAAACACTGAATGGCAAGTCTGCTTTTATTCTGACAGAACAATACTACAATAAAAATACCAGAATAATCTCAGACCAGTCAAACAGCTGTTGATAGTGATTCAGACTTGTTGGGGCTTCTTTAGCCTTCTCCTTTTACACTGCAGGGTTTCATGTGCTTCATAAACGGTACTGAGGTCATGAGCACTCCTTTCTTGACGTTAAATACAAATGTCTCACCCTGGGGAGCTCCTGGTACCAGCTGAACACATCTACTCCGATCAGCTGGAACATCCGGGCCAGGGGCGGCAGGATCTGCTTGGTGATGTAGTAAGTGGCGTTGAGGCGGAGGCCGGGGTCCTGCAGCACCTCGATGGGCCGACGCACCAGCTGGATGAGGGGCATGCCAGGCATCCCGTACACGATCACGTAGGGCACCCGCTCGCCGACACGGGGCTCCAGACGACGGTCATACGCCATCATACGCCTGAGGTGGAACCAGATCACAAACCCACCTGATAAGCAGACCTCCTTAACTATACTACTGCTCATGAATGAGCCTCAGTATTTTCCTCTTACCCATGCCTCTGAAAACTGATTTTTTTCCCCCCCACCCATTAGGAGCTGGGTTGCCTAGCAACAGACTCAGGTACTGTACATGCAGGCTTGTGCAGCCAGACAATGAGCACTGAGAGGAAGCAGTAATTGGATTCACACTGACTACTGTAAGTGTAGCTGACAGCGAGCTCTCTGCTGCACACACACACACACACACACACACACACTGAAATGAAGGACTTTTTGTAGACTGCTGAGGTGTTTGACTGCATATTTCTGCTAATGTCACACCTGGTGAGCTCCAGGGCAGGCACACAGGCTCCAGGTCGGTACGAGCCACTGCCTCTGTACTCCTTGGCGAAGGTCAGGTCCTGCATGCTGGCCTGGCCGTCCAGAACCTTCATGCACTGATGCTGCACAAACTGCTTCACCTGGCTGATGTCCCGAGTCTCAAACAGCAGCTTAATGGAACGCTCCAGAACCTGGAGAGTGAAAAGAGAGATGGAGAAGCGGTTCAAATACAGCAGGCTCAGTATGAAATATAACAAAGTGTGTTTAAACCGTAAAAAGCCACAACTCTGCAGCCTTTTGCCTGACTAACACATGTGAAGCAGTCCGAGAAAGTGAGAGCTGGCATGGCTGTGATTGGTGGTGATGGTGGTGGGGGGAGGGGTTGGTTTGCCTGTTACCTTGGAAACAGCGGGGCAGCCGTCACGGCGCACTGTCTCAATCCCTTTGGCGTCAAACACAGGCTCCTTTTGGTCGAGGCTCTCGTACATGTAGCCCACATAGCGCTTCTTAGTCTGCAACACACAGGGCAGGTACACCTGGGAACACACACACACATTCAGAGGAAGTTATTCATCTGTGTGTGTGTGTGTGTGTGTGTGTGTGCGTGTGTGCGTGTGTGTGGTGGGAACCAACCACTACCTTCTCAAACTTGAGCTTGACTGGCTTGGGGTTGGTTGCGGTCACTGCCTCAGCGATCTCGTTGCCGATCTTGAAGGCTTGCTCTTTGGTGGCTCCCTTCAGCAACACAAACATGCTGCAGAGGACACACAGACACACACTTCACACTACCATCCATCCATCATCCATCTACACTGGAGCCCCATCATTTACTGTGCTCATCAAGTCTCTAGAAACACATTCTGCATTCACATGTGGAGGCAAAGAGACCAGACTTGTGTCCACTGACTACAAACAGAAACTTCTGGTTTCTGTTTGTAGTCAGTGTGGGGAGCAAAAACATGGCTTTTCACATGCATAGAAGTCTGATCACATATGTGTCACTATGGCAATTATTGTGTAGAGATTGATAAATACAGGAGTGAAGAAATAAAAAGTCTTCACAGTTCAACTGAAACACTACAGAAACAAAAAGTCATGACTTGGAAAAGACGGTAACTGCAGCCTTTTTATATCAAAACATACAACATGTAATGTGACTGTCAAAATGTCCAGGGAAACAGTCCAGGTGCTCTCAGATCAGCAGACAGGAAGTAGAAGTCCTGTCAGTTGAGGCTGCTGCTGCTCTCTTACCTGTCAGTGTCTCCGTACACAACATGCGCTCCCCATTTCTTCGTGTCATTGACCAGCTTGATGGCTCTCTCCAGGGTCTCTCTGGCTTTGTGGACGATACTGTCTCCAACCTGGAAAGGACAGACGAGACATTAAGAAATATTGACTACTGAATGACTTTGCACAAAACTTGTTTTCCACACAGATTAAGTCTGAGTAACACAGAAGTGGAACTATGTAATGGTATATCCATCCCTCTTCTCCAACAACCACAGAAAGCTTAAATGTGGTGATATTTGTATATCTGGAATAGAACACTGTCACAAGTATGAACTTCCTCTTCCTCGGCTGACAGAGCTTACCTCCACGCTGGGCATGCGTCCAGAGTAGTTGGCAGCGGTGTAACCGAAAGTGACGTTGGCGATGAGCTTGAGTCCGAGCTGCCGGGCGTCCAGCAGCCTCATCAGGGCCTTGTCCTCCTTGTAAGCCTTCATCGACTGCTTCACCATGATCCTGGTGCTCAGGATTTCCTCCAGCATGCTGGGCAGGACCCCTTTACGCACCGACGACTGTCAACGACACAGACAACAAAGAGCTGAACACATTTCAGGTGATCAATCAACATGATCGGGACTGTTTTGACCTGTCATGCTTAGGAATATCCAAACCAAACTGAGTCCATCACAAGTGGAGCAGAAGCTGATCACAGAACAGTTACAGAGACAATTTTTGCTAACCACATTCTCATTTTTGCATTTTAAAGTTTGTCATCTTTATTTATGGCACTGATGCTTTGAGTGATATTTCTATATTCAGTCTACACATATTGATGCAAATAAAATACACTCAGTGTGTGTGTGCCCTGCATGTTTGACACTGTATCAACACATTCAAACATTGTCCCAATTTCAGACACAGACACAGATTCTACGCAGGTTTTGAGTTCACAGTCACCGCTCTTCATTTTCAGTGTGCTGTTGTTGACCATAAAGGAAGCAGGTATGACCCTGCTGTAATAAAACAACCAACATTAAATCCTGTGGCAGCAGCATCTAAAGTCAGTTTGAGTGACGACCAAATTTTCAAGCATCATTTCCTATGAGTATAAAACAGTAGTGTGCTGACTTCTCACACAGTAGCCTACAAAGAGTAATATATTATACATGCTGAGTGCAGCTGGAATTCATGGTTCAGCACCAGTGGGCCAACAACAGGCTCGTTTTCTGCCAAAATCCAGCAATAGATAAATAAACTCAGATCAGACCAGACCTGATTGAATAACCTCGTAGTGCATGTGTGCGTGTGATGAGATGCAGTGAATGAATGAAGGACAAAGAGGGATCTCTACAGCAGCAGCTAATGAGCCTTAATGCAGCTGCTCTGCTGGAGGACTCAGACAGATGAGTCGTACTCAGGATAACGCTAAGCGGCAGGTCAAACCTCACAGAGGCGGGCAGAGGGTGCCGTACCTTGACAAAGGCAATGCCATTGGGCGATATGGTGATGTCATTGCGGAGCTGGTAGAGGAGCTCAGGAGGAACCCGCAGGGAGGTGCAGCCGAACTTAAACTCATCAGGCCTGAAACAGAACAGAGACACTTCAGGAGAGGACATCCTCCTCCTCCCTCATGTAGCTCATGACTGCTGCTGTGGCTGACAGTTAAAAATGTGCTAGTTTTTCTTTTTAACTAGGTTTAGTTTCATTTTATTACAGTAACCCTGGTGCCAGCACAGCTATTCAACCATGACTTAAATATCTAAATAATGAGCAGGCTGCTGCAGTTTACATTAAGAACAGTCAGCTAAAGGCTGCTCCTTACAAACGTGTGGTGAGGTTGTTCAAGCAGTAAGATGATGACAGGTAGAACTAGAAATAATAAAAATAACCCCAGTAGTGAATGTGAGGGGCTGCAGGATGTTCTCAAGCTAATTTGCAGCTTTCTACTGTGCTGAGAATGAGGAGCATGAAGCCAGCATCTGTCTGTCAGCCATTTCTCTTTTTGCCAGTAGTAGACATGCATGTTAGGGGAAAAAAAGTGTTCATGGCTCCAGCAGTTGCTATGCAACTACAGTAATCCTGGAGTCTGTCCTAACTTGCAGTGCTCTCTCTCTGAGCTGTGAACACCAAGCAGAGCTCTCAGCATGTCTGTTCCATTAAAAATAATGAGGCATGGACGGCGGCGCCGACTCTGCGGGCATATATGCGTCCTCAGCAAGTTGGCGGTGTGTGGGCCTGTCGTGTCCTTACGTTCCCAGGCTGTCCACATGGCCGAGGCAGGTGGAGAAGCAGTAGTTGTAGGCGATGACGATGGAGGGATAGAGTGACTGGAAGTCCAGAACAACCACAGAGTTACTGTAGAAGCGCGACTCGGGCTCCATCACCAGGGGGATGCACTGCGGCGCCCTCTGCTGGGCTCGCTGCTGGATGCTGGGTGTCACTGGGATATAGTTCAGCGGCTTGGCCACCCGCAGCATCATGGACTCAACACGGTACTGTTAGGACAAAGTGGATGAGGTCAGATGAGTTTAAATCATGTCTCTGGTCATAGTGCACCCCTATTCAACAAGAGATGCAAAGAAAACACAAAAAAATCTTTCTATTTGTATATCAAAACACAATTTTCTTCCTATAGCACAAACTGTGAGCTAATGCCAAGTAATTCCAACCATGAACACCATGACATCATCTATCAATCAATATGCAACTTTCAGCGAGTAGAAAAGTGTGTGCGCTGTAGCTCCATAAAGCACCACAAGCTAAGCCTGGACTCTTCCTAAACTTCAAAGGATTTAAATTAAATCCCTCTTGTGACGAGACAAATATTCAATCTCACAGTACAGATGATAAAGACTGAAGCTTCTGAATTTAATAGAAATTTGTTGCTTCGTTATACCTTTCTTGTTTTCTTTATTTTCACTGTCTGTCCATCTACTTATTATAATAACTGTTAATAACTTCTCAGTACTAAATATTGAACCTTGTTGGTTGGTTACGAAGTGCTGAAGATCCTTCTCCTAATATTAAAAACACCAAACCCAAAGCTCAAGCTAAAGCTGCCGTGGTTGATTTTTGCTTCGAAACAATGAGCTAAAAGAGGCTGAAAAACTGCAAAGTTGGTGGTAATTGTCTGTGGGTTCATCACTATGAGTACCACCAGTCACAATTAGCAGTACAGCTGAGGCTCATGGGAGTGTTTAGTATTTGGACATAAACTCAAGTATTAAAACTGACCTGATGGAAATTCAAGAAACCAAATGTCAAGAGCAATTTATCCTCTGGGGATCATGAACGCTGGAGCTCATTTCATCATAACTGAGATATTTCAGTGAGGACCAAGTGGTGGAGCACAACACAGTAATGAAACACAGCCACTCAGCTGGTACCTGTGATCCTCGGGTCAGAACGTGGAAGAACTGAATCCCAAACAACCTGGCCAGCTCGCTAGTTCTGCCGATGATGTCGTGCTGCTGAAGAAGCTGCATGGTGCCACGAACACGGCTCATATAGTGATCCACCACCTTCCACCTAACACACACGTTTCAAGCACTTATTTATGCATACATGTCCAGGTAAATCCATTTCTATCTATGCTGACTCAAAACATTAATGATCATCTGACATGTCAGACCTGTAGAGGTGGGTGTGGTGGTCAAACCAGTCGGACAGAGTGCGGGGGCTGTAGAGGGGGAAGCGCTGGTGGAGCACATGGAAGGCCACATTCTCAAAAGTGTAGTTGTTCAATGTAGCCTGGAGGAAAAAAACAAAAACAGTAAATTAAGAGGATTTCCACTCAGCAGCTCCTCCACAGCTTCATCAAGCCAGCCTGACAGATGATGGGTGAGAGCATGAAAACCTCCCTGTCTAAAACAAAACACAGCAGTTTGATCCTGTGACCCCTTAGTGACCACTAATCACAGGTTGAGGCATATGTGTAAACATTTCGCTGAAGAACAGTTTTCGTTTGAAGGACTTTTAGACACCCGAGGAGGTCAGAGTTCTTTATCTAACAATGAAACAGCAGGGATTAAAAAAACACCATATTTCTCTGTGTAACAGAAATATACACTTATTCCATTTATTTTTTTTTTATTTTATTTTTTGAGGGAATGACTTGTGACTTGACTTCAAGGCCAAAAGCTAATGAGTTTTCTTGCACAAAAAGTCCACTGGCCTCCACAGTCACCAGATCTCAATCCAGTAGATCCTTTGGGATGTGGAGGATTCTCATAGATGAGCAGCCGACAATTCTGCAGCAACTGAGTGATGCTATCATGTCAATATGGACCAATGGAGGGCAAAAGGGTGCAACCTTTTACTAGCAAGGTGTACCTAATAAAGTGGCCAGTGGGTGTATTTGCCACTATGCAATGCAAAGACTTGATTTCATATCTAGATAATTAATAGAACACTGAATATAAAATAAAACAGACCAAGACTGGCATGAAAGTGGGTCACCAGCTCTGACAACAGTGAGTGTGGCAGAGGGTGGAGGTCATGCCGGGTCACCTGCCTCAGTCTTCATCACCCTCCAAAGGTTGAGGGTGATGCGTCCGATGATGTTGATCTCCGTCATGGTGTCGGCTCCGTACTCATCCCTGTCTGCAGAGAAGCGATTCTCTTTGGAGTCACCTGAGGACACACAGAGCCAGACAGACAGTCATTTACAGAGGAGGAGGGGGACATCCCATCAGACTGGGATGAGGAAAAATGAGTGTCTGCTCTCACACTCCTTCAGTAAGAGAGGATTTCCAGACTTACAGCAGCCACACTCAAACTGTCACACTGAGCGTTACTTCAAGAGGAGAGGAACTTAATAGTCAAAGAACAGAGTCAACAGGACCTGCTTGAAGTTTGTTTCAGACGTTTCACCTCTCATCAAAGAGCCTTCTTCAGTTCTGTCTGTTAGAGAGTCCAGACATTTCTGCTCCTGCTGGAGCATTATGCTGGCCATTACCTTGTTGAGTGCCATTGATGTATATGTACGTCAAAGTGTTTTTTTTGGTGGCTGGCACAAGGGGGCGCTCTCATGTACCCTGTGAGTAATTTTGGGCTTGTAGGCTATGTAGTCGGGACATAGAGAGACGCGATTAGAGAGCTAACAGATTCTGGACAAAAAGTGGTGATTTTTGGTGAAAGTGGCCTCTACCTCTGATAAAACAAGAATGGGACAAAAAAACAAACAAACATTTTTTTCATGATGAAAAAGAGTCTTTTCTTTCATTTGAGCTATTTTGTGATCTCAGAGACATAGTACTAAATATTCTGTGCATCATGAAAGATGACTCAAAATGGGCAAAAAACGCTGGCACAAGGCACTTTCTATTTATAAAAGGGCTGGCACTCAATGATTAAGATTTTCTCTACTCCTGAGATTGTTCATGTACTCATCGTCCTCCTCTGTTCAGAGATGGTTTCTGCAGTTTGAGGAAAATGGCTTCTTTCACTCTTCTCTCAAACCATCTGTCTGCCTCAAAGGAGTGGCCTGTGTCTTTCAGGTGCAGGTGCTACTGCTGAGTCTGGTCCTGAGGAGTTGGCTCTCCTGTGTTGAGCCATAAGCTTGTACTGATGTACAGGTCTCTATTTAATAGTCAACCAACAGCCACTTCCTGCTTCTAAGGACTCCAGAGACATCCATAAGACACGTCTTCCATGTGTTACGCAGTTGGACCTTGATTTTATTCTCTACAATGTCCGTGTTAACATTTCTGGTCTCAGAATCAAAGTGAGAAAGAAAGATCTTTTACATCTCTGGAAATGTATTACAGCAACTATTTTATCCTCTGCGATGATTACACATACAGTGAGGTAAACAGTAGAACAATGGCATGTGTCAAACCATGTTCAACTTTTTAAAGGACAACTGAATGAGAGGGTTGTGCTTCTTCATCTCGTTTAAGGCTCGTTTATCATAACTCTCACGGTCACACAACGAAGTGAGTTCCTGAACACCATCAGTGATGTGGAAGTTGATGTTGCTGAAATACAATAAAGACGAGTGTTTGTCAGCTCTACCTGGCACTCTGGACAGCTGCTTGCACAGGTCCACTCCCAGCGCTGCAGCCCGCTGGAGGAGGTAGCCCCAGGAGTGCATCTGCACCTCGTAGCCTACCAGGATGTCTGGGTCAAACCTGCAACACAGCCATGTTAGAGACAAGACTTTACTTACAGACTAATACACAGAAGGCACTTAGGTTATTATTTCATAACTTAAATAATGCTTTAAAAAAAATCACATATATTACTTCCTTCCTCCTGCCTCTAACTATGAACATGGACTTTTTCATGCTTTGTCTCCAGAATCAGTAACAGTTCACTCAATTACTGTACATATAAGTGGAGTGTTGGCCACATACACACCTCCTCATGATGCTAATGAGCTCCTGAAACAGCACTTTCTCATCAGTGGTGTAGGTCACCTGCAGCCCAGAGACACCCGACCTGACCAGCAGGGGCGCTGTTCTTCTGTGACCTGCTGTGAGCATTTAAAGAGAGGCATCATTCTGACTGTATTGTGAACAACCCATATGAACAATGCTGTCTACTTTAACATGAATAATATTACACATTAAAATATCTTAGTGCAAATATCCTCCTTTTTCAGCAGTGCTACCATAAAACTGAGTTTTAACCTTGGTCACTTTGATGGTCTTTGTCCACCACGATGGCACCTGACACCTGGGTGCTGTCCCCCTCTGGCAGGGGAGCATCACAGCTGAGGCAGTAGAATAAGGCACATATGGGGTCAAACTCAGGGTCCGGCTCAAGGTCACGCCGGGTTCTCGCATGGAGCTCCATGCCCATCAGTGTTAGGTACTGGACCTGAAGTGGAAAGACAAAAAGCAACGGAGTGTCAAAAGGCTGTCTATCTGAAGCCACTGTTTTGAGTGAATGGGGTTTGTTTGATTTTTCTCTCTGATCAGGTAGTTTTTAGTTGCAGGAACATTAGTACTGTAACCTCCCTTGCTCGCGACTGTGTACTATTGTTTTGTTATGTTTTACTGATGCATTTACTCAAGTCTATTTGAATAAGAGCATCCATTAATCCATGATTGGTGAGTTTGGCAGGATGGTAGGGAGATGGCATGTATGTGTAAAATAGTTGCAACAACAGATCCTGGGTCAGTTAGGAGCGCTGCAAAAAAACTCAGCTTTGACGATTACAGGATTGCGTGTGTTTGAAATCACGATTTTGATCAGAAAACAATAAATCGTTCAGCCCTACCACTGAAGACTAAGGGAGCAACTTGGGGGTTCAGTGTCTTCCTCAAGGACCCAATGACATGTCCACAGTAGGAGTGGGCAGCTTACCTCATGCAGAGCTTTAGCATCCTGCAGGTTTTGCATGCTGATTTTGAAGCCGTAAGAGTTGGCTATACTGGGCCCTTCAATCTGAGAGTTCTCTTTCTTTGGCACATTCAAAGCAGCAAACTGGTTCTATGAAAGACCAAGTGTACATAAGAGACAGTTACAAATGACACAACAAAGGCACATCATATGAAAAGCAACAGCCATTAAGGCTGCAGGTACAGTTCTGCACTGGTGTTAAACCCGTGATCTGACCTTCATCTGTGTGGTCAGTAACACTCTTCTTAGTGGATCTGCCCGGCTCCTCCTCCTCTGCTGGAGTCTCTGAGAAATGGGATCCTCTGCAGCAGGAAAAACACACAAGAAGAGCAGAGACGAGTCAAGTAATAGACAATTAATTAACAGTAGAGTTAACCATATTAGAAACAATTCAAATAATGAATCAGCTATGATAAGACTGGCACAGGTAGACATGACGGCTGTTCTTACCCTCAGATATGGGCGTGCTGCATACTGGCTCCATAGCTTCCCTGCTTCTCCGCCTCCTCCTCAGAAAGGGGGTGCTGTGAAGGAGGTGAGGACTAGTCCTTCCTTCTTCCCTGTTACTAGCATGGTGGAGGGAAGGACTAAGACTCTCCATTAGTCTCTCCGGGGAGTCGGGGAGCGGGGAGAGCCGAGATGACAGTGGTTCAGGAGAGTTTTCACTTTGTCTGTTGTCGTTGAGCTGGTCTGGTCCTAAGGGGCTGGGCTGACAGGACTGCTGCCAGGGAGGCACCTCTGGGGACTCTGGAGACGTGGTTTTATCATCATCATCGTGGTTTTCCCCACCCTCCTCTTCAATATCCACACCATCTTCACCTGCAACTGAATTCATCTCTATGGCTTTACAATGAGAGCCTGCGTTCTTCATGGGAGATATGATTAAGGACAGGCTGTGTTTCTTTCTCCTCTGGGTCCTACTGGAGAGTTTCTCACACAGCTCCACCTTCACTGCTGGATGGCTAGAAGTAGCCAGCTGCTCACTTCTTTCTGGGCTCCCCTCCACATCCAGCCCAACCCTCCCCTTATTCAGAAGCCCTTTTTGTAAACACTCGTACTGTTTCCTGGCCTCTAGCCACAGCTGCACACGCTCTCTACTTGGTGGGTTTTTGCAGGGCAGGAGGATGACCTTCTTGTCGCTAGCTGAGGATGGCTCAAGCTTGTCTTGCTCTTTACTTGCCTCCGAGGCCTGAGCTCCCTGAGCTTGGGAAGATGAGGTAATAGTGATGACAGGGTGCGTCATGGCTGAGAAGGCCGTCTTCCAGAAATGGAGGCCGTCCAAAGAGAGGTCACCGCTGAACTCTGCTAACTCCTTAGCTAGCCTGGTAGGCACAGTTAACTTACGGCCCCCAACCTCCCTGGAGAGAAGACAAGAATGTGATGAATTCATTAATTACTGGAAATTTATTACAACTGAAGTGGAGAACTAGACAAAACCTTTTTTTTATTATATTATAATTAATTATTATATTATCATCTGTATATAGTATTATTAGAGGCCGAATCATATTGTAATGTTTGACACTGACACCATATGAATATTTAGAACTAAGAGTACGGAAATATATTTAAGTATATAAGATTTCTACATCGATTTCCATGATTCAATGATTTATATTGTAATATTTTTCATGAGGATCCCCTCAATTTGGTTATTTTAGAATTGTGACCAGAGGTGTACTACGCAGTTCATTTTACAGTTTTATGGTGACTTTCTACAAAAGTTCTATTTTACGGTTAGTGTTGTCTCCTTTATTCCATGCATATGTATCCTCTTCAATGATAAGCAAAATGGTGCTTGTATTTAACTTGACTTCCCATTTGCATTCGCTCACAAGGCATAGGGAGGATAAATAATTTTCAAAGATAAATTGGACTTTTTTTTCTCATTTTCCATGTTTTCCATGACTGGAAAGATGGTCAATCATTTTCCAGATTTTCCAGGACACGTGGAGACATGCTGATTTATTAGTCACATTCCTTTTTCTGCATCTATAGCTTTTCAGATACATTTTATTTGTGTACATTTAGTCCACACAGTTTATTCATATGCAGGCTTCCTTCAATATAAGTATTACTTTATATAGTCTTACATTGGTTTCTGTGGTGCATCCGAGGGGTCACTGCAGAAGGGCTCCTGGAAGGTGGCCTCTGACATCTCCAGGTCCAGCAGAGTGCTGAGGATCTCCTCCCTGGTTGGAGGGGACATGAGGGGCTTGAGAATGTGGGCTCCACCTCCAGCTCCCCGCAGCAGCTGGCTGGCCCTCACTTGGGATAGTGAGCTGATGGAGCATGGAGAGCTACTGGGTGTGGTGGATGTTAGTCCATCAATGCCCTCTGGAAGCTCGCTTGTTGGGGAGGCCTCATGGTCGACGAAAGATGCAGAGCTTAAAGGCAAAGGTAGGACAGGATCGAAGACGGAGAAGAGCAATTCTTTTCTCTCACAGTGAAAGTCTTGAAAGGGGCTGAGTGTGTGGACTTTACCTAAAGACAAGTCCCAGTCTCGGCTCTTGATGTTCTCAGAGTCGAGGAATGTGAGGTGATTTGATACAGAGTCTCCTTTCTCAGGTCTTTCAAAGA
Source organism: Synanceia verrucosa (assembly GCA_029721515.1). Classification (NCBI taxonomy): domain Eukaryota; kingdom Metazoa; phylum Chordata; class Actinopteri; order Perciformes; family Synanceiidae; genus Synanceia; species Synanceia verrucosa. Next base: position 11,007,965 of record CM056570.1, on the reverse strand, counting down.
GGTCGGGGCTGATAGGCCTCGTAGAGACCCCTTGAAGCTCCTCCCCAGAATCAAATAGCCTATCAAGTTTCCTCTCAAAGCCCAGCGCCTGAGCAGTCATAGCTTCCTGGCTGACATCACTTAGGAACTTAACCGGGAGATTTTTATCAGTCAGGACAAACTGACTACCGCTGTATGGGCTGGAGAACTCTGTCTGATCAATGGCATTTATGTCAAAGGTATAATTGTGTGGGAGCTCTGGTGACAAGCTGTCCTCTATGAAGTTGCAGCTGTCCAGGCCTGGGTCTGACAGGAAGATTGGACAGTCATCAGAGATGTCGCCCTCCAGCTTCACAGATACATTTGGCTGAGTGCTGCTTGCCTTGACTTTCCTTATTCTAGGTTTTTTGTCCTTGGGAGTTGCCGGTTTTGGGGTCCTGGGTTTCCGTGAAGCGGTGGAGGGAGCTCGTCTGGATTTTGCTGGTTTAGTCGTAGGATCTAGTAGAGCTGTGGCCTGAGCTACGACAGTGGAGTGGCTGTCTGTACCGACCACTTGTAGAGGAAGAGCCTGTCCCTGCTGCCTCTTCTGGAGAAGCTGCTTGAGGACAGCCAAGCCAGAGGGGGTCTCCGAGAGAGTGGGGACCTGCCCGTTTTTAGGGCCTGAGTGTGGAGGGGCATGGGAGTCTTTACTGTCTTCCAGTAAGGGTGTACCAGCAAGAGGAGCTGGAATAGCCATGTGCTCCTCTTGTGAGCCCTCCAACTTTACCACAGTGGTCTGGCAACCTTGCTGCTTCAGCTGAGGCAGTGCTGAAAAGCTTTGGTTAACCTCCATAATGGAAGTCTCACAGTCCTCAACCTTTGGTTCTATAGACTGGGCTACTGAGTTAGAGTCTGATGTGGATGCTGGCTGGGAACTGGGATCTGTGCTCACTGGCTGTTGAAATGGAGGAACCTCTTGAGAGGAACTCTCAGAAGGAGGTAGCTCATCTTCAGGGAAAAGTACCTGGGAGTTGTCTTTACAAGAGTCATGGCTTTTGGGTTCCTCTGTCTTCTTTTTGCGGGACTTTTTAGGTCTTGTGACAGTTGTGGAACTGTTGGGGGAGCCTTCTGTATCTTTAGATTTCTTTCTCTGATTGGGAGCAGCAGTGCTCCTTTGTCTTGAATTCTCCTTTTTGGAGTGCACTTCCTCCTGAGGCTTGGTAACAGACTTGCTTACTTTCCTCTTAGTGTCTGTGGATTTCTTAGGTTTGCCAGTTTGACACTTCTGTTGTGCTCCTTTGGTTGAAGACACTGTATGTGACTTGTGAAATGCAGAGCTGAGACATGGGTCACTGAGTGGGTTTATTAGCCGTTCTGCACTCCTGGTGTTCATCACTGGGTCACTTGGGGACCAACAACGAGGGGGTGTTGAGTTTATAGGGCTTGGGGATCTATCAGAAAGGTAGCCCAACTCTACCATGACATCAGTATACTCAATGTCATGGTCATCTGCTAGCTCACAGTAACATGGCACAGGGGGCAGTAGAGAAGGTAGAACTGGGCCTTTCTTACAGCCTTTAGTCCTTCTGACCCTTTCACTCTGTATGACCCGAGGTTTGGAAGAGTTGCTGACTGTTTTCTTGTTAGTGGAGTTGACCTTTGCCTTTCTTTTGGGGTGTTTTTTGGCCTTTGGCTCAGCAATGGGAAACTTGACAGCAGTGGACTCTGGCACTTTAGGCCAGAAATCCTTCGTAGGGGCTAATTTACTGTACTGCTCTAGCTTGTCTGGCGTCAGCATCACCTGCTGCTCCTCTGCTTTCACTTTGGACAACTTCACCAGCATATTTTTCTGTCCTTTAAACCTGTTGATAATAATGTACTTGATGATGATGGGAGGTTCCTTCTTACGCCGTTTCTGGTATTTTACTTCCTGCCCACTGAGGTTATTGCCGTCCCTGAACCGTTCCTTGACAGAGACTGGATTTTTAGAACGAGTGGAACCTGAGTATTCTCCATCTTCACCATCATAGATCATCTTCCGTTTGGCCCTCAGGGTGTATTTACTACCAGGCAGTGCTGAAGGTTTAGTACAGGTGATCTTGGCTGATACATCATGCAATGGACTTAACCTATCCCCTGCTGAGTCTTTAGCTTCTTCAGAAAGACTGGGAACCGTGGTGGGACAGGGCTCTGGAAGTGGTTCTGTCTGTTCATTTACTGACATCTTCTCACTTTCTGGGTCCTCCTTTGTGACTGGTTCTCCATCTATGATTGGCCCATCTTCAACTAGCTCAGCCTCTTTAATTGACTTATCCTTCAAAACTGGCACCTCTGTGTCTGATGTCACTGGACAAGCAGGTGTGTTTGAGGTGATGCCAGTGCTAACCTGACTGTCAGAGATAGAGCTTTCTAATTTGTTCCTCTGTCCTGCCATTCCCAGCCTTTTTTTGTAAACTTTTAACCTTGATCTGCGAGGCTGGGCCTGCTCCAGCTTGCTGCAGGGATCAGCCAGCTTTTTGCTCCCAGCTTTCTTCCTACTGAGGCAGTTGGAGAGGATGACACTGGGGAAGAACTTGTAGTGTGCTTCCTGCTGGGCCACTATGGTCCTCTCAGTCTTGTTTTCCTGATAGTCTTCGTACCTGATTTTGAGTTCTCCAACATCTCCCTCCTCACTGTCCTGGTCCATTCCTTCCTCCTGAGGATCAAGAAACTCATCTTCCACAAGGGTTGATGGGGCTGAGGAGATCAGGATGGGGTTTTTACTGTCCTTCTGGCTCAGTTCCAGCTCTGTCTTAGCTGAGCAGTTTCTCAGCTCTGAGTAACAGAGAGAGAAGGTCCTGTGGTTCTGAAGAATGGACAGACAGTTTGTTTCTACATTCTTTATGCTGCCATACTTCTTCCCGTTTTTGGTGACCTTTCCATTACCAAATGGGAAACTTTCTAGGTCTGTCTTATCCAAAGCTATGGAGGCTTTCTTGTCATAGGTGTACAGGGGCCGTATGTCCTGTTTGTCAACACAGATGGGAGACACCTCAGGGTGATTGGGTAACTTGGAGGGGATGGGATGTTTGACTGGTGGTATGTAGGGAATTTCTTTATTAAACTTGAACCCTGTTGAACATTCATTACTGCTGTCCTGGCTGCTTTTTGATTGAAAGTGTTTGTCAAGTGGTTGCTCCGTGTCCAGCACATGAACTGGTATGTGCTCGGGATGCTTGCACTCAAGGAGGATCTTAGCTGAGGAAGGTGGCTCAGGGTGAACCGTCTCTCCAGAGAAGGGATTCCTGTTTCCGAGCATCTTTTCTGTGACTATGACAGAAGACTGGGTCCTGGAGCCACTGTCCGTTAAGGAGGAATCTATGGATATAACAGAAGAGGCACCTGAATAAGAGTAGCCGGCAGCAAGAAACTGATTCAGATATGTAATCTTCATAGGACTACAAATTTCTCTTCAAATCAAGATTAAAGATTATCTTTTTAAAACCTCAGATATATTAATAATTAAAGAAAAAAATCCAACCAAAGCTTAAAACAGGTACAGTTAGTAGAAACTCCCAAAAAATAAAGGTGTCAGTCCTAACTAAGTTAGCTCCTTGAGAATTAGAGGACCTCTAAGTCAGTAAGACCTACTCACAGTCCGCAAAAAAAACAGAAATAATAATACTTTCTGTGAGAGAATCGTCCCACGTACATTATTATTATAACTTTTATTTTGTTGGTAGTCATTGTATAATCACAATAATACAACATACATTGCTTACATGACTGCAGTGATGTTAACAGACATCACTGCTGTATAGTGATGGTCAAGCTCATCTCTGGGGTATTACCCTCTGGGGTAATATTACTTTAATACATAAAGATGATTTTATGTCCATTACTGGATTATGCACTCACATCTTTGCCTTATGGAGAATTACCATTTCAATTTTTTTTAATTGATTTGCAAAAAATGTCAAATGCTGATGCTATTTGAAGCCAGAGACAATATACTTGACAAGTCAATAATTCAGTTTATGAAGTATTTTATTATCCAGCTATCGAAATTCATTTCTTCTTCACATACCTGTTTATTGATGGGATTTTTACATTCAAATTTACTGACACAAATCCATCACCTGTCCAACAATAAGCTTTAGTGCCATTTAGGATGACTCCTAGCAGTTAGATAAAGCCCTAGAAAATCCATTCTAATTAGAAACCAGCTCCAGGGTTCTAATTAGACATTTGTGACAGTTCCCTCTGTCTATTACCAGGTCTGACATTTAAAAGAAAGGAGGTTTCATACCCTTGTCCTTTATCTTCCACTTCTTAAGTACTAGGTGTAAATTGTTTGCATGTTTATACTGGCTGCTGTTTAAAAAAGGGTCTAGCTGTATTGATGATGTGGTTGTTATGCAATTAGTTCAGGTGAGCTGACGATAACTATCACATGACTTTGTAACATGTACACTTTGTCTACAGAACAGATAGGAAATACAAATATGTCAGAATACTGCAATGGAGGGTGTATACACTTATACACTGTTGTATACTAATTTATGTATGTTGAGAAAATTTGTGCTTTCCATTTATCTACATACTATAACAGTTGAGGTGCATAAGTTTAACCATTTTTCCGTGGCCAAGTAGACATAGATGTGGTCATAGAATGGGTTTGAGATACGACGTGGGAATCAGCCTACTCACTACTATGGAGCGTGCATCATTTGTACGTTTGAGTGCAGAGAAAAGGTGTGGGAAGATGTGGAGACAGACAATGCTGCAAAGGCAGGACCACACAAAGATGTTTTTCATCTGGAGACTGGACATGGTTAGCTTCTTTTTTTGGTTAAAAAATATGACCCAAAATGAAACATGTCCATGAGCACAGGACTGCTCTGATAAATAACATGAGCAATCATCAAATACTGGGATCAAATACAATCCAAAATATTTACTATACAGTGTCAAGTGAGATGTTATTGTGCAGCTGCTGTCAGATCTGCAATCTGATATCCTTGATGGAGTATGAACAGGGAACGCAAGAGAAAGCAAAGTGACATTTATGTGGCATCACAGTATGTCTCATGAGATGACTCACCACTGCTCTCATCTGCGGCCCCGTCAAACTGTGGGATGGACAGGTTGGCAAACAGAGAGTTATTCCCGCTCCACTCCATGTCTTCGTCAGAGGACTCCTGCTGCTCGTCGCTGAAGCAGTCCTCTGGCTCCTTCACATCTAACCTGTACAGGGATGACAGGAGCACTGCTTAAACAATGCACAACGCACTTGATGTTTGAACAGCTTCTTACCTACATTACTCTGCATACTTTTTTGCCTTTTCATCACCATTTATGTCTATACAGCCAATGTGTTTGTGATTAAACAGTTTACAAGAGTGCAGTAAAAATTGCATTCAAAACATTAGGTAAGTAAGTAAAGGTACAAACGTATTAGCATCAGAATATACCTCATGTATAAGTAACAACAACAACACTCATTATGCAAGATGATGTGACGGCAGTTTTATGCACAATCACTACAGTGATCAGCTGAGAATCCCACCTGCACAGAGGGTGGACTCCCTGCTGTGGATGCAGGGCAGACTTTTCTCTCTGCCTGGTACCAAAAAGGAGTTGAGTCAAGCAAAGCTAAGCAAAGAGTTTGCAAGAGCACAAAGTTCTTCACAAATTGAGCCTCTTAATTTTGCAATGAAAGTGAATCAGATGTGTTAAACGAGGCTCTGAGGTCCACCAACTACTCTCACCAAATCCTGTGGGACACACTGAATTTGTGCTCCATTTGTGATGTTTATATTCTGCCTACATTAGATAAACTACTATACAACTAAATTGAACAGTAATTATGCAGTGTCTTTGAATTTTTAGAGAAGAACTTCATAAATAAAAGGTATTATTATTAAATTGCAGTTCATTTTTCACTGAGATACAAAACACAAACTTGCCTGGATAAGGATGAGTTGTCAGGAGGCTCGCTGTCCCATCGCTGTGACATTATCATGCTGAGCTCGGCCTCCACCTTGTCCAGCTCTGGCCCTGCCTCCTCCTCATCACTGTTGCAGTCGTAGCTCCCAAAACCAGGAAGTGACTGGGGCTGGGAATTCTGCCTAACTGGTGTCCTACAGAAACCATCGTTCTCAAATCCTGCCAGCAAATCGTTGATGGCTTGGTCTTGGCTGCTGTCTGCATAGACAACAAAACCAAAGACATTACACCACCTGGCTGTAAGCAACCACTTTAACAATGCCCCAAATGATTCAGTGAATCAATTAATTAATTCAAAGCTAGTATAAATTAGACTTTTCTTATTGTTAAGCTGATGCAAAAAACAGTATAGAGGATGCATAAACAAATGCAACAAATAATGCTATTTATGAAAACGAGGAATCTGAATAGATTTATAAACATGAAGAAGGACGGCTGTGTGTACCTAACAAGGGCGAGTGGCTGGATGTCTGGGAGAATGGAAGGAAGGTCTGACTGTTCTCCAGGAGACTCAAGATGGCCTCCTCATCAACGACAGCCTCCTCTGGGATTTTACCACTGCTCCTCACAGAGTCTTGGACAGAGAGGGACAAGAGTACAGTTAGCGTCACTGAAACTCTAAGTAAGGCATGCCTGGACTGAGATGATCCATCAACACACACACCAACAGAGCAGTAACACTGTGGTTCAGCATCAGGTCAATGTGTGTGTGCTGCTGCTATCCAGTCTGCAGGAGCCTTGGCAGCTTCAGGCTAATCTCAAAGTGGGCGATGGATGCTACAGAGATGCTGTGTGTGATTGGCCAGCTTGAGTTTTCATCCTACATGATGTTGATATGAGCGCCCAGAAGTCTTCTCCTTTTCAAAAACACCAGATGCAGATGTGACACAAAACAGAGTGAACAAACTTAAATAAAAATTAATTATCTTACTATCACTGATGGCAAGGCAATAGTGTCTTATTCAGTAGTGAGAAAAGGCACTCAAAATTACAAAGTTATTGTACTATATTAATTACTCCACCATTAGTTTTTGACAAAACAATACCACCTCAAGGTTCAGTTGATACCACCTGTCACAGCTAAAGTGCTCAGTCAGACTGAATGTGGAGATATTAATTACATATATCTGAAGTAACTTTTGGTGAGTGTGCTAAGGAAACCACTTCACTTAGTTTTGCCATAGGGTCAGCATTTTACCAGGAGTAGTTTGGTTTGCTCACCTGGCTGTGGGTGCCTGTGCACCTCCACAGCATTAGCGGGGGTACAGGGCAGTTCCTCAGGGGTCAGCGGGTCAGAATGGAGAGTCAATTCAGCAAGAATATCTTCTTGTTCCTCCCCGTCGCTAACAGATGAACCCTGTGTCCTGAGCAGAGGAAGACAGAAACTGAATCATGATAATTCCTGCTTTAACTCCACATTTTAGAAGTCTTTCTTTAGAAAATGTTCCAAGTTTGACTGTTTGGTTCAAGTGTTGTGAGCCAGGCGTGTCATGCTGGATGGACTCTTTTGCAAAAAATTTAGATAATTCAACTTTTTGCAAATACAGACCCTCTCTCATTCACTACACTATATATACAGTGGGAAATGAACAGAAACCACGGTGACCGCGGCGTGACGCTGGCTCGTCTTTTTCCTGGGTTATATTTCAGCAACCTCTGCGGCCCCTGCAGCCCATTTAAATTGAATGGGAGGACTTATGATTTCAGATTCGGAATGAATGCGGCCTTACAAAACATATTAGCTCCCATGCAGTAACTCAGCATATACAAAAACAAGCACACATGTGCATGTCTGGTACCTGCCCCCATGCAGTCATCAGTTATTAGCAGGTCTTTACTGCAGGTCTTCATCAGGGAAGCGCTCTGTTTACACTGAAGTGTGTGTGGTTCGCTGCATGTGTGTGTGTGCGTCGGGGAGGGAATATGAATGGAAAACAGGCAGGCAGCCAATTCTAGCTGTGTATCCCTGCAGATCTCTCTCAGCTGCAAGCTGCCTATCACGCTCCCTTACCCATCCTGCCCTGCTGCATTGCCTTGCAACTCACCACTTAGTGACTCTGAAATATTGAAATGGAGACCTGGCAGGTGGCCGCCACTCATAAGTTGAACAAATTTAATAAGGAATGGTCATAAAAAAGGAAAAAAAGAGTTCTGAACTGTGTGGATGCAGGTTTTTTCTTACATCTGATTAAACAGCATAGACTAAAGCAGGAGAAACTGAAATGCTACTGATTCTATCCTCCTGCTGCTCCAGTGACTGTACCCACACATGGTCGACTTTCACAGATAAATTCACGCTTCAACCAAACCAGAGTTGTGGAAATAGTGAAAAGACTAACTAAGACGAGGTAAAGCAATGAAGCTTAATGACTGTAGTCCAGTGGCTTTGAGGAGAGCATATAATAACTGCATATTAAATATAATAGTTGTACAAGTCCCTAGAAATATTTTGTATATTCACTTCAACATGAAAAAGGGTGACAATTAGTGTGTCTATTTAGATGTCATGTTTCATTGGTGATCAGAGGTGGAGAGGATAAATACCTGTGACAACTGTGACCTTTCCTACAGAAGACAAACGGCAGGTGTTTGTGGGTGATGGTGGAGCTTTAGAAAGCCCTTGTGATGAAACATACTGGAAACACTGTGCAGACAGACAGAAGCTGCATAACAGTGTCTGAGCCCAGCAGCAACCCAGGGGAACAGTGAGCAAACAGCGTGTTAATCCATCCAGATAGTAAGAGCACTACAGTGAATGTGTCTCTGAGTGGTAACAGCCACCTATCACTCACTGTAAACCATTAATGAGATAAAGGCTTCTTGCTCTAAATGAGAAATCCAACCTGTTAAATGATGATTGATTTTCAGAGGTGATGAACATGCTGTTCCAGTGCCTGAGGTTAGGATGACAGACAGATTTTACTGCAGTCTCATTGTCATTCAGCGAGCTTGTTCTGCAGAGCTGTATGAGGAAAGGGCTCCAGAGAGTCGGCCTGCACGTGCCGCTGTCTGGCTGCCTCTTAATTAGTCTGCTGGCTAACAACTTGAGAGGCGACGAGGGAGCAAGCATCGGGAGATTACCGCAGCGATTAACACATTTCGTTACCAAGCCACACCCCCTCGCTGCCTTTACTGGCTCTGCTTTGAGGTGACAGTTTGAATGATGGAGCTGAGGAGGGAGGATAAAAAAGAAAATGGAAAGGTACCCTTCTAATGCATATCAATGCACACAGCTCCTTGGCTATATACATTTTCATTTTTGCATGAATGAAATGAGGAGCTACAGTAGGAAAGATGTTACATCTTGGGGTGAAAGCATATTTTCTTTTGACTATTCACATTTAAATTAATTTGGGGTTTTTTTTTGTTTTTTTTAGATGTGCTAGGATGAAAATGATGACCCTGGTCAATGGTTTAGTTAAGGCCTGAATATTCCTTGGCAACAATAAATACAGGTATATTTTGTGGTCTAATGCAAATATGTCCATGAGGGGAATAGCAGAGTTACAAGACAATTTACCTCTGGGCATAGAAAAGATAGAAAAACTGGTCACAACAAGCAGACATATGCACCTGGTGAAAGTCATTTCTTTGTTTTAAGGGTAAAGTTGCTCTGATCTATTGGAGTTTTTAAATCCATATGGCATATTGTTGCCCTGAGAAAAGAAACATCATGTATCAATACCTTGAATGATACATTGCCAGGTCACTTCAATCTAATAATATATTGTTTCCCTCAAAAACACATGCTCCATGCAGTAGAGGTTTGACAATCACAAATGGCACTAAAATGTCTGCATGACAGAGGGTTGGAGGGAACAGCAGCAGCAACGGTGGTGCATAAAAGACGAAAGGAGGTGATGGGCAGTGAGAGTATTAACTTCCCCCTCTGCTCTGTTCCTGTCTGATATCAGAGGTCAGTGAAGACAAGCCATCTGGATCTGAGGCAGAGCAACGCACGGCAGCCCAGCCAACTGTACTTTTATTTATAACAGGAAATACTTTGTGCCTGTGGGAGTGGGGGGAGGGGTGTGTAACCTCTCTGACTTCAGTTCACTCTCTGTGCTCTCTACATCCATTCTGACTCGACTTTCTCCATGTCACTGCCTCCCTCTTTGAGAGACAGAGATGATGCCATGAAGCTGAGAGGGAACTGAGGACATGGAGCAGCTTCATCACAACACAAAGGATCAAAGATGAGAGGAGCTTGTGATAAATGTAGTCTGACACTGAGGCACTACAGCGACTGGAAGCATCATGTGCTTATTTTCAAAAACTGTTTCTCTCTTTCTCTGGCTCTCCTCAGAGAAATGGGACAACTGTCCAATGATGACTTTCACATTGAATTTGTCCAGGTGAGCCCACCCCAACAAAAGGCTGAAGGAAGTACAGGGAACTTACAAGTCAAAATCGTTCTCCTTCAGAATCTCCTTGAGTCTCTTCATGAATACTTTCTCACTCTCTGTTGTGACAAACCCACGATCTGAAAAACATCAGACAAATCATTTTAAAAGTGTGTCCATCATTCGATGCAGTGGTGGTTGTCCAAACACAACGATAAAATGTGACTTGAGTGTGCTTCTGCATACCAAGACTGAACAACAGAGTCTTTGTCATGTTTTCTATATAAACTGTGACCTTTGTGGCCCCTGGACATTTACCCTTGTGTGTGTCACATGAACGGTTCTCTCAGTGCTCTGGCTAGTGAAGGTAAGGTAAGGAAAACTCACATGATGTCCCTCACTGGAATATGGCTCAGCACCACAATGACACTGAATGGCTGGCAAGCAGCTAAACATGATGAAACAATACAGCTGGCCACAAAGACTTTGTATGTCTTCAGGACACTTCAGAACTCATAGAGAGGCTGGCATCAAGTTTTGAACATTTGTTTGTTTCAAATTATATACTCACTTTAAGCCTGTTTCAAAACATCCAAACAATACAATAATTTAAAATTTCTGACAACATGTTTTCATAGTTTTGTCTATCATTGCTAGATATGACAGTATTACACTCATTAAATTGCTGAGATCTGAGACCAAAAGGACATTGTTTCACTGAAGACCAACGGGATTATGGGAATGAAGTGGTTAGAAAGTCCAAAATCCAAAAGTTTACTTAAAACATGTATGGTCTCTTGTCTTTCTTTCCCAGTCTGACAACATATGGGAAATGTTGCTACATTCTCAAATCACTTGGTGAGAAAAATATTACTGCTATCTAAGCCTCACCTTACACAGACCAGAGTTATTGTTTATCTGATGATAAGGTGCAAAGACCCAAACCAACAATGAAAGTATCCAGTAACAAGCACTGAGTGCCTCTTTCCTCTGTGTCACAGAGATCCATTAACCCTTTAACTTTGGTTTACTGTAATTATGTAACAGTTTGTGCTATCGGGAAAAATTTCCATTGGTTTCTGAAAACTGAGACATAGCTGCCACATTATGGAAATTTCATTACTTCCTGTCCTGGAAGTTGGTGAAGCAGCCTCTTTGTTCCCTTTGGTATATAAAAAAAAAAAAAAAAAAAAAAAAAAAAAGAACGCCTGCATACAGTTTTCATTTTATGGTAGATTTTTGCACATTTAGAGACAGACTCATAAACATGTATTGTAAATAGGTTTCATACTTTTCAAATTTAAAACTGAAAATGCAGAATATGTATTTCATGTTCAGTTGCACTGTCCCCCCCCCCAATGAAACAATAAACATGATCTAGAATATAATCTGCCTTATTTTTAACCCTTCATCTTACCCTACCCTACATCTAAACATCGAAATTCCTGTATGGACGTTTTTACAATATCTGGCAATTATTTACAATTTACAATTTACTGCATGTTATAAGAGTGTAGTAATAGATTAAAATAATGAAAAACAGAATAGAATAGAATAGAATAGTTTTTTTATTCTT